>CM075855.1:31560327-31607827 GCA_037975125.1 Latrodectus hesperus
AGACTAAATGCAAACTGCAGACTAAATATATAATAAATATATATATAATAATAACAAATAAAAATGCAGACTAAATATATTTGTCCTGATTGTGAAAATTTTTTAAATTCAAAAATGTTTATGGTATTTAATGTTAATGAAATTCAAAACAATGTATTTAAGGATTCAAATTTATCAAGTAATTCAGTCGAAATGTTGAAAGTAGTGACCAATTACATCCTACTGTGTGAACTCGTGGTTGTGAACTGTACGAGAACTGATTTAGTTTCCCATTGCCAAAAGATAATTTTACATAAGATAAACAAGCAAGTTACTAAGTAAAAATTTTTAAAAATCTATTAGCCTATATGAAATGATATAAATTGACAAATCTTGAAAATGCTTAGTATTAGGCTCTACTAAATGTACATGAAACACTTAACAGAAATATTTTTTCTAATGCCCGGTTGCTGTACCTGTTCAGCGCGACAAGTACGAATGTAATAGCGTCTTATACAGCGGAGCACCCAGGGGGTGTGCCATCTTCGCCCCGAAAGTAAAAGCATAAAGAAACACACAAAGAGATAGAAACATCCATGCTCGAATCCAGATTCAAACTGCTTCGAAGTTAGGGATGCTACACTTCGGCATAGAAACATTGTCAAAACAAAAAAATATTGTGTTTTACAATTTTTGAATTAAAGAAAAAAAAACATTTAAAATATTGCTCAATTTTCTTAACAAATCATTAACTTTACATAAAAAAGAATTGAAAAGCATTCAAAAGGATACGGAATGGAATGTTAAAAAATGTTATATGCTCTTTGAATAAGTTACAGCATAAATTGATGTTGCTTTAATCCTATGAGAACCTAAATCCTAAGAATCAGAGTAGTAAAGTAAATTCTATATAAGAACTAGTCACATTCGATATAAGAATTCGTATTTTTTTAGGAATTTAAAAATTAATCAGAAAATAAATATTTCTTGTATTTAAAGAGAAAACTTTCATTATGACTACATATTCTTACGACAGAGCACTCAAATATAGAAAAATTTAACGTTTCTTGCATAATGTTTTAATTATGGGTGACAATGTTATTTACAAATCAACTTGTTCCTTAATTATTTCCAAATAGTATTCCTTAATTATATCAGTTCACAGCTATATCCTTTCTATCAAAGCTATTTTTGCCAAGATTTTTGCTTTATGTTTAAGAAAACATGATATCGATGCATCGTACATTATGCCTTAGAGTTTAATTCAAAAATATCTTGAATACTTAATCATTTTATCACAACTTCAATCGTGGTGTTCTAATGAATTTCATGAGAGTTTGCAATCTACGCATTTCGAAAATAAAAATCATAGTTACAAGACCTTTGATTTTTTTCATGACACAAAATTTTGTCAAAGATAAATTCCTATGAAACTAACTAGTGTGAATACGAGTCTTAAAACTGTATTAGACAACCTAAATCACTTGATTTTTGTATTACTTATACTTCATACACGATCTCTCACAACTGTTAAGTAACGATGTTCAAGAAACTAAAAAGCATAAATTCAGATTTAATTGAAAATGCATGAGAAACTCTTCCAGTTTCACCGCATTTCCACAAGGTCTCACCATTTAAGTAGGGTACAAATTTAAATCCTTCTTTCGTTAAGTGTTTACACACAAAAAGTTCTTTTAAAAGCTTTAAGTCAAGAATTTCTTTACCACTTGAAAGTAAATAGCTGAAAGTTACATTTTAAGGGTAACATTGCTAGTCAACTCCTGCGTGATAAAAAGACTTAATTTATAAACCAAATAATTTAAATTTAATATTTAAGCTTATGTGAAAATAAGGACATCTTAAGACTTTTCAGAAAAGTAAGAATAAAAATGGCTTAAAATATCTGAACTATTTAAAATTTAAAGATTAAAATATTTATGCTTACAGTATGAAAATTTATTTGCATTTTTACGTAACATTACTCGTTTACTTTGAATAGTACAGTTCAAATGATCAAGTCCTAAGTTCAAGACAGTATAGCTTGTCAAAAAACCCATTTGCTTCAACGGTTTTTTCTCAATAATTAGAGCTTTGTTTTGATCTTAAGTAAATTCACAATTGTATCTAACTTAAAACCTCACAAAAAATGAGAAAAAATGGATTAGTTGTCATTTGGTGTTATGTGAACAATCAAGAAATTCTAAAATAAGTTTGTAATAAACTCATGAATTATAAAACATGAACACAATTAACAGTAGTCAAAACTGAAGTTAAAAAGAAAAACATTAATTGAAATTTTGATAAGTATCCTCATGTTATTTTTAAAGCAAATCTACATTTTTTTCTGATAAGAAAGCCTTTGCTTATCTTTACTGATCTTCGAAGATTCTTCTGTTTTTCCACTAGTCTTCGTGGATGCTTTTGACGATTCTTCGATCTTCCCACTTCCGCTAGATCTTCTAGAAGTTTTCAATGATTCTTCGATCTTCCCTACCTGTTTCGTCTTAGAGATAGGCTTAGTAGAATCCTCAGTTTTCCCAACGGCATATTTTGCTTTAGCAGACCTTGGAGATTCTTCAGAGTTTCCACTTTCTGTTTTTAATTTGGCAATATTCCTTGGAGATGAGGTCTTCCCGGTTGCTTGTTTGGTCACTTGTTTCGACCTGGGAGATCCTGTAGTTTTACTTCCAGCTGACTTGGATGCCTCAGATTTTCTGGTATCCGAAAGATTGGATATTTTAGATCTTAAAGATCTTTCTGTTGAAGCTTTTGCAGTGCCCATCTTTTTTACTGGTTTATCTTCCTTTTTTGAAAGGTCTTCGATATCCACGGATGTTTTAGCTTTTTCAGCTTCTTTCGTAGCTGATTCCAAGCATCCTTCATTATCAGTACTAGTTTCAACAATGTCGCACTTACTGTCTGTATCTAAATCTGCATCAGAAACTGTAGTTTGTGTACCACAAACAGTTTGTGATACAAATGCACCTGAAAAAACTACTTCAGAGTTCAAGAGCTTTGTTTCCTCTGAATCTGAAAATAAATCAGTTGTTTCAGGATCTACTTTAGAGTCGCTTTTTTCCCCTTTATCACATACAGGAGTTTCAGCTACGGAATCAAGAAGTTGCTTTTTTTCTGGAATTTTAATCTCAACAATAGGATCTTCAGTTACTGTTTTTGTTTCATCGGAAACGTGCGATTTTTGACAGGATCCTTTCGAACTTGTATCCGTTTGGTTAGCTTCAAACTGTCCAGAAGACTGATCACTTTGGACTTCACTAGTTTTCAAGTCTCCCAAGGGTTCATTTGTAACTTCATCCGACAAGTCGTATTGGAAAGAGGAAGGTGGCTGTACGTCTGTTTCCGGTGCAGGAGCTATTGGACTCGTATCTTCAACATCGACTTCATCTTCACCTTCTGAGCCTCTATATGCTAGTTCAGAAATATTTCCGACGCCTGAAGTAATTTCTTTTGTGCTTTCTGTATCACTTGAGGAGCATCTAGGTATAGATCCATCAGAAGGCTCAGATGGAGGTGGATTAGTTCTTGGTACAGGTGAATATGAAGGTAAAGATGGAGGTGGAGAAGGTACATATGGTGGGATTTCTTCCATTAACACTAGAATAGATAAGCCTAAAATAAAGCTCCAGAACCGTTAGCAATAAAGGTCCAGAAGACAAAGTTACGTTTCACAAAGACATGAGTATTTTACAATATTGTTTATTCTTAATAAGGAAAATTTAAGAGTATTTTATGTTAACGTCAGCAAAATAAGTTGTGACAAGTATTTCATGGAAATTTTCAATTCAAAAGTGATCGCAATACTACTTTATAATATTTGTTGATATGATTGGGTTTTGAATTAGTTTCACTGGTGAAGTTTGGTTACTGCTATACCATAAAGCTTAAAAGTTACGTTACTTTCAATTTTTAAAACGGGTATAGTGATTATACGAGCATTAAGTTGTGACGAAATATTACTGACAGAAGTTAGACATTGAAATTAATGAATTTTAATTTTATAAATTGAACCACCATGCCTAGCAGATCAAAACTCTTTGCACACGAGCCTGTAAGCTTAATTTCAATCATTTTTGGGAAAAATGTTGTGGTGTAAGGTACAAAATGGACAAGCTGCACCAAAACTTCGAGGTTGTAGTTTTTGAACTAAGGAATTTAAAAATCAAAAACAAAAGTTGGATGTAGTAAAGTCTAAAAACAAAATCACGCAAGATTATCTAATTCTAAATTTAAAAATACACATATCTTATAAAAATTTAAACACATTACTCTCTGAAATGCAAGGTATTTCTGTGGGGTGGCTCTGAAATGAAAGTTAGATGTCGCTTAAGAGAATTTTTGGTTAAAATCTATATATTGAATTAAAATATTTATAATTTAAGATTCATTTCACAAAAGGAAATTTAAATCATTTAATAAGTTGTGCGAAAACGTATGTCAGATGAAATAAATTTTAACCAAATATCTAAAATTTAGAATGCTGTGACAGAAGAATGATATGCAGTTAATTGATGATCTGCACGTTTCACAAAATCTGCCATAAAGTTTTTTTACTCTTTTCCTCATATCCGGAATTGGTACCGATGGCTGGACCTGACTAAATGCAATTTTGGCATCAAGGTTTATTCCATTTCCATCGAAACCCACATGTGATTTTGGAACAAACAGAATGTAATTTTATACCTTAATTCTAACAATGACAGGTAATTTTGCTTTTCGAAATTTAATCATTTCAGAGTTGAGCTTCCGGTCCCTCCACTCTTATCTCAGTATAATACAGTTCTCTCAAGAATAAGAAATCGAAATTCTATTTACGTTTCTCTTACATATTATTAATGTGACGCGAAATTCTTACAGCTTCATAAAAAGTGAAGAGAATGAATAATATTAACTGCAAGTTTCATTTCAATTTCTCGTTTCATTCAAAATGTATCAGATGCCGTAAAAGTACTTATAAACGCACGATTAAGAAATACCAGGAATATTTTTATATAAAAAGCTATCCAGTACTTGGATAGCTTTAACAAACTACTGTACATAAATCAACGTATGTTTACATCACGTATAATGTTACGTTTATACGTTGTGTTCGTAACAACGTATAATGTTACGAACATAACGTATAAATGTTTACAATGGTAAACAAAAAGGATAATATAACTAAGTTTCTCTTTTAAGAAAAACCTGATCTCGTTATTTATAATTTAGTATAAGAAATAATCTTGTGGTAAGACCATTCTTAGCATACCTGTTCTCAACATCTGGATGGTAGTTTGGTATGTCGCTCTACAGTCACCTCTGCACACGAGGGCTAATTAGACCGGACTTATGATTTTATGTGGATTCCGAACAACATCAATGATAAAGGTGGGAATTGAATCCACGAATTGTTGAACCGGAGGCCAGAGCGCTGACAGTTCAACCCCTACTAAATGGTAAAGCTCTAACAAGTTAGTGTAAGAGATTTCAAACTTTCGTTTTAGAACGTAATCTGGTGATCTAGCTGATAATTTAGATAATTCCACTCAAAAATAATAGATCACATGATGTGGCAGCTACATGTTTAACTTTCATCTCGTATTCAAGTTCCTTGAATTGTTCTATAATACAAATAGAAGATCCAAAATTTCTCATGTCGCAACCTAACCAATTTTATGAGGGAAAAGACACTATATCTAACTTTCCTCTCAGATCAAATATGGGATGTCATAAGTCAAGCGTTGAATATGTTAAAAGTTTACAAGATTCTTTGGCTTAATATACAAGGGTGTAGGCTTGAGTTTGCAAAAGTACTTGTGCTTCGGATTAATTTCTGGAAGATAATCTTCATATCTGACGCAGAAAGCATCAGATTCTTCAAACATTTTTAGAGAAAAATTATAGAAATGCATTCCCCGGAATTAAGCTTGCTGTGGAAGTATAGAAATTATGAAAGTTAAAAGTTGTTGCATAGCTCTTACGAATGTTTATTGACGAAATGCTTCGATCAAGATGGCTGTCGTTAAACACTTTTTGCATAGGAGGCCTATTTAGACTAGCACCTGTACTTTAAAGTAGATGACAACTAACAGTCCATCCAGTGACAAGACTTGGACCTGAGAACTGAAGACTATCTCCGCATAATGGTTCTTAATCGATCTTAGAGAAGTTTACTCTATGAATAGGATATCTTAAAACGGTTTCTTGGAGTTCAATAAGCACCACGTTGAGCCCTAGAAATATAAGCATACGAAAGTCGTTTTCATAAAATAATCAGTCATCGAAATGTTGAAACACTGCAAGTCAGATCTTTGCAAAATTAAATTTTGCAAGAGTGTGTGGAAAGAGTTTGACATACATGAATTCCATTACTTTACCAGATCTACACGTACGTAGAATTTATAAGAACGTTTGCATTTTTATCCAAAGCAATGGTTTTACTTTCTTGTTAATTCTTTTAATGTAATATTCAAAATTACAGTTCTTAAATCACTTTAATACATTTCTCAAATTTCAATCAAATAACTGTTCCCAGCATTCGTGTAAAAGAACCAAATCATTTCACTCCGATTTAATGTTTTCGGAAAGGCAATGTAGTTCTCCAGAGATTAAATTTTAAAGACTTTAATTGTAGTGCCTTTAACTATTGAAACATTAACAGCTATCAAGGAAGTAGAAGAGAAAAAATCTTCTATTTTGATTTCAACATGAAGTTAAAATTATCAAACTGGCATTTTATTATTAATAGAAGTTTCAATAATCTTGATTCAAGCATGAACTCACATGAGCATCAAAGTTATCATTCCCATAAATTAAGATTAAGTCAGTGTAAGCAAGATATTGAGCATTTTTTTTCAAATCAAAAGACATTAAGCAAATTCTAAACGTATAGTTAAAGAAACGTGAAAAATTTAATTCTTTTGTATTCAGTTTAAGCCATATCTGTAAATGTACCTTTTAAAGAAAGAGCTGAATATAAATAGAAGCTCTGTAAACTTACGATCCGAGTTAGCATCCAATATGAAATTGTAGATGTACTTCAGGAAAGCCAAACATAATGCAAAAAGCATAGAAGCTGCTAATGCACTCCAATCCAAAAAGGACTGAAATCCTCTGGAGTAAGCTGTCTGTCGAGTTACTTTAATAAAGTCAGGAAGTAGTTTACCATTCTGGAAGAAAAATAATTTCTTAATAACCTGAAGGAAAAGCAGATACATGTTAATATAGTTCAAGTAGGATACATTTAATACTTTTTAGTTTGTTGACGCCGAATTATTTCACGCGCAGAAAGTTAGTCAGACCCAAACTTAAGTCATAAAGAACTCAGATATTACAAATAGCTACAACCAAGATGAGAATCCCAGCTTTGAACTATTGAATCAAAGATTAAAACATTAACCATACATTTGCCAGCTTAATGATTTTTTTCAGAGGGATAGTTAAATTAGAATAGATGACAAACCTACTCGCTTTTTTAATAGGTTAAAAACGCTCTGGTTAGGAATAAGTTTTAGAGAAACTACCTATTTTATTTAGATATTTGAATTTTTAAAGAAACTTAAGATACTCTAGTAACTCAAGTAGTTTCATGTGTGTTAAAGTGAACAGATTTTGTTTCAAAAATTGGAACTACTGTTTTTAAAATTGAAAACATCAAATGCCATAGTCTTAATATATTGAAGCACTTTTTTCTAAAAAAGCTTTCTTAGAAGTGAACAATCAAAACTCAGCATTACAAAAGTAAAATTTAAGTAATTTGATAAATCAAACTTTGATACATTTATATTAGGGATTTCTTAACATTACTCCTAAAATTTTAACTGAAGTCAGTTTAAAACTTAAAGAACAGCCTACAAAAATTAAACTAGTCATGTGCATCAGTTATAGAAGATAAATGCGTGTTTTAGAGTCAGATTTAGAAGCCTCTTTTTCAAGAATTAAATATTGTTCTCAGGGAGTTATATTTGAGTAGATATAAGTCTATTTAAAAGGTTAAAATTTCATAATTCCTGATGCTTATTATTGGAGTAATTTCATTTATATTACTGAAACGTTTCATTAGACGATTTTCTTAGATCAACTAGTAAGGTTGTCAAGGGTTTTCTAGTATTTTTTGTATACAAAAACATTGTTTTAATTATTTAAGAAAATTTAAAAAACAAACATCTAAGTCTTTTACACGTAGGTTTCTTAAATGAGAAGTTGTCATAATTTAAAAAGACCTTGTACAAACGAACTATGTAAATAAATACACGTTTCAATATTGAAATTGAACCAGAAAAAAAGGAGATTTATAACTGAAACAATATTATTAAAAGAATTAGCTGACAAAGTTAAAGTTTTCCTTTTATGAGGTAACTCGGTAATTTATTTTCAACTCATACAGCTGCATTTCATTAAATTTGAAGTCATTTAAGTTCACAAAAAGTGAAGATACTTTCACAATAGCTTATTGAGAATAAAAACAAAATATTAAAACAAAGTAAAAAGAGGCAATGTTTAAACTACTAGCCTTCAAAATCTCCCCCTATAAAGATAAAAAACTTACTTTGTCGAAAAACTGTTCCATCTTTGAAACACCTAAAAGAAAATTTAACCAGCAGCAACCAAGCGAAAGAAAGAATTTTATATACACTGTTTAATTATTTCACAGAGCACAGCTCTTCTTCCTTTAGTTTATATTTTTTGAAGTTAAATATTTGTATTTTATGCACCACAAATGTGGCGTGATAGTTAACACATCATTTCCTCCCAATAGTCTGGTTCGAATTCCACATGAAACACACAGATGCTGCTTCTGTGTTGGGCTTAAAATCAAACTTAAATTTACTTGTGGGTATCTTTTTAGGACAGCATCTTATGCTTTTTTATGTAATTCGTTACTTGTTTAAGCGTTTCGCACATTTATATTACACACATCTTTGTTTAGCATGTGTGCTGGATTTGATTTCAATCCATATTTAAATCTCGAAATTTCTCGTAGGACTGTTAAATAATGTAGGATCACAATTAAATATAATAACACTTGAAAAACATTTTGGCTGTAAACATAATTAATCAAGATTATCAGCAATAATGCAGATGACATTAAATTTCTCTGAGTTACTCGGTACCTTATATGGTATACTACTAATCAATGTATTTACAGCAAGATAAACTCTTTTATAAATTTAAGTAAAAACTCAAAAACATGTATTGATTTCATTCGATTTCAGGGAATTGACTTGGCGATTGAAGTTTATCACTTGCAACTTAAAATGCTATCAACATTATTTTCTCTGTAAGAAATACATATCGCAAAAAAATGTTTGAGATAATCTTTAAGTCCCCACTTATTTGATGTGAGTATATGATAGTATTGCGTTCTCCAGTTGAGGAACGCTGAATATAAATTCAAGTGGAAATGCACAATCTCGCAGCCATAGGTTAAATTCCGAAATAACTTTCCTGTCAGCCTATCTTTATCAACGAAAAGCTACTAAATGTAGTCTATCTGTCCGTGAAGAGCTCGGCACGCCAGATTGCATCTTATTTTCTTTGCCAAAGGGATTGCAGAACTTTAAGTTATTGCACCAGCATCTTTCCCAGTACCAATTCCTGAGTTGGGCTCTACCAGTTAGATAGAAGCAGCAGATTGGAGTCTTCGTATTTTTGAAGCAAGGACCAAGCAGAAAAACCCCGATACATGGCCTAAAATGGTATCACCCCAAGAGGTATTATTTCACTTGGAGGGCATTGCAACCACGTCCAGTTTTAACGTGCCTAGCCACCTTCAGTAAACACAAAGGATCTTCGGTTAAGCCGGGATCCGAACTTACTAACTTCCGATAATGAGAATGACGCCCTAACCAACCAGGGCACCGTAACTTACAACAGAATTTGTAAGCACGAAGTTTTCACTTGGATCAGGAATCAAACCAGCAACTTCCCTGTCACCTGAACTCATCTTGCCAAGCTATTAAGGGTCTTCGTTTCAGCAGTTTATTAAACTTACCTTAATATAATTAAAGTTAAAATACGTGAAATGATAATAAATAAAATGTGTGTGTGTGTGTGTGTGTGTGTGTGTGTGTGTGTGTGTGTGTGTGTGTGTGTGTGTGTGTGTGTGTGTGTGTGTGTGTGTGTGTGTGTGTGTGTGTGTATGTGTGTATGTGTGTGTGTGTGTATGTATGTATGTATGTATGTATGTGTGTGTGTGATATAAAATAATTTTATTTAAAGAAAATAGTTTACTATGCTCCTTTAAAAGTAATGCATAGTTTGAGATTCGAGCACTGATGATTTGCATGCATAAGTATAATGTTATGAAGTGAAAGAAAAATTTCATTTTGCTTTAGATTGCATAAATATTCTACTTAATAAAAGACAAAATTCCTATTGGATACTGTACGATAGTCTAAGGTATTTTGAAAAACTGCGAATTTAGTTTTTCTATAAAAACGAGTTTCTATAGTTGTTAACTTTTTCTATCAGGGCCACCGCGTGGGGCAGATGAAATTGTTAAGAGCACTTGGGCCAGGGGGGCTCCAAAATTTATAGCACAAAATTTATAGTTTTTTTATTTTAATGTTACTTAAATGAAAGTTATTAATTCAACGCTTGCAATTTTGCATGTTTTATATTTTCTAAAGATTAAAATGAGATTTTATTTTATGCTTTAATTTACTTTTGTTTTTGTTTCCGCCGGTTGTTTTCATATGTATAATACATAATTTGATTCCCGATGTGTAGAATGAAAATCCATTCCGTGTATAGTTCACGCTGCCACACGTCGCGTTACAAATCTAAAAATTAGTAACATGTAACAAGAATTGGGAATGTTTTTGTATCATATATGTCATATATTTATTTTTGTGCTGAGACGCTGTTGCTGCTCAACGTCGTTGTTTAATTTGCTATTTTTACAATGAAATTATACATTCATTTTTTTAAAAAATGGCAACCAAAAGTCGACATTCAAAATGATTATATTCTCAACTTAAATATTTTTTCCTCACTTTAAGGGCATATGTATTTTTTATTTTTTCTTTGATTTTTATGTTTATAAATATTCTTTCTTGGTATTTTTGCGTGCGGTAAAACAATTAAACCATAGGCTCGCTCAAATCCTCCCAAGTGGCTATCATTTCTGAAAAACTTTATTACGCAAATTTATTCAATCTTTTCATTTTAAATTGATATAATATTTGAGGTAAACCTCAACCAGTACTTACTGCAGAAATTAATTTACCATTTTAGCCCCAGAGAGAGCCATGTAATAATCAGTAATCCATAATCAGCCACTGTGGCCGATTCTTATAGTCAAACATGGCGTGGGTACTATTCGCAGAGGGGATGTCACTTTTATTCGGTGAAATATATTTTGCATTTTACAATTACTGTTTCATGTTCAGAAAAGAAAAACTACAAAAAAGAATCAAACTTGCAAAGAGAGAAGAGGTTGCTTGTGAAAAATGAAGAGCAAAGAGCTGCTGCCATAAATGAAATTCATATTCTTATTTTTCCTTATTAGTAATAATTTTGCATAGCTTAGTTCCTTTTAATAATTGTGTTCTCCCAACCACGTTTTCAATTTTTGTTTCTTCATCCCTGTTAGATTATTGTTTTTCATTCTTTTAAACCTTTCTTTTTTAAGTTTCTTACTTTACTCAAAGTTTGTCATACAATTGTTATATACCACAAATCTTGTAAATACCGATAATATCTTAATTTTTTTTATAAAATCTCTGGAATATTAGATTGGTTATTTCCATTTTTTTATGCAAATGAGAGGCTTTTATTTTAGTATAAAGTTATTTACCAAATTAATGTTAATGTTATGTGGTAATTTTTGGATCCATCAACTCAGAGAAATTACAGAAGAGTAAGCAGAGGAAATACAGCTTATTTAATTTTGAAAATACACCAAGATTCACAGTGCCCTTCATGAATCTTAATTGTTATATAGGTTGTCACAAAGTCAAGTTATATGCTAATGAAAGTAGTAACAATAATATTAACAAAGCAAATAATTTTGTTCTACTCAAAATAAAAAAAAGGTTCAGTAAATATTATTTCCACTAGACCCCTTTGGATGAGATAATTACTCAAAAATTCAAAACGTAAAAAACATTTTGTTGCAGTTAGTGTTCTTAAATATTATTTGAAGTGCATAAGAGCTTAAATCCTCTTATTTTACAAGCAATGCTTCCTTTATACTTTTAATTTCCTTTTATGATAAAAAAAAAATGGGAAATTTTAATCTCATTTTGAATACATTAACATAGTAAAAAGTTGCACGTTAAAAAGGAAATTTCATAAAACTGAAATATTATTAATAAAAACTTATAAGAATTTAAGTGTGCTAATATCATCAGGAAAATGAGATTTTACTTAAGTTAACAAGAAACGATCTAGAAAAATTAGTTTATTAGACTTCGTGAAATTATTATCCAACGCCTCAAAATAAAAATAAAAAAAATTTTAATAATAGCGTAAGCGAGGTATTAGGTATAAAGATTTAAAATAGATTGCTTACAGATATTGCAATTATTAATTTAGAATTGTATTAATTAGTGAAATTTTAAAGAATTTAAATCATCCTTGCCGATTTAAACTATCAATAAAGTGGGTGTTTTGTCTTGTCTTTTTCATTTTGCCTTTTCTTCTGTTGTATTGTTAACGTGTTAATGGCTTGAATCAATAGAAATCTCATGGAGATGCTTTGGTCTTTTTTTATATAAGAAGTTATTTTATTAATAAAATGAAATTCTCGACACTATTCTCTGATATCCGATGGTGAACTTCGCCTTGTTTGCTGCCACTAGAAAAATGGGATTTGAAGGCAGGCAGTAAATTCATCGACAAGTGGCATTTACGACGCCGTCTCAATACAATATGACGTAGATGGAACGTTATTGGACGTCATGGATATTTTAAACCAATGAGAATTGTAATAAAGTGATACAGTCACGATAGGCATGATCATTTTTTTAGCGCCGGAATGACGAATTTTTTCTCGAAATATCGTTACAGTGTACCACGTGAGGAATTATCTTCTTGGAGTTGAAATGGTGGGCATCAAAAACCAATTACCTCCAGGAAAATAAGCGAAATTTCTATTGTTCACATAGTTAGTATAGCAATTCATTTCTTCCCAAATATCGCTTCGACGAACACGTAATTTACAACTTTCGAAAATCTGGAGTTTCAACATTAAAAATATTATTGCAGTAAGTTACATTTTTTGTTTACTATGTATTCTTTTGATTTGAATATTTAATACATTTTTTGCCAGTGTAAATAAATACTAACATATTTGTAGATTTTAGAAAATTCAATATCAAATTACTTATTACTTAAAACTATTCGTTTAAAATTAATTTATTCAATGTTTAAATGTTTTTATTTGGGGAAATAATTTTTATTTGTCTTGTAATTTTGTTACCTTTACATTAGCATCTTATACAGAAAAAATCTTTTTTCAGATGGCAAATGTTTTTATTTTTTGAGTGCTTAGGTATAAAAAATATATTTTCAAGTACTTTTTAATTAATTTATTAATAAAAATAAATAAATATATAATTAGCTATTTAAAAAATAAATTTTAACTTGAAAAAAATCCTTCAAGAAAAACATAATGAAATCGGGCATATTTCACATTCTGCAAAATTTTAAAAATCATAATCGTCTTTAAATGATGTAAATTTATTGAAAGAAAAATATTTATGCCATTACATTAACAGTACTTCCAAAATGATTCATAAGGGAAATAAATTTTAACTTTAATCAAAATTAGATCTTAATTTAATAATAAAATATAGTTAATATCTTATGAGAAAAGTTTTAGTAAATTTAAAAATAAGAGAAAGAATTTCACTACTAAGATAACCGATTGATAAAATTTCTCTAAATAAAATTAAGAGATATTAAAGTTAAAATATATTTTTTATGTCAGTACTTGTAATTCCTGATAATAATTTAAATTAATTCAAAATTAGAAACTAGAAAACAGAGTATATCAGTTTTGGGAAAATTATTTTTAATTATAATATATATATATATATATATATATATATATATATATATATATATATATATATATATATATATATATATATATATATATATATATATATATATATATATATATATATATATATATTTGTTTGGCTAAAAATTTTTGATTTTATCAAATATATATAATTAGATAATTTTATTTTAATTTATGGGTGTGTTTTGAATGAAATTTATCTTAAGTTTTGATTTAAAAAATTTGCAAAATGATTTTGTTGTCTGTATTTGTGTTTCGTTGCTTAACTGCATTTTGTATTGATAATGCTGTGGCTTAATTTAGTTATCTGAACTGAAATCTGATGAAGACTTAGTAACAAAGGTCTAGTTTAGGAATCAGAAAAACTTATTTTATGGTATAAAAAAGAAATATTCATAAATTATCTTTTTTTTTACAATTTATGAAATAATAAAAAACAGTAAGAGACAAACGTGTTTTAATATTATAATTTTGAAGCTTTTCAGTTCTGAAGACAAATTTTGGATACTATAAAAGAGTATTTCACATATTTATTTGCAGAACTTTATAAATAGTGCAACAGAACCGCATAAGAAGAGCGCCATATTTCAATTTCAACAAGGGAGCTTTCTATGCACGCGGCGGCCCTGTTTTCTATAACTGTTTTTTTTTTTTTTTTTTTTTTTATTTATTTATTTATTTATTTTCGAAATGATAAAATTTCTATAAATTAAAATAAATATATACTTATTTACATTTGTAGTAATTTTACGTTAGTAACTGTAAGTATTAACTTTAGTTCAAAATTAATTAATAAACATAAAAAATTAAAAACACTGTTTTATTTAAAGTAAGAATTCTAAGGCACTATAGCAGCATTTGAGTTCTGGTGCGCCTGTCTATGTTTAGTTTGTTATTTCCATAAGCCCCCAGAAAATTTTTCTCTGCAATAAAAGCATCGATTTACATAATGAATGAAATATAAACAAAGAATATTAAACATGAATATATTCCTTAAGTTATAATGCTAATTTTATTTTCGTTTTCATTTTTGTGTTTCATTCGAATATTTTTACCATTCATATGCATTTATTATATGGATGGCAATTTTCAATATTTTATGGTTGCGTATAAGCCTCATAAATTTATATAATACCTGAGTGAAATACCTTATATACATTTTGTGAATGATAATTTCAGATTTTTAATCGATTCGGTTTTTTCTTCCAAACAACTAATTTTATATACTATAATCATTCGCTGCTATTGACAATTCATTACAAATGCTTTTCGTTGAACATTTTTCAAATTGTTTTAAAAGTTAAATAAAATCTGCTAATAAGTTCTTAAAAAATCCTGTTTCATTTTGTATTTGCTAATAAAAATGATCAAATCTGGTTTATTTCCATGAATTTAATTCGTACTAAGATTTTGAGTAGACCAAGCTTATTTTACTAAGGAAAATTTTAGGTTTTCCATTGTTAAAACTTACTTCATCTACTGCTCAGAAAAATGAAAATCTTTGGGGCAATATGAAGATTAGTATAATCAATTCAGTCGTTTTGTGGAACGATAGGAAACTGCACAGAACACCAAATAAAATTATGCTTCCGATCATGGTTCAGTATAATCTTGTGCCATTAAAACCAACCAACCAACAACCGTAAATCAGTATCACTCATACAATGTGTTTCAGATTCCGTTTTATTTTTGTATCTTTTATAATAAATTTTACATTTTTTATTAATATGTTTTACATTTTGAGAAGTAAGTATTTTAAAATACTTTGATAAATTTATTCTAAGATAATAGAAGAGCAAGAGCAGATTTTTTCCACTGGAAAATTTATGAAAATTTTAACATGAATTACGTTTTATGCAGTATTTTAATCGTATAAAAATATTATTAAGAAGTATAATTTTATTTACAGACATTAATTTTATTTTGTAATTATATAAAATTTATTAAATATTCCCTAAATTTGAGAAATATTACTTGTTAATGATTTTGATAAATAACTCATTCACCAAGCAAAACTCTTAAAGCTCCCCAATTAACTACTAAATTAAGTGAGCATGAGTATGAACTTATAAAATTAACCTTGAAATACTAATTTCGTCTTGACAACGCCTGATAAATTTCTTAAAACGACTTCCAGAAACAGAATAATACCTGAAAATTGTAATGAGGAATAAAGAAATTCTTAGTTTGAATTATAATAAAATAATACCGTCACATAAGCTAACGTCACATAAGCTTTAAAATTATAGTGAAAATATAATAGTAAAATTCATCCACTACTTCTTCAGCTAAAATGCATGGGGATTCAAGTATTATTAAGAAAATGAAATATATTACGAGAGATATTATATTTCTACGCTCCATAACAATTAGAAACTCTTTGTAACCAAAACAGCTATAAAAATTACTTTTATTAATCATCTACGATTTTCATATTCTGTACTATTTGTTTGGAATGAACAATGGGAGAAAAATTTTCCTTGTTTGTTGATTTACGTGCTCTTTTGTTTAGAATTAGAAAAAACATAACTCGTTTAATATTTGCAAATATTGTTATTATGTATATAACGTATAATAACAATATTTGCTTTCTTGTTTAAATCTTTCTGATGAAGTTTATAGGCATTTAGTTTGAAGAAATTGTAGAATTAACATTTTTTGCATGCATTTCTTCAGGCGATAAAACAATTATAAATTGAAAATTTTAATTATTTAATAAAATTATGATTTTTCAAACTTAAGTTGAAAATGTAAGTTATAAATTATTATAGTTCCATGCATTTAAATTTGAAATTTTATGAAGAATAAGTATTGCAATCATTTGCAGAAATAAGTCAGTAAAACAACTGTTATTTTTAAATAGGTTCTCTCTCTCTAATGAGTCTCGATTCTTAGATTCACAAGAGTACATTAAAATGTTGAAGAGTCTGTTTATACTTAAGGCTGATCTTATTAAAAATTTGCAGTACATTAACAGCAGTATCTACTGTAGAATACGCCTTAAATTATAGCTAAGTGTTTTTACAGCTCAATATTTAGATAAAGTAGAAGCTGTTTTTTGTTTCTAATAATTAATCGGATTTGAAATTTATCAAATTTCTATGCTTTCAGCCCCTCTTCTACTTCCTAAAGACGTTAAAATATTTTTTGCTTTTAATATAAAATTTCCTTTATAAAAACAGTAAACTTTTTCAATTATAAATGGTTCCAAATATACGCGCGTATAAATTTAAAAATTTCCCCTATGATTATATAAAAATTTTATTAATTAACACATGCAACATATAACTTTCTTTTAACACAATTAATAATTGTACCTTGTATTTGTTTACAGAGATATAACGCTTCAAGCATCTTCAAGATTCTTCTTATAATAAAGCATCTTCTTATATAAGTTTTCAAGCATCTTCTTACAACAATTTCATAGTTAAATGTTAAAATCAAAGTTTTTATATGATGGATACAAAACATTGCAAAGTAAATCGATCATTACACTATACACTGCATAGAAGAAATATTATATATAGAATAAGATAAATAAGATTCTTAATAAAAACTAATAAACAAATGAATTTTTATATTATTGCTTATATTAATGAAACTATTTACAATATGTAACCTCAATCCCTATGTGATACGGCATGCTAAAATATATTCCAACTAAAATGTGGAGTATATTATTTATTAACATAACAGGATTTCTCATTAATATACATCGGCTTTTGAAATAAATAAAATTACTTCTTACTTTATGCTTCTGCTTTTACTTATTAATTAATTGCTAATTAATAAATTGCTAAATTAGTAAATTGCTTCTTACTTTATGAGGAAATGACCTTCGTAAATATTTTATTTGTCGGAGATGTATTGTATTAAGTAATTGCTTACTTTATGCTCATTGTTAACTGCGGAAAACATTTGACTGTTCCCATACTCAATAAGAACACGTTTTTAGATAAAACATTTCAATCAATTTAATAAATTCGCAAATAAATTGAGGAATTTTGAAATAATTAGATAAGTCCCCAAATTTTGATATTCTCTTGTTAAAAATTAGTATATATCAAACAAAATTTAATATTGGAATTTGAAAAAAAGAACTGTTTTTTTAATGATATTGTTAATCCCTTTTCATTTTAACCATAAAATAAATTCTTTCAAAAAGATATTTCTAAAATATTTCTTCATGGAAGATTAAAAATTAACACTGATTACAAATCACAAAGAAGAACTTGAGATAAATATTTTCTTTATTTCTATTTACAGAGTAACTAAATAATAGTTAATGCCTAAAAATTTGACAAATTTTGGAAGAATTAAAGAATGTACACATTGAAGTCAAAGTTGATATAAATACTTGAAGAGACATAATATTTTATAAAAATACTTTATTGCTATCTCCAAATTGTAATGATGGATTGCCTGGAACACCATAATTGCAAATATCACTATAGAATTTCCCATATGATCTTAAATTGACAACTGTTGTGTCACACATAGAATTAAATGTCTGAATATCCATTGATTCCAAATCCATCAACGTCACAGCTGCATTTATTTCAAAACCATTACCCACTAGATTCTGCGTTTCATTTCTTTCATTGATATGCAATATTTGCAATACTTATTCTCTATTTTGGTAATTGATCATGTTGGATATCTAAAACTTTTATCAAGAATACAACGATTTACCATGTACAACTTACATTACATGCCATAAGTTAGTCTTAAATGATTTGCGGTTAACGCGATAATACATCCTCAGATAATTTTTGCTACTAAATTCTGTAAATGTCAATGTTTTTATAAAAAGTACTTGCTTCACTTCGTAAAATAAAAATATTAGCGATTTGAAGCAACTTTTTGATAAATTCATAATTTGGATAGTATAAATCTGAACATTTCAATAAGTTTTAAGTATTGCAGTTGATTTAACTTTGTTTTTATAATACCCATACTTTAATAACTTTATTTGCTGATAAATTTTGAAGGATTTATTTACAATAAAACGTTGATCTAAAAAATAAATTTTTCCGTAATTTTTATAGTTATCAATTTAAATTTGACAATTTTATTATAGTAAATGGTATATAAATAAAAGATAGAAATTTAATCAGTAAAAATTTTAATTAATATTTATTTTTGTTACCGTAATTACGCTATTTATTGGTATACACAAAGCATAAAAATGTTTCAATATTTTTTTATTTGTGAGGATTTAAGGTGAAACTGTTATTGGTTATTATATGTTATTATTTAAGGTGAGGTGGGTATTAATTGTGAGGATGTTATTTTTTATTTAATGCAGCTAATGTAATTTCTGATTCGTACTTTCCTCTTTTATATATTTACAATTTAATAAAGAAAAGTAATATTTATTAAAGTAAACAATTTAATAAATGAGTCCTATTAGATACCTAAATTGGTTGTGTAATACAGAAATCACATATACAGGGCATTCCTCAGAAAAAAGAAAGACTTTTTTTTTTTCAGAACGCTTGAGTTATCCAAGTGGGAATATAAAAGCAATCATTGTAGATGTGCTTTGAGTGGTTTTTAGGCAGTTATATATACGATATTTTTTGTACGTGTTTCTTCTTATGTAATTTTTGCTCTTTCTTATGTTTCTAAAATTGAAAAAATTACATAAAGTTAAAATTATATCACAATTTGTCTCCTTTCATATGCTACAGTATCTGTTTTTGCCTAGTATCTAAGAATTTGTTTATTCGACTTTTCTTTTGATTTGCAAATGTTTCTTATTAGTTCAGAATCCAATTCAAATCTTGATGTGTAAAGATTCCCTTTAGAGTAAAATGTTAAATATGAATATACTTTTTAATGGTAATCTTATTTTTATTCTCAATTTTTCTATTTTTGCCATCCATATGAATATTTTTATTGTATAAAAATGGCAATTTTTAAAATTTTATGTAAACATAAACATCATAAATTTATATGTCTGAATGAAATATTTAGGATATTGGTCATTAATCTAACTGCTGATAATTTTAAATTTTTAATTTAATATCTTCTTTCAAACAACTAATTACATATATGAAAATCATTCGAGATTACGAACAATTGATAACTAATATTTACTGCTGACTATTTTTAAACAGTTTTAAGATGTCAATAAAATCAATAAAAAGTTTTAAAACTATCTCTTTTCATGCTTTATTTTCTGATAAATATTAACTGATCTGATTGGTCAGGATGAATTTCATTGGTACTGCAAGATTTGAGCAAAACTCTAAGTTATTCTACTAACAGAAATTTTGGAAAAAGAGTTTCATTGTTTAAAGTATTATCTACTGCTTAGACAAAATTTAGAGTTATATGGGGATTAATATAACCTTAAAAATATTAATTATCAATTCAATCGTGTTAGGAAACAGTGAAAAATACATGGAAATGCTAAAAGTAAAATAATGTTTCATAATGTAATTCAATATCACCCGTATAATGTATCAGATCACACCTGACAACAAAATATTAAAGTTCATATTGATAAACTAATAAAGTTATGAATATTTTTTGTATAGTATCATAATCTATTTACATTATAAAATTTATGTCTAATTTGCTTCGCTTTTTAAATATTCAAACTAAACTTTTTTTGCAGAAATTTAAAATAATGATGATAAAAAAGTCAATATCATGAAAAAGAAATGCTAGATTTTAAAGAATATGTACACAAAAATCGATCACCAAAAAAAATCTGTACAAATAATTTAAATATGGGGTTGACAAAAATAATATGAATAATAACCAAAATAGTTGCTGAACACTGTCGTCAAAAGAACAAAAATATATAATCAGAAGAAGTTAAGACAAAATTATGAAACTTAGTAAGTGTAAAGCTTTCGAGTAGATAATAGGTAATCAAAACCTTTTAGAACAAAATAAGAAATATCTTTTCAATAAAATATAATAATGCAAATATGTGGTTTATAATAGATAGTATAATTATCTATCAAAAAATATTCGGGTAAACTTGAAATTGTTTTGGAGGATCTGTTCAGGAATAGTTTTAAAAATACAACAGCTGTGTTATCTCCAGACTCTTGAAATTACCTCCCTAATACAATCAATGGTTAGCCATCCCATATTGGTAGTATCAATATTTTTGTAACCGAAGATACTAATTTGAATTCCTGAATCAACTGATACATGAGAGAATGATGTTGATTGTTTTACCATTCATGCCACTTCATACAGAATGGTTCACTGGCAGCATTATCTTTCTCCTCTTGTAACATATAAAAAGCCTACTATCTATAAACAGTCCTTTGGAAATGCTTGAGATGATTCTTAGTGAAAACTTAAATACCTAAAGAAAAATATTAGAATTTAGACTATATATCAAGTGTCTTCGATACGTAGTATGTACGAAACATGATAAATATTAAAATGCTTGGGGGACTGTTAATTCTCTGTCAAGGAGGAAACATCTTATAGACTTTGTGAAAATAGTTGAGCCTCATTTGTTGTCTTGTACGATCTGGATGAGTGAATGCAACAAACAAAACTGCAAATTGCAAGTAGGTTTACTGGCATTGTGAACCTACTCGCAAGTTGTGAGAGTGTTTCATACACAAATAAGTAAGACATCTATTTCAAGAATTCTTTTGCCAAATTTTTACATTAATAATTATTGAAAAACTCTTTTTACGAATGCTTATTAAATTGTACATTTGTCTTTTCAAATCATCTTTTTATCTGAAACTATTGAAATGCTAAAGATGATGTCTGCAAGCAGATTCTTTGAAAATCACTAGTGAATAGCATATTTGAAATGATGAAGATGGTAGTGGAATGTTGATAGAAATTATTATAATGATCAATAAAACTTGAACCTAATCTCTTCTACTTCTCTCCAAATAGTATCCCATGCCTTAATAGGTTTTCTACTGATTGGCAAATGGTGTCGTATTATTGATAAAATCATTTTTAAACTGATAGCGTCACTTTGGCTTTTTTATAACGCAGGGCTTTCCATTTTTTAGCTGGCGGACCCCTTTTTCAGGCAAAAATCCTCGGCGGACCCCTGTCAGTCAAGCGCACAATGACTAGTGAAATTCAGCTCGAAGCCCATTGGAATTGAAAACTCTATAATTTAAGTACCGTTTTTTTCCAATAACCCCACAACGAATAAAGAGTGTTTGATTTGATGATGAATGGAAATAACTTTAAACTAAACACGTTTCCATTAATCTGAATTCCCACACTATATTCAAATACTTGCTGTTGGATTTACTCACATCTTTCAACACACTAGGCAGGCCATATTTCTAATTGAGTGGAGGGGAATATATTGCAAAGAAATGCAACATTCGTTGGATAACAATTTAATTTTCAGAACAAAAATATCAATATAAACAGAATTCAATTAATTATTAACTTATAGGAAATACAAACGAATAAAGAACATTCACTGCTTGTCGATGAAACACAACACATTCTTCTTTACTAGAGATGAGTTTGTAGGAATAATGATGGAATCTTAATGTGAAGGTTGAGGTTGCTTCTGATGACACAATTTTGAAAAGTCGGGTTCAATACTTGACAATTGGAGACGGGTGTCAGGTTCAACATCTAGACAGCTTCGGTACTTAATTTTGATGCCGCCATAAATCAAGAATCCGGATTCTCGCTTGTATGTTGTGGCAAATGGAAGTAAAACACGTTTTGGTTTTTCAACAGGAGGGTTGAATTTTTGGTTTTCCAAAAATATTCAAAATTGTGAGTAACCATCACTATCGAAAGTAGATTCGAAATGAATCTGTAGAAATTTTTATCAACAACTGATATTCATTCGACGATAGAATGTTCGGCTTTTTGGATACAGCGAATGCGTTGATCATTCATTCGTATTCCTGCAGATTCTCATCTTGAGCTGCTGAAAAATAATGCTCCAACGATGACGTCAAGCTTCGGAAATGATCAAGGATTTTATGAAACAAATTGTTCCCAAGCTGCAATGTCTTGTCTTTCAAAAAATAGTTGAAAAGAGGGAAACACTCGACCTCCTCCACACACTTTGACCAAAAATTGATTTTCCTCTTGAACGCTCGAACTTTGTCGTTTGCAGTGATCGTTCTTATAGTTTTCCCTTGCAGTGAAGTATTCATTTCGCTCATTTTGAAGAAAATATCTGGCAAATAAGCAAGTATGCATTGCCAGTTTTGGCCATTAATAATCTCTGCTAATTTGGTATTATCTTAGTCTAAAAGTAAAGCTAGGACTTCTAAACGTAATTCATATAATCGATAGAGTGGATTCCCACGTGAGAGCCACTCTTATTTCTGTATGGAGAAGCAGAGAATGATGAAGGCTTCCCATATCTTAACACTCTATTTTGAAAAGCCTTGACTCCAAAGGCCGTAATTTTATGTAATTAATAATTTCGACAGATTAATCTAAAACTTTCTTGAAGGATACGGGCATTTTTTTCGTAGCTAAAGCATGTCTGTGGAGAGAACAATGACTACTACTGCAATCCTTCGAGCTTTCTTTTATTTTTGTTACCGCTCTTACCATTGGACCTGTCATAGCTTTTCCACGATCTGTGCACACATCGATGCAATAAGACCATGGAATTTCGTTCATTCTTAAAAAATCATCCACCAAACGGAATATTTCAGCACTTGTTGTATGGTCAGGAAGTGGTTCGCACAATAAAAGGTCCTCTTTGAAACATCCCGAGTATGCATAACGAACAAAAGCCAATAAAATCGCTCATCCCGCAACGTCAGTAGATTCATCTATTTGGAGAGAAAATGAATTGTGTTGATTCCGAGAAACCAGAGATTCTTTCACATCATTTGACATATCAACTATCCGTTTCTTGATAGTATTGTTTGATAGTGGCACTGAAGATAAAAGTTTTACTGCTTTTTTGTCTAACATACAAGAAACAATAACGCTAACACATGGTTTTATGAGGGTTTCCGCAATGGTGTGAGCTTTGCCTGTCTTTGCCACCCGATAATTTACCAAGAAAGAAGCTTTAGTGGAGCTTTCATTAATTGTTTTCGCATGAGTTTTCATGCAGTGCTGAGAAGCAGCTACTTCAGTGCTCTTCCTCTTGAAAAGATAAATCTCTTTAGTATGGAGGTCCGAGTGAGTGCCCTCAAAATGAAGATGCAATTTAACTGGAAGCATCGAATTGTTCGGTAGGACTCGCGCAAATTACACACTGTGCTTTACCCTCCTCTATCACCATAAAACTCAATTTTAAATAACCTTCGTTGTACATACGCCTTTTAGTTATTTCACTTCCCCAGGGTACTGCAACTAATCGAGAACATGCAGAATTTTCCAATAATAAATCCGGTTGTGGCGCTTCAAGTGACTGACTATTCTTCATTGGGCCATTCTCCTTTATCATTAAATTTCATACGCGAGCTTTCCTTGCTGTCAAGGAGATGGAGTAACTGCCAGTTTCCTCAATGATCCCGACTTCAGCCACGATCCATGGTGAGAGTAATAAGTTGTGCAAAAGGCAAATGGTACACTCACGCGAAGGAAGCTCAACATTGAATGATGTCTCGAAAAAAAACGAGAAAAAGCGGGAAACCGTGCACCGCACACAAAGCATACGAGTCAATGAGCACTCTGATTGGTCGGTTGAGCTCGTGTGATTTTCCAATGATCATTCGTAAAAGGTTTCTACGCATCGGGTGCCGTAAGCCGACGCACACGTGACCCCCGGAATTTACAGAAAGTCGAGCAGGGAGGCCACATCAACCGACACTAAACTACCTGCGGGTAAGCTCTTGAGAACCACTGCCGCTGTTCAAAGGTGGCTCCGGGCCCCATAGAAAGAGCTGGCGGTACCCTAAGGGGTCCGCGGACCACACGTTGGGAAACCCTGTATAACGTGATACATTTTCAAGCATTGTTGACATGAAATTTTACAGAACAACGTAAAGATTAAACATACCTTCTCTAGCATTGTTGGGAATATCTCTTTTACATTGGTTCCAAAGTTGGAAATTATTACGAAATTTCATTCCATGTATTAATCATTTTGGGAAAAATAAAAACCTCTCTTAAGCATGTGGTACTATTTAGTCAAAAGCAAAATAATATTTTAACTTTTTTAATACGTATTTTAAGGCATTTTCCTGTTTTATGCGTCAAAAGTAAAACCATTTAATTGCTGAACCCTGTAGGAATCTATTAATTTAAGTGCATTTAATGCATGTACCAAAATGCTCATTGTTTTAACCATTTGCATGTTCATGAAATTAGATTTCCAGGAATAATTTAATAATAATGGCTGCTCTTTTTTTAGTAAAACATTTTTCCTCTACATAGGCATAATAATTAAATTATCTGATTGGAATATTGTAGTATGGTAATTTGAAAACCGTACTGATAGACGAGTATTAAAGAAAATATTTATTTTTACTATATAATTTGTCATAAAAGTTTATAAATCACTTCTTTTTCAGTTCATAAGAAGTGTTCATTGATGAATTAAACATGGTTATAATTTCTTAGAAAAAAACATGTAAGAGAAGTTTCTCATACAAGAAAGAAAAGTATTCGTTGGCAATAGTAGTCGTTCTAAATTTTAGAAATTATATAAAAAAAATAATTCTTATATATATATATATATATATATATATATATATATATATATATATATATATATATATATATATATATAAAGAAATCAAGCCATTCTGATTCAAAGGAGGAAATTCTGCAATATTTATCACTGATCTATTAAGGAACGAAAGTTTATCACTGTTTTATAAAAAAAATACTGTACAAAAAAATGTATTAGAATTATCGTGCAGTGTATAAATTCTAAAAAGCCTGATCCATTTAGAACTTCAAAATATTATAAAATGGTTCTTTATATTGAGCAATTTTCTTATATTTCCTTTAAGAGTCACGAACAAAATTTAATTCACCACGATAACCATTCAATAAATAATCTAAATACTTATTTCTATACAATAATAATCACTGAGCAGTAAACATTTGCTGAATAAACAACTCGTCATGCTCGGAGAATCTCGTGATAATTCAGGAATAAATTATAAAATGACAAAAGTTTTAAGATAAATTGTTTAAAAATACCAACGTGTTTGAACAAATTCCTTGTTTACTAATATACTATCAAATGTTAAATCATAAATATTTTTTATGATATCATCTATGAATCGTGAGTAAAATATTTAATCTATTTTACTTATCACATTTGATTTAATTTGATGATCTATTTTACTTATCACATTTATCAATTTGACTTGTAATTTAGATTATCGTGATATGTTTCCGAATGTATGCCACTGCTAAACATAGCTGATAAATACTACGTATCACTTATTACTTTTGAATAATGGTCATGTGACGTCTACATGGAGGTTTGCATTCCGCTTCCCAAATCACAATAGCGGATGTACATTGGACCCAACTGAATTTATAACTAATATAGGATTTCTCAATACGAGTTTTCAAATGTGTCACGTGTTCCATGTTATATTGTTGCTTCCAAATTTTAATAATAAATTTTGTATTACAAAATTAAAGGACCATGAAGAATCTTAAAATATTATGCTGAGAGTTTTGAACTACTAACTTTCACTTTAAACTCCGAAAGGAAAGTATGATTCTTAAGAGTGAAAATTTTGCTCCTATGTATAATTTTAGCTGTTTATTGCTCACAAATAACAAACGTTTTTCATTCATTATTTCTTTTCAATAATGAAAACGTTCAAAAGAAAAAGCAGTGGGATGTTTGTGGATGATGGATATGCGTTACAGAAGATATTGCAAAGATTTTACAAACTGAGTACCAATTTTAGAAGCTCCAAATTAGAAATAATTTAGTTATTCCTTGAAAAGATTAAGATTAAAATATTTAAACGTACCCTAATCACGTTAAAATATATTACCACAGCATTTTGACTGTTAAATTAAACAAAAAATTGCCATACTTACACCTTTAATATAGTATGAAAAACCTCGTTTATAATATTATTCATTCATTTGACAAATGTATGATGGTAATCTTGAAAAACGTATGAAAATGATAAATTTTCATAGAGCGTGATTTATTGGATGCCAGAAAACATTTAAATTTTTTTATTAAAAATGTATTAAATTAACTTTGCAAGAGGCAAAATATTTGAAATAGGAAATATTTATGTTGGTATGTATTACGTTTGTGTTTTAGTTTAATTACACACATAAATATTCTATTCATGAATAAAGATATGTTTATTTTAAAACATAGAGACAAATTATTTTACGAGTGAATTTATTTTTCCGCAATTTTTCTTCATGAAGATATTGCAGTAAATATTTTTAAACGTTGATCATAAACTATTTTATACAAGAAGATAATTTATTAGAATAATAGTTTTTGTAATAAGTTATCTTGTAAGTTTTTTAAAAATATGATATGAAAGATCGAAATTTATTTTCCTTTACTAAACGTTTTAAGTAAAACAAAAGGTATGAAAATTTATAAAATAAATTATATTTGCATAACATCTGAAAAGTATGAACAATTCATGTAAATTATATTATTCAAATATAAGAAATATATGTCATAAAATTTATATCTTTGTAAACAGACAGGTATTCCAATATGATTATAGAATGTCTTTGAATTTTTAAATTTTCCCTATTCCGACCAAATTTAGACACACAAATGTTGAACTCTTGCAGATAATATTTCACAGCTCAATTCACTTTTGCACAGTTCAATTAATTTTATCATTTAGAAATACATTAATATTTTGAAAACAAGAAAACACGTCCAAAGTATACATAATATTTTAACTCTGAAAATGGAAATACCATATTTATTTCGAATCCCTTCCTATTAAGGCATATACATAAATTTGTAAGAGGTGTTTGCCATTAAGCAGGAAGATGATAATTAAGACAGACTCAATATATTTGATCACGCAGATTTTACGCATGTGAATTTTACTTTGTCTAAATGTACACTTATACAAAAACTTTTTTATTATGTTTTGATTTTATTGTTGTGTAAGGGAAAAGTTTTTTAACTGCTTGACATTCGGAAAAAGTTAATGTAAACTTATGTCCATATATTTTATTTACCAGATAAAATGACAATAAAATTTTATTATTCATGATATAGACTTTATAAACTCTAAAAAAGGTTAATGAATGTAAAAAGTTAACTTAATTTTGCAATGACTCTCATGGTGATAAACTCTACATAACGTTCTTCAAAATAAAAAAGCATTGCTCTGATAATACCCTTTTAATAGGAAAGAATTTTAATTTGATATGATCTCTGATAAACTCATTTTTTAATTAAACTTTTTATATAAATAGGTAAAAGATAAAATGGCAATTTACATGAAATGGAAAGATCCTATAACGGAAGAAGTGAAGAAAAAAGCAGAAAAAGAGCTTGGTGAAACCCCTGAAACAAAAAAGAAATCATTAGTGAAGCTTCGTCAGCTTATTAATGGTAAATTAACAAAATATTTGATAGTTACTAACATGCTCTATATTTCTTCTTTAAAATATGTTGTTTGAGATTATACCATTTTCTAAGTAATCATTGATGATATTTTTCCCGTTAGTGTACCAATTAAATATTTCTCGATGCATCACACTAAATCAATAACTGCACTTTTTAGTTTTTTAAAATATCATGCATTATAATCACACAATTATTCAATCAATAAATATATATCATCATCATCATTCATGGCACGCCAGCCCAGGATGGGCCAAGACCTTCTGAACAAGTTTCTTCCAGCCACCTCTACTGGCAGCCAAACTCCTCCAATTTTTTGTTCCAAGGACCCTACATTCTTCTTCGACTGCATCTACCCATCTCAACTTTGGTCTTCCTCTTCCAAAGCTAAGATGGGTGATATTATTCCAATTATATATTCCTGACACTGATTCATTTTACAATAGCTTTAAGAAATGCCTCATATTTGTCATCAGTGGATTTGATGGTACTTCCTCTGTATGTTAGCAAATATGTGCATATTTCTTCTTCATCTACATAAATTATATTTTGCTAGTACATGTTTGAAATTAATGTCCCAAAATAGAATTAATCTTCTGAATTCATTTCAACAGCGAAAAATAGAATTCTTTAACACAGTTGTTGACATCTTTTTCACTCATTCTAAGTGAAAATATACCATCATTAGAAGGTGAGGTCTGCAAAGCGAGGGAAAAGTTTATAGTACCAGCACTGCAAGGATTTTTTTAACATCTCGGCTTAAATTTTCACATGTGTGTTTACATCCTTATATTCCTTTCGTTACACTAAATTCTTCTTAATTTTAGACTGATTAAATATAAGCTTAAAATGGTTAAAAGGAAATTGTAAAAAAAAAAAAAAGTTTTAAATTGAACACTTATATTCATTACTGAAGAAAAATTTTTATACTCGACTCAAGCACTTAGCTACATTTTAAACCAAAGCTTCATAATTTTTTTCCTTTTATTATTTTGATCGTTGAAAAAAATTAAAATGGAGAAAAATATCTATGATATTAATCTAAATTTTCCTGTCTGGATTCAGATGTAAAAATATCTCTAAGGTTTCAAACGAGATGGTAGTATTGCTTAAGGATATATACTAAGTGTGATACTTAACTTAAGTAGTAAGGAAAAGTTTATATCAACACAAATTGGATTTTCAATAACATGCACCCTGCATATACATTTTCAATTGTATAAACTAATTTAGAAGCAGTATGAAGATGAGTATTATCGCTTATTTATTGATATTTATTTGTGTTAAGATGATGCGTGTGATTCTTTCTTCATTTATAGAATATCAATGAAGAAAAATTTCAAATATGAACATTAATGGACGTAGATATTAATTATTTTAGTATACGAATTGGGCCGCAAGAAAAACAAACTAAGTTGTTGTTATTATTATAATTTATCCCTCTGGTGTAGGAAAGACTACACCAGGTCCAAAAAATCCGAGTAGATTTTATTCTGCTCAACTTGCAGATGCTTCCAAGAGGAGACTAGACAAGTAAGAAGATTGGCAGGATTGGCAAAGAGGGAACAAGAACAAGCAGGAAAAATCATGTCCCTATTAAGGAACCTTAAGCTTTTTAAGTGACTGCTTCTAAATCTCCCCAGGGCTGATTGAAGAGATCGAGGAGCGGCGCTACAAGATACGGAAAAACCCGGACAATTGGCAACAAACCAATCATGTACAATGGGTAATGAATCATGGGAGACAAAGTTTCTCAAATATATCAAATGTAGTTTAAATTATGAAAGATCAGCTGCCAGTAACTAATCAACCTTGTTTCTATTTAAATAATTTGTGACTAGAAATACTAGATAAGGAATTTCTTTTCTCATCAAAATTATTATAAAAATTGCCGGAAATAATTTTAAAATTGATTGTATAGATAAAAGCCAAATAATGCAAACTATAATGATGCGATGTAAAATCTATATTGGAATCATTTTATAACCTTCTGCTTTCTTAGTTTAAATATGTTAGAAAAATTTGTTTTTTAAATCATTTTTAAATATAAGTTTTGTTATTATTGAGTATGAAATTAATAATTGTTAAGGGTGATTTTTCTGTATAGTAATTTGGAATGTGAGCATTGAGTCACATTTTTTTATATATTTTATATTTTCCTTCTAACTAGTTATGAAATATTTAACTTGTTTAGGTTTAATTGTTTAGTAGAAAGGCAATAGCATATCAGCAAGCTATGAATGGTATCGTTTTGGTAATACAATTTTAAGAATTAAACATAGTACTTTAAATGTATGATTGCAATTACAATAGTAAAGTACTTTCAAAAGAGCAAAGCCGTTTCAATATACTTTGTTAATAAGTATTACTGAAATTTTTATAATCTGAAAAATCTGGTATTAAAAATATAAATTAGTACTTGAGAAGATAAGAGGTATTAAGAATTGTGTGATTATAAATGAAAATATATATAATTAAAGACTATTAAAGAGGTTTGTAATAAATATGACTTGTGAAAGACACAAGTTTTGCAATAGGTGCTCCTTATAGTAAATTGTATAATGTATATCCAATTATTTTCATGTCCCTTGTTTACTTTCAACAGCACATATTATTTTTAAATTTGTGCTCGTAAATTATAAAATGTCTATCCAATTATTTTCATGTCACTTCTTTACTTTCTACAACACATATTATTTTTAAAATTGTGCTCGTTATGGTAAATTGTATAGTGTGTAACCAATTATTTTCATGTCCCTTGCTTACTTTCAACAGCACATATTATTTTTAAACTTGTGCTCGTAAATTATAAAATGTCTATCCAATTATTTTCATGTCACTTCTTTACTTTCTACAACATACACATATTATTTTTTAAATTGTGCTCGTTATGGTAAATTGTATAGTGTGTAACCAATTATTTTCATGTCCCTTGCTTACTTTCAACAGCACATATTATTTTTATATTTGTGCTCGTTATGGCAAATTGTATAATGTCTATCCAATTATTTTCATTCCCTTGCTTACTTTCAATAGCACATACTATTTTTCAATTTGTGCTCGTTATGGTAAATTGTATAATGTCTATCCAATTATTTTCATGTCACTTCTTTACTTTCTACAATATTGTATATTATTTTTAAATTTCTTATAAAAATATTGTACATACATAAATATACATTGATGCAAAAAAACTCGTTTAAAAATACACATAATTAGATTTTTATATTATATTTAATATGAGATCATGTACACAAGTTATCATATAAAATTATAAATAATTATTTATTCATGGAATATTAATACAAGATAATGTCATTTTCTCTTGAAAATTAAATGTAATCTTTTCTATTAACAGTATTTTTTCAGTAACGTTTCCAAAAATGTTCAGGTTATTCTCTTGTTTGTTTTCTCAATTGTTATTCCTATGGAATCTGAAACATTTGTTGTTTCTTGATTTCTTTTAATTCCTATCAATAAAAGAAATACTCTTTTTTAGAGCGTCGTCTATATTTCCTATACAAGTTACGATTATTTGTCTCGTGAACGTCTTAACATAAAAAATTTAGTTTTTTATTTTCCTTTTATTTTTAATTTTTACTTTTAGTAATTTTAAAATTGATTCATTAAACTTGTATTTTAAAGCCATTTTAAAATAATTAACGAAATGCAGATAGACATTTATTATTTATCAAAAATAAAAATATTATTCACTGGAATTACTTCATATCTTCCTTATTTAAAAATATTTTTCTCGTTATAAGAATTCATGTTTAAAGCTTTTTGTTTATCAGCAAATGTGAAAAAGGGAAAAAAAGAAGTACTAATTAATTACATCGAATACTTATTTACTATATTATTTAACACAAATGCATTAAGCTAATTGCAATTTAGTATTTTACTTTTGAAATTTCATGCTCACTCATTGTGATAATTTTTTTGGTCGTTCAATATTAATTTTTTCAACACAAATACCAAATCAACAAAAGATATTTAAAGAGGTTACGATATTAAACACTCGAAAAAACCAATTTTTCCTACTTGAGATTTGAAATTGCAAACTGCTGAACACATATAAAGAGAATGTTGGTTATATTTAATTACCAAAGCTATGGATGTAATTTCTAAGAATTAAAAGATCAATATTTTAACACTGTTAAATAGAAATTTTATTAAATCTCAACAGTTGCATTTATATTTTCAAGTTTATTTATTCTAAAAAAGTGAAATTCTAAAATTAATTTTTATAGCCTCAATTTTCTTATTTACATACGATGATTAAAACAACTCATAAAGTAATTTAAAAAAAAAACTATATACGATGCGAATTAAATATTATATGAGATCCACAAAATGAAGCGAATAATATTGGAATTCCACTGGCTTTAGTTACTGTTCCTTTTAAAATGTTATAAATTTAACAATTTTTGCAAGTATTATTCATACAATATGTTCTATTATTTCAGTAAAAATGTGTTTAAAAATAAAATTGTTTTAACAGATTTTTTCTTCATAGATGAACGTGGATTTCAACCTTTAATGGAAGATTGGTTTTTGATTATTTTCTTACGAAATAAGAAATACAACGTTATGAGAGCATTTAAGACTCTCAAAAAATTCTATGAATTCAAAAGCATGTATTCAGGAAACATCACAGATCTGAAACCAACACAATTCAAGAAAGTTTATGACCAGAATATTTTTGTAATATCTCCTTTAAGAAATACAAATGGTGAAGCTGTAATGATAATTCATGTTGGTAAGTATATCAATACACTGTTTTCTAATTGTATGTAATGGCATTAAAAAATACCACAAAGTTAATACTATTAGTTTTTTGTAATAGAAAGAAATTACAGTCTAGTTTTGAAAATTTGGTCTTTTGTTCACTTTTCCACGTAATCATCACTATAAAGTGTTAATGAACAAATGAACAATTTGCTAGGCCTCGCTTGGTGGAAATCACATCCCTATCCACTGAACATGTTTCGGCAGTTATTTTCGCATTACTATCTGAAGAGAATCTTGTGCTGAGAAGATAATTTGCGAAAAAAATAAGCAATGAGTTATGTGGATGTATAGGTCGTTTTGGATCCCATTTACCACATAAGACTTTTTACAAGCAGCAGAACTAACATTTGAAATGAACTAACACTTTCGCTCATCGAAGAAGCGAAATACATTAATTTCTCTATTCATTCATTTTAATAAATTGTATGTCTGTTGCTCAAACCAACCGACTTAATCAGTCTCTCCACAAAGTCTAAATAGTCTAAATACAATGAAATTGACAAAATTGTTTGGTTATTGTATCGTCATTTTTGTTTTGTAATGTCAGTGCAAAGTTTGGGATGTATAAGTTTGCACACAACTTAAATCGAATTTTATATCAGTATGAGTACAAATTATACACATTTGTAATAAAAAGATGCAATATTTAGCAGTCGTGCTATGACCCATCTCTCAATACCAAAACATACTTCATCAATCTTTCTACTGTATACAAATTAGAAATGACAACACTTCATCAAATTTTCATAGAACGTAATACTTTTCAATAAGGAATCTTATAATGATCAATGAAACAAAATTTAACCATTAAGGATATACCATTATAAAATTAATATATATTACTGTGACTTTTAAATTCCCATAGTAAGTAATTATGAATTTATGAATAGCATTTGATATAATAAAGATATCATGTAAAATATTACTCAATAAATTGACATTCAAATTACTGTTAAGGAACAATATAAGGTAAACAAGAAAGTTTTTGCTGTTTTTAATGAACCAAAAGAACATGACTTTCAGAAAGTGCAGACTGTTGTTATTACTCGAAGTAATCACCATCGGCATCTAGCAGTTTCTGCCAACGTGTCTCCAGTTGTGCAATCAACATGCGGTAAATCTGGAGGGGGTTGGAACGCAAAGAAGTTCGTTAGTGCTTGGCGCAAATCTGCTTCATGGGTGCAAGATTTTCAACGGAGATGATTTTTCAAGGAATGGAAGAAGTGATAATCTGATGGTGCTAGATTATGTAAGTAAGGAGCATGGCACAAAGTCTCTCAGACAAGTTGCCGTATGGTATTTCTAGCTACCTGTGCAATATACAGATTCAAGACAAAGATAATACACCTTTGTGATTAATCAGTACTGGCTTCTTCTGTTGCACATTTCCCAACTGCTGCGAGTACTGGTCCACAGTGATTGTTTGACTCGTTGGTAGCACCTCATAAAGAACCACTTGAAGACTTGTCTACCAGATACTAGATTCATCACAGTGGGACAAATCTCCTGATCTGAATTTGTAAAGCCAATGTCTTGCCGTATGTTCAATCACAGCATTATCCCCAAACACTTGTCATACTTGGCGACTTGATGTAGCTTTGACTTTGCTGCCTACTTTGAAGTCGTAAATCAAACAACACCAAACAAGCTTCTATAATTTATCTATTTCCCTTCACCATTGAACGACTTACGATTGATAAATGTGGGCTGTGGACCTGCTTTTATGACGACTGATATTTCTACTCTTGACTGACTGGTGTCTTAACCACGTCATACAGTAATTTGCTTATTCACACTTCCTTCAATGGCAATGGGAAAACGGCAAGAACTGTCTTGAGATTTTTTTAAGAAAAAGTCGTAAGTATTCGCGATTTGTAACGGGAAGGATCCTGTTATCACGATTATCGTACAAGGAACTGTACTGAGTATTAATATCAATTATTAATATCAAATGTAAGTGCTGAATATTAATATCAATTATACAGCGTAGATGCTGAAATATAATTTGTGAAAACATGGAACAACAAATTTCAGATTTTATTACTTAAAGTTTTATTTTTCAAAATAATATATTAATGACTGTTCATTGATGAACTAGACTGCTCTAACAAAGTAATTTCTGACAACAAAATCCATTTTGTGGATTTTGGTTCATTTAGAGATTTTTATATTTTATAATTAATGACTTTAATATCTATTAATACTTTAAACATTTTATTGAAAAAATTTAGTATTGTTTAGAAATTAAGTATTAATAAAGTTATTTTTAAATAAAAAGAAAACGCGCATTAGCTTTGCGATTGCTTAGTATAATACCACATCATAGTTAGTTTTTGAATAAATTAATATATTCAATTGTAACAAATTTTCAATATCTAAAATACATAAACTAGTATAAAAAGTATCATTTTAAAACAAATGTGTGAAAAAATACCTATTAATTATTTGCTACTATACAAAATAGAGTGCATGGAATATTGAATTTCTTGAAAGGCAATATATTTAACTATAACAGTAGACATTTATTTCTTGTGAGCCGTATTTATAGTGATTAATATTAATAGTTTTTAGAATTTATTTTTCTGTAGCTTATTAATGGCATGGAACAAAATATTTCTGTATATTTTTGAAAAATTAAAACGGTATTTAGAAGCTCAGCATATGTTTAATTAAAAGAGTGTTTTCATATTCCTTTAAGATTTAAATAACATATATCATATAACATCTATGTTATCGAGAAAAATTGAATATTATAGCAAAATTTAATATGATAATTCAATTTCGACTCAAAGTTATGTACAAATTATTCCTAATGGTCAAAACTATTGTAAACCACATTAACGTCTACCTTTCATAAAGACTTTTATAAGCAGTGGATCGTATTTACTTGTCGCAAGGGAGGAAACTCTGAAAACTCCTGAGCACCTAGCCCAATGGATGTGCATGCAAAAGGTAGAAGTGCTACATTTATCTCCAGTTGTTCAATAGTGGCTGGGATTGAACCCGGGACTTTTCATTCTGAAAAGCTGTTTTTTACCATTTAGATATGGTAGTCCCAAAAAAAGATTGTATCGTATATGCTCACACATTTAGTCTAACAGCGGGCAGTGGACAACATAAAAGATCATGTATGATGTAAAACATTTTAATATCGACTGGGTAATCTGACTTTCGAAGGTGCTTTTCTTACATAGTGGGCAATATTAACGTTTCGCAAGGGAGGAAACCAGGAAAATGATTTTGAATTAACCACGATAGCCGTCCAAATAGAAAGCAGAACCGTAACATTTATCTCCTGTTAATCAATTGTTGCTGAGGTCGAACCCGGGATTTTTTGCTCTGAAGAGTAGTATGCTTACTAATAACACATGGTGAGCTCAAATGTTATAGATAATTTGTGTATATCATAATATAAAATAATTTGAGAAACTAAAATAGACAACAATGCTAATAAAATATCTCAATAAATGAACAAATTAAGAGTTTTAAGTAAAGCATTCTTCATTTTGTCAGATACTTTTTAATGAAGAAAATTTAGAAAACAATAAAGCATTCTACGTTTAAAGTAAATATTGAGTTTGCTAATAATTTTCTCAGGTATCTCTTATGATGTGCATTGTGTATTAGAGATGTTATGTTCAACTATTTATATATATTTTAATTTTGACTATTAATATCTAACTAAATAATCTAAGTTGCTTCACATAACCAGTAAATTTATTATAATAATGTAGAACAATTATCTAACAGTTATTTTTATGTAAAAGTGTATTGAATGTTTCAGGTAAAATGGATACAAATGCTGTATACGAGATTCTGGCGGCTCATTTTGCTTGTGCAGAGATTGCGATAAGGCAAGAAGTCACTCAAGTGTGCGGAACATCATTGGTATTCGACTTCAAAGAAATAACTTTTAGAAAACTCGTACAGCTTGCAACACCATCCTTTATTACAATGGTAGCGAAGTGTCTGCAAGTAAGTTACATGAGGTGGCATTTTAAAATGCATAATCTATGCATACAGTTATCCACATTGTTCAATAGTATGTTTTCCACATATTAATAAGATTCTTCTCTTAAGATAGATTAATCAAATAAGGGAAAAAAATTTTATTTGTGTGTAACATCAGAATTTGAAGTGCACCTTATTAACTCATATATAGCTTTGTATTCATATCATATATACTCAATAGTATTTTAGCTTTTAAAATAGAATTTTAGATTATTAAGTACTAGAAAAATTTCTAAGAACTTAACAGTTATTTTTGTAGCATATCTTAACAGAATTTATTTTTTATTCATAATTTATTTTAATGTATATAAGACAGCACTTACAAAAAGAATTGTAGAGCAAAACGAAAAGAATTGTGTGTGTGTCTTTGTGAAAAAACCTTAATTATTTTTTGGTTTAATCATTCCATCCCTTCTCTTGCTGCCATGAAGCCATTACAATCACAAGTGGCACTAAGTGATAAAACCCGGGATGCTCTAAGATGTCATATCAAGATGTCATCACTGAGCCCAATCAACCAACCTATCATCAAGATGTCATCAGGGCAATTACCGAGGATACAAGGGAACAAGAGACGGCCATAGCAAGTGATGGTCGACTTCAACCAGTCTCATCTGATGGTATTTAGCACATTAAGTCATAAAGACTAGGAAATGAGAAACAAGAACTCAGAGTCAACAATGTTGATGTCATGCTTCAAACTATTGATACTCATACCGGAATTTTTACCGTTAATATACCGCTAAGTAATTTTTAGGAGTTCTCTCCAAATTTGAAATTCATCATAATGTAAACATGTCACGGAGTTGTTATTTAAGTATTGATGGATATAAAAGGGGTGTGGGTAATTTTTTTTGTGAGCAGCTGTTGGTACCAGTGATAGATGGTGCATAATGTCACTAAATTATTGAAGAAATGAAGAAAGACGTCAGTCTCGTTGGTGAGACTGATTCAAATGTGTTCAGATTTTCTTTCGGTGTTGCAAGAGTATAGACTGCATATTAATTTGTTCACTCACAAAGATTCCAGCTGTGTTTCCCCTACAAAAAAGTCCCCGACGGGTGATTTCATGAGATTTTAAAACATATGAGGGAGACTGATCACCATTCTTGAACTCTTATAATAGAGTCAACATTTTTGAGGGTTTTCTCTCGGAGTTTATATCAATGAGTTTATAATGACTTACATAAAAGTGATTTTAGTAAGTGCGATCTTGAATCAATGACAGAGTTACATAATTCTTCATAAAAAATGGGAATTATAAAATGGAATTTTTTCTCGTTAGAGGTACTATTAGACATTGTAAATTATTATTCAAAATGAACACACCAGGCAATAGGTTGGGCCTAGAAAATGACTGTGAATTTATAGGAATGCCTGATGTGTTTCCAAAAGACATATTATTTTCATTTTCATTAGCAGTAATTATTAATCAAAAATCATATTCATATATCATTTATCGTTTGAACGTGGTACAAAAAATTATCCCACTTGTAAAAAATACTGTGACCATCCAGCCTCACCGAAACATATTCGGGATTCCGTAGGACTTTCCCGGCAGCATTTATCCTCAAATCCCCTGCTAGTCATCGACCTTCTGACTGTCAACAATTTATTGGAGTTGATCTGACAAATATCAGATCTTTAAAGAGGATAAGCCACAACAACACACAAAAACAATAATCAAAATACAGATAAAAGTAGAAAAAATGGGTATGAAGAGAAAGATTTATACACCTACAATCACAAAATATACAATACAAAACAAAAATAAAAAATAAATTATTTAACAGAGAGTTTCATGCATCCCATGTTATAGCACTTATAAATTATAGCGACAAAATGGTTTCATACCATCAAGAATGTATTGGCTATACAAATTAGAAAACACAAAGAGGAATGAGACAAATATATGACAAAGATTTGCGATGATTATATGGCATGAGTGATTCCAATAATCCCGTAAGTATCACATTAATTCTATGTTTAACTCAAAAATCACACATAAATTTTTTATATATAAATACTGGTAAATAAATTGACATAATTTGCAAAATATTTGTCAATATGACCGTAATGTGGCCTTTTAATATATTGGCAATTTCACGGTCAAAAACTGTAAACAAAAACTGATGAAAAAAGAGTTTGCAAATCACATGGTCCTTATTTTCGATGTCGTTATAAACTGCATATGTTAAAAAGTTGGAACAGACTAAGAAGATTATACTTGAAGTGTTCCATGCTAAAATTCTTTTAGCTTACATCGAAGATAAATAACATAAAGTAATAAATTTAAATAAATTGATACACAACCATATTGAATAACATTAATAGTTCCATTAGAAGTTTTGATACAAAAAGTTCACGCAGAGAAAGTCTTCCCCTTAGTTAATTAATTATTGCTAAAGTTACTCACTGTGACTGTGTATATGTAAAATTTAGTATGTTCTATTATTCCATTTTTGCATAAAATTTTGCACTATGTTATTATTAGCCTAGTCTTGAAGTGAATTGAATAAATATTTATATTTGTTTTAGTCAATGATAAGATTATAGACTTTTTAAACATTTTCAAATAATTTGATAAATGATGTTTATAAAATTTTTCATTCAATGTTTATGTACGTCATTTGGATACTTTAATATTTTGTTGTTAAAAAATAAATATATAACATTCACTCACATAAATGCAGTTAATATATAAAAATAACTGTTCGAAACATTTTAGTATTTAAAACATTTTATGAATTTTAATTGCCAGAAAGTTTGATTATATCTTTTAAATGTATTGTTTTTGTTATCAATATAATCTCTTTTTTTCCAGGACCGATGGCCTTACCGAGTGAATGCTTTTCATATTATTCACCAACCTTCTTATTTTGAAATAGTTTATGATTTGATTAAACTAATAATATCTAAAAAATTAAGGGACAGAGTAAGTATATTTTCCAATTTTTAATTCCCATGTTTATAATACTATTATGACAAAATTAAAACTATGTTTTTTTTTAACAAATTAACAATATATAAGTTTTGAAAATATTATTATCATTTAAAAATGTATTAAAAATTTCTGAAATAATGCAGATTATTTGTTCGTAAAAGATCCTACAAATTCAGTTTTTCATTTAACAATTCCTCTACTATTATAATAATTAGAAATAAAGCATTTTGCCTCGTGAAGATCAGTTCATCTTTTTATTGCTCAATATTGTAACGCATTTTCTTTTTAGACCACTTTGTTTTGTATGAAAATAAACATGACATATCCTTTGACTATTTTTCCAGCAAAGAAATGCCCAATTTGGCGTAAATAAATAGTCAAATTGCTCTTTTTTCTAGCTTACTAGGCGTAACTAAAATTTAAAAAAATCATGCTTTTTAAAATTCTTTAATTTATATTTTTCTTTCTTTTTAAGTAGTTATTCGCATAACTTCATAAAAACTTGTTCCAGATTATCTATTTAATTCAGATACATATAGTAATTATAGGTATATAAAATATGTTGAAAATTCCTTATGAATTATTGCCCTGAATTTCATCCCTCTGTTGTATATTTTACGTGGAAGCATTCTAAATAAAAAAATTTCCAAGACGATTTGCCTTACAGTCCCAAATTAAAAATAAATTCTACTTTCATAGCATACATTATATTTCGTATAGTACATTAAATTCCGTATAATTGATATTGCTTAAAGGAAAGTGCTTAAAGGATATTGCTTAATGGATGAGTCTGCTTTTGCAATAAAAGTGGAAATGTGATTGGAATAGATAATTATATAAAATTTATCATAATCTGTCGTTTTCAGGGAAAATATTACCTTTATGCCTAAAATGAAATTGTAAGTTTTGAAAAAGTTGGTAAATCTATATTGATATTTATTTTTAAAGGAAATTCTTTCCTAATCGTCGAATAATATGATTAGTATCATGATATTGTGAATATTGACGTTGGAACATTAATAAACTGAAAGAGAAATAACCTATATATATATCATTTAATGTTTCATTTTACCATATTTCTATCAATCATTCAGCCTTCGCTATCTTTCAAAAAAATGAGGCTCAATTATATGCATTTATTCGTACTCTTAATTTCCTTGATACACAGGCATTCGATTGTTCTTGTGGCCATAATAGTCTCCAGATTGACGTATCACTTCTTCATTTACAACGGAATGAAATGGAACTTATATTTGAAGCAGCATGGCATGCGTTATTTGTGTCTGTCACATAAATCCCCTTCGCCTGAATACTTAATCGGTTGATTAGATTTAAGTTGCCAGAAATGTCTCACCGGTATGAGCAACCAAACTACTTGCAGATGTAATCATTTTACCTTCATGTTATACTGTTTTTGTAATGTAAATATCCTTTTTTTATATGTTTTACATCATAATTATGCAATTTTATTGGCCAGCAGTAAAAAATTAGAAATCATTAAGCGATTGCGTAATACTTTGTTTTTATTATAGGTGCATATTCATGGCGATAACTTAAAGTCTTTTCATGATTTTGTCCCACCAGATGTGCTCCCAAAAGATCTTGGAGGCCACTTATCTGATGAGATATATAAAGAATTCTACAACCATCTTTACGAAAATGAATCGATTTTCAATGTGCTGACGAAATATAAATACAATGGTGTTTCATATGGCGAAACGAATGCTGATTCTTGTAATTCATCGTGATTAGAATATGAAACTACATCATGCTACTATTATTACAAATAAGTTTATCAGACATAAATCAAGAGTACTCTCAACTCATGTTTTATAAGATAAGAATTCATTGCAGTTGTGATGTAGAAATATTTACCAAGGGTCAATTGTAAATATATATCAAATGTAAATTGCAGTTGTGTTACATAAATATTTATTTTATTTCTATAAATATGAAATGCATTTTTTTTTCTATACTTGAAATTAAGGGAGTATAACCTGGAACCAGGGGGTACGTGTACCTTCCTGGGGCTTGAGCACAGCCACCAGGCGCGTCGGCAAGTGGTGGATAGCCGAATGTCCTGTAGGAATGACAGGATAGCCATGAATATAGAATCAGAGGCCGCGAACCAGCTCCCGTAAACCTTGGTGTTATGCGATCCGTGCCTAGGGCTAATTGGCACCGCGGTATTGGTGTCTTAACGGAGCCTCTAGTTGCTTGGCGAACTTCTAGAGTAATTTGCCTTGCCCAGTAACTCAGGCAATGCTGGGTGGACTTATATTACCTGAGCTTTTTAATTGTTATCTTGTGGCTGAAAAGACACAAGAAGTAACAAACCTTTCTGCATTTGCAGGTGATGCCTCTAAAGTAGACCTTGCTGAAAAAGGCAAGGGAACTCAGAGGCAATCTTGTAAAGGGGCAGCAATGAATCCTTCACTTGAGGTAGAAATGACCTCTAAACCATCTTCTTCTGGTGAAAGTCAGGAAGTTATTCCTAGCATGACTGACTTTCTGACCAGATGGGACTATTTCAGCAAGACCTTATCTGCTGGAAATGTCATATGCAAGAGGAAACGGCAGAGCATGTCATTTACGAATGTGAGGCTCTTGCCCTCCCTAATTTAACTTCTTTAGGCTTCATCCATACTAGAGAGTTATACCTAGACTCCATTAAAGGGTTATCGGACTTTATTAGTAAAGTGGGTGACCCGAGCAACTGGAACTAGGAAACATTGGGTTTGGAGTTAATGGTACAAAATGCTGATAAAAGCAGAAGTGCCCAATGACATACAAACTCAATTTTAAGAAGAAGAAAAAGAAGGGAGTATAAAGTTCATACACTTTTCTTACAGATATTAATTGTAAAAAAATAAACATAATCAAGTAAAAGTGCTTTAGACTCAAGTTGAGTTTGTAATATGAATGTTTTCTTTACTGATTTTTTTAAGAAAAATGAAATTAAACTTCTTTATAAGAACTATAGTTTTTCTTACGATGTAATGATACTTAATTTAAGAAATCTTTTTGTAACTTAATTTAATATCATTTAATAAAATAGAATTGCTGAGAACATAACTTTTCCTTGAAATAAATAGCTGTTATTTCTATTACAATTAATATTCTTAAAGAGGAAATAAGGAATTCCTTAAGGAAATTTTCAACCAAAAACGGTTATTATAACAAAGAAAAACGGCGAACAAAAGAAAAACATGTTTTAAAATCTCCATTTATAAATTTTATCTTACCATTCATTCTAATCGAATGTTAACAATTTGTTTACAGACTGGTATATACCGATGGATAATACGCGCCTCTATTTATTGAGATAAAAAGTTCCAATAAAATTTGTTAAACACTAAATTTTGAAAACTAATGCAATTTATTAAGTCCATACACTACAAAATCATACTGCATTCTATACAAAGTACATATTACATTATATGAAAAGTTAGACCCTACTTAGTATAAAAGATATTCTCTCAAAAACGATTATCTACATATTATACATAAATCATTTATTGTCAGAATATACTTATGAACAAAAATTACTATCTTAACTATAAATTAGTATTTATATGTTACGATGGTAATTTCCCAATTTATATGTTTTCTAATAGAGATGTTTAATAGTAACTTAAGAATTAATTCAGGAGATAAAGCTTTTACAAAAGGGAATCTGTTTTCACCTTTTATTACAATAATTCTTAAGGAGTCTGTATAAAAATAAAAGTCATTATTAGTTTCATGCTTAGTAAATTTACCCAATGATGTATATGATTTTATATTACTGATACTTCATTTACATGCTGTACAAATTCAGTGGTTAATTATGATTAAAATTATGGTGCTTTTCAAATTGATTCGGTTCAATTAAAATTCAAATTCAATTAAATTCATTATGTAATGGCTGGGAGTAGTGCCGATATATTTTATTCTTAAATGTATGATGTACTATTAATAGATGTTAAGAAATATTTTAAAGTTACAGCAAAATTTTTTAATGAAATGTTCAGCACCTATTAAAATTTTCACTGTACCATAGCCAGTTTTTGCATGATAGAGACACCGTTGAAATTTATTAAACTGGAACTGTCGAACTTGGGTTTTATTGAATCAGTTTTAAAATTCGTAATAAACATTGTGATAAACAATAGAAAAATGCTTATTTTTAACATGTCTCTGCCAATACATAAGGAATTAGGGCAAAACATTCCAATGACTTAGTGAGTTTGAAACAATTAACATTTCATTATCTATTTCTTTTCATTTAAACATTAAAAGTTTTTTTTAAAAAAAACAAAAAACAAAAAAAAACATTTCAATTCAACATTAAAAGTTTCTGATAACTCCAGCAGTTAAAGAAAATTAAATGTTGATTGATAGAAATTCCTTACAAAAGAGTATGATTCTGTATGAGTGAGGCATCAATTGCTTTATTTTTGAAGTTATAATTAAGATGAATTTTTCTCAAATCTAAAAAAAAATTACAGTTACTTTCCCAAATATATAGATAAAACTTTTCAAATAACGTTAAAAACCTACAATGATTGCTTTTCTTCAAAGTTTGACTGTATCAATTTATATTTTCCCCAAAATATGGTGTCGAATATAATATTTATATTTGCCATTGGAACTTTTGGATGCAATTATGATTGAAGCAAATGTATTAAAGATTAAATGCTGAATCAGTTAATATTTTATTTATTATTTATTTAGATTTCAAAATTACTTATAAATCTGTTTTACAATTTGTGTTTTGGTGAATGACAACATCTATTACATGCTATAATTTATATTATCATTGCTTATAGTTCAGTTATTTTTTTGGTTTCTAAATGCAGTTTTATTTTAAAACTTTTTTGTTTGAAAATATGTTTCTAAGTGTAAACATTATTTTAAACTCATTCATCTTTTGAACTTGAAACTTATTTGAGTGATTCATAGAAAAGTGTCAGAACTTGGTTAGCATTTCATTTTTATTTCGATTAGTTGTAAAAAGTATATTTTAATGAAATATAATTAATCGATTTTTATTCAAACACTTATTACAAATATGTTAGAGAAACACGTCTTATTATTTTTAAAAACAATATCCATGAACACATTAATATGCAATAAATATTTATTTGTATTAATAACTAATGGAAAAAAGTATATTTTAAGTATCTTCTTTCTAACTAATATAGAAATCTGCGTCAGTATATGAATTCAACTTTTTTATTTGTTATTTGAGCATTACTCTTATAATTATTTGGCATTCCCTAGATTGATCTAAGATACCACACTCTGTAGTTTTTTCCATTGTGAGTGAATAAAAATAATAATTATGTGTAACATTTTCCTACAATATTTACTAGATAATAATCGCATCAATGCTATGATTGTTGGCTATGATTACAGAATAGAAGTTTGCAGTGTAATAAAAAGAAATATTTATAATATTTTAATAAAAATTTAAAAACTTAAAAATGGGTTTTTTTTATAAATATGCCATTTAACAACTTTTATATAACACTTTGTGGGATAAATTAGTGCAAAACCAAATTAAATTACTACAATCAGCCTTTATATTATCAATTTATAAACTGAAATGAGAAATTTGATAAGAAAAAACCTCTCTATACCAATTTAATTTCACAAGGCCTTCTAAATATTTAAGCGTTTGTGTATAAAGTTGTGTTGTTATTTATGACACTTGGGAAATCTAAGCTCGCTATGCTGTTGGCTATGAAAATTGAAGTCAGTAGGATGCTTCTTTCGTTTAACTGGAGTACTACGAAGGTGAAAGTACAACTTTGCTTTAAGACTCCTCCGATAGATGGCACCACCAAAGGATCCACTTCCTCAAATTTGACATTGATCTAGTGGAGCAGGAAATTTTCTCCAGATTATAACACCCATGGTAACTGCTCAACAATCGACCACAGGCATTTCTGATTCCACATATTTAAAGAGCACGTATATTGCATGTACTCGGTGGGTTTTGGGAGGTATTGGGAATTGAACCCCGCCTTACAGAACAGAAAGTCGACGCTCTAACCAGTAGGTTGCCACAGCCCCTGTATTCCGGCTGCTTCTATCCAACTGGTAAAGTCCATCTCAGGGAAGCATCTTGGGGAAACAATAACAACAACAACTGCCCCTAAATTTATTTATTTATTTATTTATTTATTTATTTATTACATTCTTCTTCTTCTTCTTCTTAAGGTTGGGTTTGTATGTCATTGGGCACCTCTGCTTTTATCAGCATTTTGTACTATTAACTCCAAACCCAATGTTTCCTAGTTCCAGTTGCTCGGGTCACCCACTTTATTAATAAAGTCTGATAACCCTTTAATGGAGCCTAGGTGTAACTCTCTAGTATGGATGATGCCTAAAGAAGTTAATCTAGGGAGGGCAAGAGCCTCGCATTCATAAATGATATGTTCTGCCGTTTCCTCTTGCGTTTGACATTTCCAGCAGATAGGGTCTTGCTGAAACAGTCCCATCTGGTCAGAAAGTCAGTCATGCTAAGGATAGCTTCCTGGCTTTCACCAGAAGATGGTTTGGAGGTCATTTCTACCTCAAGTAAAAGATTCATTACTGCCCCTTTACAAGATTGCCTCTGAGTTCCCTTGTCTTTTTCAGCAAGGTCTACTTCAGAGGCTTCACCTGCAAATGCAGAAAGTTTTGTTATTTCTTGTGTCTTTTCAGCCACAAGATAACAATTAATAAGCTCAGGTAATATAAGTCCACCCAGCATTGCCTGAGATACTGGGCAAGGCAAATTACTCTAGAAGTTTGCCAGGCAACTAGAGGCTCCGTTAAGACACCAATACCACGTTGCCAATTAGACCTAGGCACGGATCGCATAACACCAGGGTTTACGGGAGCTGGTTCGCGGCCTCTGATTCTATATTCAAGGCTATCCTGTCATTCCTACAGGACGTTCGGCGATCCACCACCTGCCGACGCGCCTGGTGGCTAGCTCAAGCCCCAGAGGGGTACGCATACCCCCTGGTTCCAGGTATTTATTACATTACGTATATTCAGACTTGTATGCTTGATTCTTGAGATCCGTTTGTAAGTCTTCGTCGATAATAGGACAAATAGCACAATGACAGATGTACAACCACAGAAGAATATCGAAGAAAACACCCAGGGCCACGGTAGGAATCGAACCCACACTCCTACGCTCTCAAGCGATTAGCGAGTGGTACTTTGACCACTCAGCCACGGAGCGCCCCTGCCCCTAAATAAAGTTGCAAATTATAGAATG
>CM075855.1:32270327-32272827 GCA_037975125.1 Latrodectus hesperus
TAATAAATAATGAGATTTAATAGAAAAATGGTAAAAGTGAAACCTTGAATGAATACGAGCATCAATGAATTATTCAGATAAATGCTCAACTTTGGCTAAATGAAACAAATTATATACTTTTATGCAAGTTTACTGTGGATGCAAACAAACAATGGTTTGTAATAAAAATAAAAAGATAAGTATTTTATCAATTACTTAAATTATTTGTTCATTTTTTAATAAAACATGAAAGCTGTATATATATATATATATATATATATATATATATATATATATATATATATATATATATATATATATATATATATATATATATATATATATATATATATATATATATATATATATATATATATATATATATATATATATATAACATTATAATGTCAGCACGACAGGAATTAACAGATTTTGAACTCGGAGTGGTGATTTGGCGATAGACAAATGGAACACTCCATTTTAGAAATCGCTTGGAAATTCAGTATTCCGATATCCATATTCTTAAGAGTGTGCATCTTATCCCTAATTTCAAACATAACCTCTCACATTACTAACAAACGTCATGAACAGCCACCAGCACAGAAGGTGACAAGTTTCAGACAAGCGACGTGTGCATACAATTGCCAGTCATTAGACAAGTTTCTGTGTAAAATAATTGCAGGAATCAATATGGTATCGTTTCATATAGAATTCAGTACTTTGGGAAAATTCAATCGCTTCTTTCTATGTCTAGTGATACTATTTTTCGAATTCTTTTGAGTTACATGAAGGAATTTTGTTTTTTATACAAATTTCCGATTTTCTGATTGAAAATTATTTTCTAGTTTTTGCTAAATGATCTAGATATCTGTGGGATTCCTGATTCTAATATTTACTCTCATATGCTAAATATATTCGGAGAAAAATTAAAAAAATATTTAATTTTTTCTCAACTTCGTAATGGTTGTTCAATTAATTTTTTCAAATAACTAACATATTAATATGTTATCATAACTATACTATTGGAATATATATTTATATAAAAGAATTTTTTAAATAAAAACATATTTTCATAAGTAAATGCTTTTTTTTTTCATCAAATCCCTTGCAAAAGAATTCGGTTTTGGTTTGAATCACTTGTTAGTGTATCAAATGGATTTTATTGTTCCAGTTTTTGTGTTGTTAAAAAAGATAAAAAATGTTATTCACAACAATTAATTCATATACTTATGCTTGAAACTGTTTATATAAAGTTAATTTTTGAATACACGAGCAAAATATAGTACAATACTAATAAAGAAATTTTTAAACTGATAAACTTATATGCTTTTATTGAAACTAAATAAAATGCAATTCACTATAGAAAACAGTTTATACTGTTCTTTTTATTTAAGTGAACTGAAATGTTTTGGTTTATTTCAATTCTTCACAGTATATATATATCATGAATTTTTAATGGTTTTTAGAAAGTTTTGTTTGAAACAAATCACTGGAGTAAAGGGATTGTGTGTGTGCTTTTTCTAAATGAAACAACTCTTTTGAAAACAAATAATGCCATGTAAAACATTAAAATAAAAAAGTCTATTTTTAAAATAATGCCTGATCGGAAAGATTGAGTGTCAATAAAACAAATTGATAATTACTTTTAATTTTTTTAAAATTAAATTCCTTAATTCATTCATGCCTTAAACACTTATAAATAATTATAATTATTTTTACATTCCTTAACTGTGCCATTTTGCCCTGTTTTATAATTTCGAAGTTAGAAGACATTAATTTGCTACTTGGTATTCAAATTCGAAAGAAATTTATCTTAACCCATTAACAATTTCATAGCAAAGACTTAAAAAACTGGAAATTTCTTTTCTGATTTGTTAATTATCTTACTGAAATATTGAAATTTTTCGTTCATAATTAACAATGTAATATTTGGTTGAAGCAATGCATTTTACAAGTTATTTATCACTAATGTTCTAAGCATAATACGAATTAGCTTAGAATATTTTTGAAAAATAATATTGCGAAATATACGAAAGTTAAATGTTGATTATTTACAATGACAATTTATTAGAGCAAGTTGGCGCTCGTCCCTCCTTCTTTTACATGAGCAGTCCTACTGATTTAATATCTCCTACCTAACAAAATGACCACTCTTTCTTGGTAAAATAGCCCGTAATATCTATAAAAAGTAATTCTTCCGCGTTGGAATTCGAAAACATAGTCTCATTTAACGTTGTTATATTTTTGTAAAGTATACAGACGCTTTCAACACAAAAAACTGCATGAAAATGTACTAGTTTCTATAAAATAATAGTCTTTCCGGACCGTGATAGTCTGGTTAGAGCAACGGTCTTCCTTCGAGAAGGCAGGGTTCGATTCTCAATGACGTCAAAGACGTGATTGTTATATCTGTGGAATCGAAAGTCCTGTGGTATGTCGTTGAGCAGTTACCATGGGTGTAACGGTCTGGAGAAAATTTTCTTCCCTCTAGATCAAAAAAATGACGGATTGGATACTTTGG
>CM075855.1:32275327-32761128 GCA_037975125.1 Latrodectus hesperus
AAAAAGGAAAATAAGTGATGTATGCAATAGAGGTCTTACATGGAATTTAGTATAAATTTGTACAAAACATTATGCAAAAACACCTTTTGTAGGAAAATATATTATATATTTGATTACTTATAAAGCATTTTTAAAGAATACATATATGTGCTAGCTAAGTTACTTGATATTGATACAGTTTAGTTATTTAAAATTTATCTCAATAACAATTACCTTCATTAAAACTGGTTTTTTAAGTGTTTTTGAATTATTTTAATAAGATAATATATCAAAAATTTAAAAAAAAATCTTCTTCTCTTAATCATAAAAAAATATGTTGTTATTATCGCATGAATTACAATCGATTAAGGGTGAAGTGACTTATGTTAGCCTTGTTGATAAAATAAATGTTTATGATGTCTCCTTTTTGCATAGATATCACAGACGGGAAAAGTTAACATTATTCAAGAATATCCGAAGACAAACAAAAAAGTGAAAAAAATTGTCTCGTTAAACACAAGCAACTATCAAATATGTTTTAATGACATTATAAAAAAACATTCATTAAGTTCAAGATATTAATCAAGAGACAAGTAAAATAAAATAAAGAAAGTTGCTCAGCATTTACAAATGCATGTAAAATAGAGAGAGATTGTATGAAAAATGTTATGCAAAGATGTAAAAAAAAAAATCTGTTGGACCTTTAATCCCTGGCTTCAATCGAAAGATCCTGAGAATATGCTTCAGTCTTACGATTTTGGTACTTCGAATTTTTTTATGGATAAGATTTCACAGGATGCTGATCCACACGACTTTAACAATGGAATATTCAGATTTTGAACAGTAAAAAAAGATTCCTGTCCTTGAGCAATGTGTCACTTTAGTGTGCATCAAACATGATTAATCGAAGTAAGATCTGAAAAGCAAGCTAGCTGTTTCATACGCTGTCTTGTTTCTTCTTTATGTATGTTCTCCATTAAATGATCAGCATGAATTCAACCTTTATCATACACTGAAGGATTGAACTCATCAATGGCTGGTGTGACAGACTAGTCTGTCCCGACATTTCGTTCACATAACGTTTGAACTGTTATGTTACTATTTAAAGGGGTATTCAGGTCTGTAGGTTACCTTTTCTACTTTCATTTAAAGGTCTACCTTTGCTACTTTCATTTAAAGGTATACCTTTGCTACTTTCATTTAAAGGTCTACCTTTGCTACTTTCATTTAAAGGTATACCTTTGCTACTTTCATTTAAAGGTCTACCTTTGCTACTTTCATTTAAAGGTATACCTTTGCTACTTTCATTTAAAGGTCTACCTTTGCTACTTTCATTTAAAGGTCTACCTTTGCTACTTTCATTTAAAGGTCTACCTTTTCTACTTTCATTTAAAGGTCTACCTTTGCTACTTTCATTTAATATCATCAACCTGTTACTATCTAATGTGATATTACCTGAATGAATGTAGGATAGCTACAAGCATTCTTTTAACACATCGAGATACATTTGATGACATACTCCAAACTGAATAGAGGCTTCTCAGCGAATTATTCAAAATGTTTCATTTCAGTCTCGATTTTTAGAATTCTGCTGTCTCTAATGTGCACGGTATCTTGGGGTGAACGGTACGCACTAACATATATGAAAATCAGTTCTTATGCCAAATATATTATTTGATTTAATTCATTGTGTTATCCAATGAAAATTTTTTACTACTCATAAGCGTCACTAATTTCATCTCGGTGATTTCTTGAGCTACAAAACCTTTTGTGTGTGTTCTTAAGGAGGGATATTCAAATCTTCCTATAATTCACCAACCCATGGATTACGATTTTTCAGAAATTACCTTTTGTAAGTAGAGTGATTGAGTTTTATATCTTAGGCAGTGAAAGAAAATAAGTTTCAGTAAAATTACGAATTTTGCATCTAGATCCATTTTCGGGGTTTTAATATCATCATTTGTTTGTCATGAATTTTGATTTCTATTTCATTTTTCTGCAGCGACTTTAATTTACAGGTGCTTTATTTGATGTGAGTTACTGCTGTTTATATACCACGTTCTTTTCTGAATTTTTGCTCGTTTTTTTTAAATTGATCTAAGCAGATACATTTAAGTATTGCCTTTTCTTATAATTTTTTTTCAATTAAACCATCATTTTGGAAACAGAATATAATTTCTGATAAACGCATGATTTCTTTTTTATTTTTTTACTAAGATTTAAATATAAAAAATCTTTTACGAATAAAAATATTACTTTAAATATAGCATTTTTTCTCATTTCAAGGTTCTATTTCTCTAAAAATTATATAACAAAATTTATATAAAAATTCACTACGACATAACAGTTAAATACTCAAATATATATATTTTTTTATTTTATTTGTCAAAATCTATTTTTTGCTCCTTATTTACAAAGAAACAATTTCATACTAATGTTGGAATTTTATAGATATTTAATTAGAACAAAATTATTTTAATTTAAAGAAGGCGCTGGAAAACAAAGATATCTGTTTCTGGTTTCGGTTTTAATTTATTTCGGATTGATGAAAATTGATTATTCATAACTTCATACTATTGATTCATTTATTACTAGTATTTTCTAGTATTACATACTAGTAATTCATACTACTTGATAGTCTACTCTTTAAAACTATCAGGTATAACTATAACATAATTGGAAATGATTCGTTAGAAATTTATAATGATCTTTTGCGTGAATTTTTTCAATTTTTTAATTATAAATTAGGATAAAAAAATAAAATCAAATTTAATTGCATTTTTTAAACCTAATGCAATGTTTGAAAAATGTAAATGCATTTTAAATTCAGTTTTGAAAAATGTCCCATCAAGTTAATTGCATTCTTTAGGAATTTTTGTCAGTAGTTTTATAAGTTTGTACTTTTAATCTCAGTACAAACTATAAAATGAGTCACTTTTTCACATTTTAAAGAAGTAATAAAATATTTTTTTAAAATGTCCAAGTTTGTTGTTTTGTTGTTGTTTCATATCCCAGATGGTGTAGCTAAGTTAAACCATCGCCATAAAACCAAAAATCATTCAAAAGTCCAAAAATAAAATAGAATTCTCCAAAACCTCGTTTACAGTAAAATTCAGACAGTCAAGAATATGTCTCGGGGAGGCCTGATCAGCCTTGAACCAATGAAACTCCAGAAAGATTTTCTGGCACTGTTGAAAAGAAAGGGACCGAATGTGGCCACTCAAAAAATGTGAAAGAGCAGTCTGCTGTATCCTGGGGATAATGAGTTGGTGTCACCAATGAGGTTTTTCCCCCCAAGTCCCAAGAGTGGGCAGGCGGATCTCTCCAAATTGCGTTTAATTTCATCTTTTTAATAGTGAAGATTTCCGAAAACGTTAGAATAGCGATGCCCCGAAAGGTGTCAGCAGTGCCAGACTTGGACAAGCTATCTGCAATTTCGTTACCACTCAATCCAACATGGGAAGTAACCCATTGAAAATTTATAGAGTGTTTAGTAGAAAGTCGTGTCTCAATGTCTAAAATATTCAAACTCGTCTTATCCCCAATAGTCGTCCAATGAGACAGGTGCTGTATAGAGACACGACTGTCTGTAAGTATCCAGATGTCTCTGAACACAAGTTCAGACGTCGTGTCTATATAATTCAATCCCTCATAGATAGCTATAAGTTCCGATTAAAAAACCGATCAATAGTTAGCATTTAACTTTTACTTCAATTGTACCATTATATGACTCAATATGCACACTGCTCCCAAATATACCGCCGTCACCCTTGCTGTGCCCAAGTTTAGATTAGTATAATAACATAAGATTATTACTGGTACTTCGATAAAAAAATTCTTCTGTAAAATATTTATAAATGTAACGCACGAGGAAAAATACGCTCAAGATGCTTAAAATCTTTTCTCATTTTATACATGAAGACAAATTGATATTTTTTAATTGTTTCATACATTTTAAGTTTTAATATTTAAATTTTTTTTCCGTTTTTCTGTTACAGTTGAATGAATTCAGAAAGCTTATCAACTTTTTTAATAGAACACCAGGAGATGTAACAGATTGTAAATTGGTCAACAACTTTAGGCCTACGCAACCTCTTAATGGAAGAAATGTAACGTCTTCTGCGTAGAAAGTCATATACATTTTATCTTTTACAATGTAACATAAATATTCTTATTAATAAAACTTTTTATTGGATCAATTGTTTGAGTTGAATCTTTTGTGAATATAAATATCTGTGAATTCTAGATTAAAAAAATCGTGTTTTGCTGAGATTCCTTTTCAGAAAGTTATTTATTCTTTTCACAAATACAATAGTTTTATTAGCATGTAACAATGTTGTTTTGTAAAAAATTGTTATATTCGTTCAGTTAAAAATGTAATATTTGTTCTGTATTCTAATTTACAATGTCATAGAAAGTTACTTTATATCATCACGCATGTGACAATTTCTGAGTGAATATTTACTGTTGGCATTTAAGCACTAAAAATTCTTAAAATGAAATGTTATGATTACTCCGGTATTATCAATTGTATTAGCAATCTAAACTATTTTATAAATTTTGAATAAGTGTCAGAATTAATGTATGATTAAATTACCATTATTTATTTTGATTTTTTTAGTCATAGTTTTTTTCAGATTATATTTTAAAAATAATCTCATTAATAAAATTAACATACCTATATATCACACTAATTATAATGCAAATAATTTAAATGAATATAAATGTTTTATCAAACATCATTAACTCAAAGAAATGGAATTTCCTTTTTTTACATTAAGCCGTATATATATATATATATATATATATATATATATATATATATATATATATATATATATATATATATATATATATATATATATATATATATATATATATATATATAAACAATTATACAAATGCACGTCAGACATAAACGCACTTTCCTTCACTATGCTATTGGAGTTCCGTGGGTTGGTGACGTGTCCACGTTAATATGTGACATTCAAAGCCCTTCCGCTAGTGTGGCGTGAATGTGAAAAGGAGGGTTACGAGGCACTTGGTGATAGGTGAATATTCCAAGCCTGTTAACCTGAAAGGTACATTCCAGAGTTCACCTGCACCGCTGTGTGTGTGTATGTCGAACATAAACGATACTATAAATAATATCACTAGATTTACAATGAAAGACATCCCTTAGGAAAGAGACGGTAAACATGAATATTGCTTGTAAACTGGACAATATTTGTTGGATTATTAGTATGATTATACATTTACATGGTACAGAAATACAGATATTAACAGCTCCATTTTGCTTTACTTCTTTAATATTTATTACTTTTAAGGAACTTTGTGTTTTTCAAACTAGAAGTTTTTGATATGAAAAACTGTTATGGTAATGTTGCAGAAGAGTTATTATCAATTGAAGAATAGTAACTACCAAAATAATGCGAATCATAAGCACATTTTTATTTATTTTTCGCTAAACCTCAGATGCTTGGTGGTTAATGCTTTATCATTGATTTCAAATACTTATGTTGCTAATGCGAAATTTTACATGCAGGGACCCAAAGTGAAAAAGTAACTTCGTTTTTATTAATAAGAGTATAATTATGTATAATTCTTTCTTGATAAGCTAACTGGAATCACTTCTATCATCGAAGATCGAATAAATGTCTTATCTATTATTTTATTTAGGTAGCAAGTTTTATTAAGGAATTTATTTAGAATTTAGAAGGAATCTAAAGCATGGAAATAATTGTTGCTTTCACGACGCCATTTTTAATATATATGTATATACCAGATACGTGTTTTAACTCTCTTAAGATGTTTGCTGCCTGCATAATAATAAAGAAAACGTCACATTTCAGATTATGCAAAAATTCAGTTTTTTAATAAAAAAAATTTGAAAAATCATTCTAAAAATTACACATAACTAATTTGATTCGATGATAATTGAAAACAAACATAGAAAATTTCAATTTTATTCCATCATTTTATTTTTCTATTCCTTATTTTTAAAAGCTTACTTTTTCGTATAACAATATAATAAACACATAGTAATATATCAAACTTCATACCTAACTTTTATTCATATGAAATCGAGGAGAAAATTAAAATATTACTTTATACATATCCTCATTATAATTTCGGCCAATTATAATATGCATAAATAAATTTATATATATGAATCATTGTAATTTTAATATAAAATTTTTTTCTGTCCACCAAATGTAAATTATTTTAAAACTAAACAGAAATTACTTAATAATTCCATCGAAATGAAAACTTATTTTCAACAGCAGTATATTAATTGGTCTCTGAGTTTAATTTTTTAATTCAGAAATTTGAACTTAGAGATATATCTTACTTTTTAAATTTAAACTAGTAGTTAGTCTCTAAATTTAATTTTCTAAAATTTTACCTGTATTATTTTATAAAAATTTTCAAACTAAGGCAAAGGAAGTAACGGCTCTAAAATCAACACATATTTTGATTTTTTAGTTTTCATTTTTTACAATGAATTTATATTATTTATGGAAAATATAAGCTTATATTATTTATGGAAAATAAATTTTATATGATACTACAACTATACAAATTTTGGTTGCTATCATAATACCACATTCATTATAAAGGATTGCGTTTTCAAAACATGATCATATTTTATAATTAATGTTGTTTTAACACCAGCATGCTTCCCTGTACCTAGACCAGAGCCCTTTAGAAGTTAGATGGTAGCAGTTGGGTGAAAAAGGCTTCTTAACTAAGATTGGGGACCAAACATAAGTCCCCTCAGTACTTGACCTGCTACAGTCAGAGGTATCATTTCACTTGGAGAACATTGCTACCATAACCTTTTTAACATACTAGACACCTTTAGTGGACACGAAGAATCTTTGGTTAAGCCAGGATTCGAACTCACAAACTTCCGATTAAGAGAATGACGCCCTGGTCTACCAGGCCACCGCAGCCTTGTCATCAATTTACTAATATAGTAAGTGGATTTTTTTGCAAATTACTACCAAAAGAATAAATCATGGATCTATGGTGCTGTTATTATATATATATATATATATATATATATATATATATATATATATATATATATATATATATATATATATATATATATATATATATAATGCACTGAACCACAGGAAACCTGTTATTAACACTAATCACACTAACACTTATTAGATACCTAGTTTACCATAGCGGGTCAAATGACCCGAAATTTACGTTTCCTACTTTTATGTATGAAATATGGATGTTGGAAAGGAAATAAAAATATAATGATAATAAAATATGTATTATAATTATATGAAATAGTATTTTTACAATTTCTATTTCAAACGCAAAAAATAAGAGTTGTTTTTATACATCACATTTTTTACACATAAGTGTTTCCGTCGCACATTTCCCGCAAACAAATTTTTTACAATTGGAGCAAATTTTATTAGTTTTATTCTCTTTGCAGTATCCTATTTGACACCTCTTACGTTTATTAGAATCTGTAACAGGGTTAGGCAACGATCGTTTAGTATTTGCTTTTTCTTTTGGTTGTTCACGGGCAACTCGAAAATCGTCGGCAAGTTCTACTGCTAGCTTGAGTAAAAAATCTTGTCTCGAGATATTATCTCCTGTCGTTTGCTTGTATAAAATCCAGGCATTTATACCAGCTAAATCAAGGATATTGAAAAAAACTTGGAGTGGCCATCTGCAAGACTTAGACTTTGTAGTAAATTTCCTCGCCATCAGAACTTGAGAGTAATCTTCTTTTTCGTCCACAACCGATATTCACAATATTTTCCTCTTCATTGTCAGTATCTGTAGATTCAGACTCATTTTCGTTTGTAACCAATATATCTTCGTTTTCAGAAAATTCATCTTCACCGATTTCCGAAAACTCTTCTCCAATATCATTTATATCTTCTAAGAATTTGGACTGTCTCGTTCGTTTCGACATTTTATGGGTAAATAGTTACCTGTATCACTAATAAAGCTATCAAAATAAAATAAAAACTATGTACTAAACTTTTCTTTTTTTGCTACCTTTTTTACACAAAAATCTAGTTTCAATCTAAAATTTTTATATTTTCTTGAATTATTCTCAGCTATTTTGATTGAACTACTTTACGTAACAGTCTTTGCATACATTTGCAGTTTACTGAATACAATAAGATAAGCAATATGTATTGATAAGCTTATAAAACAAAAAAAATGTTCTCCGGGTCAAATGACCCGATGTGGTAGACAACGGTATACGACAGTTATTACTCAAAATAAACAAAACAAAAAATTATAAAAATAGTATAAGAACAGTAGACTTAATTAGTCAGAAAAAGTCAGTAAGTTAAATTTGGAGAAGTAATAAGATAATACGTGCATTATCAATGCAAAAGTTCAAAATGGGTCATTTGACCCGTTATCGTATGATTAGTGTTAATCAATTGAAATGATTCAATACTCTCACGAATTTGTTATTCAAAGTGAGACATTAATGGCCAGGGATGTTCATATTGAGAATTAAACATAAGTCACTACCCATAACTAATACTTTTAAAATATTAAAAAAATCGATATATTTTCTACAACAAGATAATTATCTTATTAAATGAGATTAAATTATAGTAAGCTGTTATAATCTTCTTTTTGCATCCCAAAACATTTAATTTTTACTAAAAAGGCTGGAAGAATATACAAAATAGCGGCTTTTTGCTTAAGAATATTGATTTCGAAAATTAATATTCTTTCTTCTACTTTGTTTTACAGCAAGTAAAAGTGGTAAGATTTTTTGTTTCCTATTTATTTAAAATGGTGAAATGTGTGTTTTAACACGCATTAAAAATACACTGCCCAACACTGAAAATGCAAGACCGAGAAGGAGTGGCCAGAAAATTTTGCAAATTTCAGGGTAGTCGCACCTTACCGAGTCTTGCAAATGATGTGAAGTGTGAAGCTCTCCAACGCACGTAGAATAAGATATAAGGTGAGGAACCAGCAGAGTGGGCAATATTCGCACCGTTATTGCTGCTTGGAAAATAATCGTTGAAAGTTTATTCTTGTCACAAAGGACACCTGTAATTGCAGAGAATGCCAGGCCATCGTCTGGAGGATGTCCTGACATTCTCTGCAATTACCCGTCTGTCTGCTGGAACGGAGTCAGTTCCAGCAGACAGACGGCTTTACGAGGGGCATGGTGATTGACCTGAAAAGTGTAGGTTGGTCCATACGGCAAATCGCAGCTGACAGTTACCTGGACACACCGGCTGGTTGGAACACGGATCTGAGGAATGCTTGCAGAGTGCCGATGCGGCTAGAGGAACATCAGCACGCGTGGATCGACGCGTCCGACGGGAGGTTGTGGCGGCCCCACAAAGCACGTTTACTGAAATTCTGCAGCATGTGCAGGACACCCTGGATGCTCCCATATTAAGAAGAATCATTTGCCTCAATTTGTAAGAAAACGCAATTGACCACACAGCATAGACGCCAATGTCTGAAATGGTGCCGGATTAGAGCGATGTGGACAATGGAGTGGCACAGTATCGCCTTTTCAAATGAGTCACGCTTCTGTTTCTTTAGTGATAGTCACCACATACGAGTGTGGTATCTATGTGGAGACAGGTCCAATCCTGCCGCAATTGTAGAACGACCCACCGCGTGACATCATGGTTTGGGGGGCAATTGCAGTAGATTCCGGGTCATCTCGAGTTAGTATTCACGGCACTATAACAGCCCAATGTTACGCGGATGATTTGCTGCTACCGGTGAAACTACCCTATCTTCAGTGGGTGCCTAATGCCTTTTATCAGCCAGGATAACGCCCGACCTCACATTGCTCGCATCAGCCAACATTCCCTGTAAGGTGTACAGTTGTTTCCCAGGCCACCGTGCTAGCCAGATCTCTCATCAATCGAACACGTTTGGGATATGATTGGTCACCATTTGCAGACCATGCCACTGCCTCCTTAAAAAGACGCACTTTGGCAAATGGTTGGCAGGGAATGGAGAGCAATTCCTCAGAACGCCATCCGTACTCTCATTGACTTTATGCCTAGACGTGTTGCTTCGTGTTTCGCCGTCCACTGTGATCCTATAACCTACTAACCCGACCCTGTTCTCGCTCTATGTTATGCATATCATTTCGAAATTCAGATCACTTACTGTTCATTGCTGTCTCTCTCTCTCTCTGTTTGCCGAGTTTCGTCACTTTCTGGCAACTTCTGCTTGGTGTTGCATTTTCAATGTCGGGCAGTGTAAGTTAAAAAGACGAATGTTCGTAACATTCCATATAAAATTTATATTCAGGGCATGAAAAAATTTTAATTGATGTTGTGAATTTCTCTTTTTGTTGACAAACTATTGTAAAATTAAAAATTTATTTCTATCAATAATTTGTCTATTTGGTAAAGTTAGTAAAAGATATGTTTTTAAATTTTACTTTAAAAGTTTACAAATTGATGAAATATTATCAGAAAATTATGCTAATTAACTTTAGAGCAAATTGTCAAGTACTGAAATTGATTTGAAAAATATTATTAATACTTACTGTAAATCAATATACCTTATTTTATTAGTATGATAATTCTTTACTATCAGCAATACCTGTAATCATATCTGCAACATTTCAATTTCTAGAATCATAAAATTCTTACCTTTAGATTACCTTTTGCTTTATTCTTACCTTTAACTTAATTACTTAACTTTAGCTTACCAACTAATAGTATTTAAAGATAGGCGTTTTTGAAAATGCTAAATCCAAGCTTGAATAAATATTTTTAACCATATATAGCATTAAATATTATGCACATTTGGTTTAAAATGATTAAATTTAAAGACAGTTTTAGTATAATCAAGTTATGAGATATATTATTCATTTAACAAGTAAAGGTTAAAGTGAAATTAATTTAAAAGTTTAATATATATTACTTTTTTTCATTATCACTATTCATGCTCAAACACAATTAATATCAGAAAATAATGTAAAGAAATTATCTTGTAGTTTATTCATATACATGTAATGCAATAAAAGATTAAAGAAAAAATTATCAAACTAAATATTGCTGAATTTTTTGAAGGGTTACATAAGAATTTGAAACATGGAACTAACGGTCATTTGGTTAACGTCACTTTTAACTGGAATATTGGTTATTAGTAAGCAGTTATATTTAAAACAAACTGAATTAAAAAGCTGAAATTTAACTTTAGTTTGAACATTCTCCATTTTATTACTTTAATAACTTTAAAAGTTTCTGATTATTAAGAATAATTAATGAGCCTGAATTTGATAAAAGTGTCTTTTATGAATTTACAGTTTTCGAATAATTGCATATGAAGTCTCTTATCATAGTGTGTACTATTTTATAAACCTAACCAAATTGTAACATTTTCTTACAGTACATGATATTCAAATCATGCTCTGCCGACGGCAATGCGAATTTAAGTCAATGGGTTGCGTCTTTTGTTTAACTAGAGCACCGCGAAGGTGAAACTGCGACTTTGCTCTAAGACTTCTCCAATAGATGGCACCACCACATAGATCCACTCTCTCAATTTTGACATTGATCAGGAGAGGCAGAAATTTTTCTCCAGACCATTACAACCATTTCATACAATTTTTCATATGAATCTTACTTAACATTTAGAAAAGTAACTAACATGTTTCGTTAATCATAACTTTATTGCTTAAATCGTAAAATATGTTTCTCTAAATAAAAAATTTTAGTTTTATACTTTATAACTGAAATTTAAAACTTTTTTCTTATAATTTATTGCTTAAATTCAAGCATCATGATGAAATGTCAAGTTAATAATTTCAAACCATTTTTTTCTTCATTCAAATACCTCTTTTAAGAAAATTATAAAATACTCCATTTCCTGAAAATTTTTTTTACAAAACTAAAAACATATTAGTACATCATTTATTCTTTTTAACTTCATATATGCGACTTTTTATTGAATTAATCAGGTTTGGGAGTAAAGATTTGGAAATTTTACACCATTAAAGCATGATTAGCTAATTTCAGTTTTCGAACACAAAATCATTGACAATTATACGTATAAAACTGACGAACCAAATGGCCCTCCGAGATTTTTACGGAACTCAAGTTTGAATTATGGATTGGCCGGGTCAAAAGTCCACAGATCTTGATTTTACCTTTCGAAAATCAATTTTTTGTCGCTTTTATCATGAGATACGGCGCACCATGTTGTTGAAATTTCCAGGATGGCCTTCTTAAAAATCAATAAAATGTATTAAGTATTGGTTATGCGCTGATTGATAACAAGTGAATCTATTTTTCCAGGAACTGGTTGCAATTTTTATTTTCCATGATATGCAAAAGCTGTCCATCCTATCACAAACCTACTTCTCCTACTTATTTGAACAGTCTACTGCAATCTCGAGCTTCAGTAAATCATGTCAATAGTAAATATTACCATCAAAATATTCTTAATAAAGTTTTTTTTCGGAAAAAATATTTTTTCCAAGAATCATTCCAAATAATGGCTTCTTTAGCCAGTTTCATCCAATCTTATTTATGTTGTTTTAACATTCTTGGTTTACTCTTAATTTCTGAAGAAACTCCACATTTGAATTCAATCTTCAAGTGAGTTGGGTTAATAAATGGGCAATAATTTTAACTGTCTTTGTTACGAGTAGATTAAGTTCTGTTTAGATACAATCTTGAAAATTTGTCTACATTTCGATTTGATATATATAATTTTTTACATCTTCTCCCATTATAATATTGTCTATAAAAATCGCTTTTACTAAGCATAATGAATGGTAATTTTAGAGCGCTTAAGAATCATTATTTCTTCTTTCAAATTTTCCAGAACCTTAATTAAGGAATTTTTTATTTCTAGCTCTGAAAATTCTCTTTTATATGACATTGTGACTGTCTCATTAAAATAAACAAATTCAAATCAATTTTTGCTCATATTGTTTGTCGTTCTTTCATAATTCAAATATACAGTTTACAGACGGTTTTGGAAAAAAATTATAATAATTTTGAAAATTCAAAGAGTTTTAAATAAAAAAATGTTTACAGTCAACTTAAATTTATGTTACACATTGATTACAAAAAAATTGTATGTTAATACTAAAATATTTAAAACTTATAACTGAAGCATAATTTATAAGTTTATGTGTGAATCATATACAGAAAATTAATAAGCATATAATAATTATAGTTACTTCTGATGCCACTTGTAAATATAACAGTCTTTTACAGTGTGGAGCTATAATCCAAATTTATCAAATGGTAAGAACTAAATAAGTTCATTATAGATGAATAAATTTCTTTTCTTTGTGTTAAGTCCATTTTTGAATTATATTGACATTGGAAATATTTGTTTTTATTAATTTTGCATTAGTTATTGTCTTACATTTAATTTTAAATGTAATTTTTAAAAAAATTAAAATTAGGGGAAAATATATTAAAGCATTAACATGTATATTTTATATTTTAAAATAAAAATACATCGTTTCAAATTATTTTTAATTCGTTTTTCGTAAAGCATTTTATATCTAAAAATTAACATAGGCATATGAATATTAAAATTCTCAAAAATATGTTTCAATTATTTTTATACAGCTTCATTTTTAACCTTTCCAATATATATTTTTTAAACCTCCTCCTTTTTTATCAAAACCATATTTTTAAACTATATATATCATTATTTTTAGAATACGAAATTAACGAATATTAATTTAACTTCGGATTTAAGTTATTAAGAACAATTATTTACAGAATCAAATTGGACATACTGTTAAGTCTTCAAAAATGAAAAACTAGTGAAGAATTCGATCTTTTGTTCGCAGTTTTTGTTTATTTGGTCACTCAACGGTCATTTTTTGCACACGAGGACTAATTAGACCGGGACCTACGGTTTAAAGTAGATTCCGAACCACTACAAACATCCATGCCCAAGGTGGGATTCGAGCCCACGAACTGTTGAATCGAAGGCAAGAGCGCTAACCATTAGGCTGCCAGCTCGGCCTTTTGTTCACAGAAAGAGGAGTTAGTGTACATATACATACAGTGGACCGAGAAGGAAGGAAGTTGGTATGTTGCATGGATTAGCTAGCACATGACATTCTCTCTTTCTTACTGGCCAAAGAAAAAATGTTAGATTGAGTTCGTCATCAGATCGTGGCTGAAAATTTGGTGTTTGTAGGAACTTTTTCAAGTCCAAATACATGAGGGTCTTCATTATATTAGCTATACGACGTTGAGGTATTCTATGGCTAATGCAAAATTGAAGATATTGGACACGCAGGATGTCTGATGAAGATGTGACGTGGTTATTCACTGGAATGAAACAAAAAGATGTGATGTACTGGTGAATCATCTTTACCACAACATAAGGATGCTTTACTTCTGCCAAATGGAGGCTAATAAACCGTGGCCGAAAATGAAATAATTGAGATATGGATTAATGGTAAAATAATTGGAGAATATTTTAGAAAGAAGAAGGCGAGTCCATATCTCCCTTGTTCTCCTGTGTTTCAATAAATTTGCCATTGGTTTAATGTATGTATTGAAGAAGATGTTTCAGGTGAGATTTTGATCATGGGATTTCAATAAAGAGAATGCTATTGTCTATGGCTGCTTGCTTTAGAAGACAGTCTGCCCTCGTATCTCCTTACAAACACACATACACACTCACTTCCAAAAGTTAAGCACGAAGATATAAAATGCAAAAAAATCAACAAATACTGCTTTGATTGACGCAAAACTTGGCAAGAAAGTAGCATCTATATTTATGCATAAAATAAAATCAATAATTATATACAGAAATGAAAACAATATTACATTTTTGTAAGTTATATCAGATAATGACATACTGGAAATTTAAACACAATTATGTATAAAGGGAAAATAAACAGCATAAAATGAAAAATAGGACATGAATAGGGTATGTGATCCCTCTCATATGTATACAAAGTTTACACCTTGTGACCATGCTTTCAATTAGGTGGTCAACCACCGCAGAATTAAGCAATAGCCGTTCTTCTTTTAGAGCAGTTTCCAGCTCAATAAGAGTGACTAAAGGTTGGAAACGTGAAGATACAGCAGACGAGAGCATCCCAAAGATTTTTAATGAGATTAAGGTCGGGAGAATATGCTGGCCACGCCATACGTGCAATCTCTTCACTCTCCTAGTAGTCATCGACGATGTCAGTTCTATGGGGACGTGCGTTATCATCCATTAAGCAATAGCCATTGTTCTTGTAGAGCAGTTTCCAGCTCAATCATAGTGGCAGGAGCTGGGAAACGTGAAGATACAGCACGGCCAAGAGCATCCCAAATATTTTCCATGGGATTAAGGTCGGGAAATTATGCTGGCCATGCCATACGTGCAATCTCTTCACTCTCCTGGTAGTCATCGACGATGTCAGTTCTATGGGGACGTGCGTTATCATCCATTAAAACAAAAGTAGGGTCAACTGCTGCATCGTACAGTCTCACAATGGGTTCTAGGACTTCATCTCGATACCAGACAGCTGTCACAGAACCTCGTTTAAAGATGTGCAGGTCGGTGCAGTATCCTAATGAAATCCCTGCCCACACCTTAATGCTTCCGCCTCGGAATGCGTGATGTTCGGTGATGTTTTGAAACTGATTGCGTGTTCCTTGTTCACGCTATATCCTTATACGCTTGTCATCTGGCTCCAGAGCAAATTTTGACTCATCAGTAAACATGACATTGCCCCAGTCAGACACAGTCCAATTGACATGTTCCTGGCACTATTTAATCGTGCCGCTCTTGATTGAAGGGATAGACAAACTCGAGGTACGCAGGCTCATATATAATCCACTCATATATAATCTTCGGCGTACAGTAGCTGCAGATATCACCTTACCAATGGACGCTGTAACCATAGATGTCACACGTGTGGAGGTCACTCTGCGATTCCGTTTGGATAAAATCGCAATATATCGATCTTCCGCGGGGTTTGTAACCCTTGGGTGACCGGCTACGGGCCTTCGGACAACTGTCTGTGTGGTTTGGAATTGTTTCCATAAACATGAAATTACAGAATGATGAACGCCGAAGAAAAGAGCAACATCTGTGATCGACTGTCCTGCTTCAATGATCCCCGCAGTATGCCAGCGCTCAGAATCTTCCATTCGTCTTCTGGAAGTCATAGAAACACGTATGTCTTGAAAACAAATAGTACGAAAGTTTTAAACACCTTCTATCAGCACTTACAATCAACTTTTGTAGCCCTTAATAAAGCTGGTATCTTATTAGACTGTCTCTTTTGCATATTTATTGATATGAAAACGCGATTGGCTGTTACCTAAATTATTTTCATACTTCCATCTACCTCTGCAACGATTTACATCCTCTTCAGGTCTGATTGCCTTCCAGAAATTAGCATTTTCCTCTCCGTGCTTAACTTTTGGAAGGGAGTGTCTATACACTATCTACTAATAGGTATTTGTACATCAATGCAAATGAGAAAATCTGTGGTCCTGATCTACGTCACTGTTTCTGTATATCGTGTAGGGAGCAGCATTCGTTTTAGTCGCATAAAAGATGGCACAAAATTCAGAAATGTCTTGTTTAAAGAATGTCATAATTGTCAGATATCATAGAAAATGGCTTATCCTTAAGGGACTTATCGATACATACATTCTAAATTCAACAGGGACTTTTGTGATTAAAAACTGGAAGGTGATTCATGACTTTTGTAATGAGCTTCGACCAGGTAGCCCACGTATCCAAAAGATAGATACGACGAGCGTTGTCCAAATAAATTTGGAAAAAACCATACCAAACATTTATAATCTACATATATAAAAGTTCTAACAAATAACCGGGCCTGCGCAAATATAATTAAGGTGCTTATTATTACAAACTTGCTGTTGCTGCTATTTTATTGAAGTAAAATTGCGATACCTTAGGTGGGAATCAAACCTTCGAATACATTGCCCCCCAAAATAACTGACAAATTGCACTGGCTGCTGAAGAAAACGGATTTACCGAAATTAGACGTCAAACAAAAAATCTGAATGGAAATTCTTTTTCGTTGCCCTAGCATGCTATCATGGCTAGATATTGCTCTTTTTATTAAACTCTTGTGTGGAAATGATTGGTTGGGTTTTATGGCGCAAGGTCCAAAAATAAGACAAACTGCGCCCTAGTCTGTGGGTATACAGAATCATCCGATATCATTAAAATACGATATTTTCACTTCGAAGACTCAAAATAGTACAAAGAAGCTGATGTGATCACAGTATTTCATATGTGATCTAGATCTGTTTTTTATTATTATTATTTTTACATTTATTTGTCGATACTAACCATCCTTTTATTTGACCCTTTCCCTTTCTCACTTAAATTTTTGCTTAACTATTATTTTTCTGTAACTGCTTGCACCATATGCAGAACAAGCGTCCTTTTTCTCCCGTATATTCTAATGTTGATATATAGATGCCATTTAAAATAATTTTAAAATAAGATAGCTGATAAATCTCTGTTAAAGAATCTATTAAAGAAAATCTGAATTTTTTTCCTTCTACTTTTAAATAAATTAATTGCGTTTATAAACTAATATCTTCACCATACCGATTTTTGAAGATATTCACCAACAATAAAATAGGGCTACAACATCCCGTATTGTATCAAATTATGACAAATCCCGTACTAGGGTTTCATTTTTCATTATTCCTCATCAAAGAACATTTTTATAATGTCCAAATTTAACTTTTCTCATATATATTCAAACTTACTCATTATTTTTCACTCTCAATTTCGGAAATTGTATATAAATTTTTATTTATGAAGCTTCATATTTTAATTTGAGTTACAGAAAGTTACTTTATATCTATATCTATATCTATATATATATATATATATATATATATATTAATTTATTGTAATGGCACTTTCGGTTCAAAAACTCGGCACTTCGGTGTTTCTTTTTTGAAATATAAGTATTAAATGTATTTTTTTATGTTATTGGAGAATAAATTTATAATAATACGATTTCAATTTACTTGTTTTATTTTATTTTGTTAAAATGTATATTTTAATACTGAAACCTTAAACCTTATTTGTGTTTTAAAATTCTTTCCAAAATAAAAATGAACATTTTCTTATGATCTGTATCTGATTATAATTTTTATAAATAAGTAGTTTTATTACACATTTCCTAGTTCCCAATACAATTGCTTGTACTTTTCTGATTTTCCATTGTAAACAAATATAAGTTATTTATGATTATTATTTTAGTTAATTCCAAATCATGAAAAATATAAAAATTAATTTTTATGTTTTTCATGATTTGAAGTATCACTTAAATAATAAGCCAGAAAAGCATAAATCACATTTTTTAGAATTTTTTCCCTTTTCATTATGAAAAGTTCTTTAATATCGCAAAAGAAATATTTAATTATAAAACATTGAATTAAAGGGGATAATAATAAATAATACCATTAAATGAATAAAGTAATAACCATTTATAACATAACAATTCAGGAAAATTTCTTCGAAATAATAGTTAATGGTTTGAAATTATAGATTTTTTAGGTTCAAAGAATAAAATAGCAATCATTAATCAGATTTTAAGATATTTTATTTTCTACAGAGACTTTTCAATGTAAGCATTTTTTTAGTTTTAAGAAGTGAAATGCTAAAACATCATAATGTAAAATTTATACATTTGAATATAAAAATTTCAATGCGAAATGTTAATTAAGATTTAAGTATTCAAACATAAAAGTTATACACAGAAGACCATTCAAATTCCTCCGAAAATATCAAAAAAAGGTGGGGATCGAATTATTCGACCATTTAATGGCTGTATTGGCCTATAGTTGTGAGTTATTTCACATCCTTCTATATCAGTCTCTGTGGAGTAGATTTCTTTGAATTTCCTCACCTGCAATAAAATGTTGAAAATATTTAACTTTAGTTTTTATATAAATGAAATTTCACAAAATTTATGATAGCAATAAAGAATTAAGAAAAGTTAAAATAATCTTTCTTTGATAGCATATATTGGACAAATATTATTGAAAGAAAAGAAATGTATTCTATTAACAAATTAATTCCATTTAAATTATGTTTCAATTTTTAAATGTAAATAATGTTGAATGCATTATGTAAATAATATTGTCTCGATTTAATGCTTCATATCCAAAATCTAATCATTAACAAAAACTTAACCGCTTGTTTATGAATATGTAACATTAATGGTAAAAGTGAAAGTTATTGACTAATTTAATTTGTTTTCTTTTCACTGCATTCGCATATAAAATAATTTGAACACTTAGTTTCTGAACTCGACTCAATATCAGTGTTTATGCTGCTTCTTATTTCTAAAGAATAGTTCAGATTTCTGAACTTGTCAATTATGTGATCATGGATGTTAAGAGATTATATACATTCTACTAGTACTATTGCTATGCCATATCAAGTAAAATTTAATTTTGTCTAATGTTTATGATACCATTTCGATCATGGAGTGAATTAATTATCTCTGTATCAAATGATAATTGCAGCTACCTCCTAGGTGACGACAATGGTTTATGCATTGCAAATACTAGTGCAGTTATAAATAAGCATAATTAATAAATCCGTAATAATTATTAAAACAAAACAAATTACGAAAACCAAAACATGCCACTCAATTAACTCACTTTAGTAAAACTATCTTGTTAAACATAAAACATGATTACACTTTAATTAAGTAAAATTATGTTTCGAAAAAATCTGTTTGTATATTTTTATATAATATAACTGTAACTGTATTCAATTTATAACAAATGATCTATAAATATAACTGTATTCAAATAATCTACTCAATTAAATTTATATAATGTCATGTAATCGCATATTTTGGTTTAGAAACATGTGCATAAGAATTTGTAAAGTCTATTTTTGTATTTGTTTTGTATTTCATGTTGATGTTCTCTTGCAATGTAAAAAATGTGTCATTCAGTATTCTTGCTTAAATATGCATTGTACATTCAAAGTGTAAAATAATAACTATTTAAAATTGATTTAAAAATATAAGCCTAACATACAAATATTCTCTACTATAATGCATTTGTAAAATGTATAAGGTATTACATACTAACGTGTGTTGTAGTATGATCGGAGTTATACCTTTCTCTGAGGTTTATATTCTCGCAAGGTTCAGAGAAACAAAAATAATTGAGTATAACTACACACACACACATATATATACACATATATATGCACACACACACACACACACACATATAAATATATATATATATATATATATATATATATATATATATATATATATATATATATATACATGGCTAAGAAAATTACATTAGAATAAGTTTATGAACTGTGTAATACATAGCCTTAGTATGAAGCTTTCTATTTTGTAGGTTGAAAGCTGATTGTATAGGTTCCTTCACTTCATTTGTCTTAATTCTATGAAAAGTATAAAAGTGTTTGAAGCCCGGTGGCTCAGTGGTAGCGTTTCACGCTCCCAAGACATAGTTCCGAGATTCGGTCCTCTGACTAGGGAAGTTCGACTCAGCCTTTCATCCCTTCAGTGGGTCAATAAACTGAGTACCAAACATGTTTGGCAGTTAAACGCTGGGTGTTTCGCGTTAGAACGACCTCCTAATAATGGACTTGTGCTTCATACTCCAGGGCCACTTAGTCAAGAAAACACATATGAGCTCTGTGTTGGCCTTGGCCCATATAGGCTGTGGTGCCATAGAGTTTAATAGTAGTATAAAAGTGTTGTTTAATTATGAAATATGTTTATTTATATATTCACTTTGAGAATTTATTTCAAATTCACAGAACTCGAAGGAAATGCAACAACAACACTTTGTAGCCATTTCTTCTAAATATAATTTAAAATTCTTCTGCAAAGTAAATAAAATTGCTGTAATATTGAAGATCATATTTCTAAAAACTTCTCGCTACATATTAAAATAAAATCAATGGAATCAGTCTTTTATTTACTTGATTTTCTTCATAATCATATTCATAAACGTTTTTTATTATTTTCGGTGGTACTACTAACGCTAATATATATATTTTAAATTTATTTAAAATCCTCTAAAATATCAATGGATCCCAATTTTCCAGTATTGTTTGCTTACATGCATACAAATCAGTTACCAAGTTAACAAGTCTTTGTTTAAAAAAATAATATTCTATTATATTAAAATATTACTGTTGCATTAAGCTTAATAATCAATTCAAAACAGTTATAACTTCACAATATCATGAAGTTTAATGTAAGTTTATATTAACTATATTATTCTTCACCAATATTTCCTGTAAATTAAGATATGCTATTTTGAAATTATATCAGGGAAAAGAAACTAAAATACATAGAATACTTTTATCATTTTTATATATTAATGTTATCTTTTATTATTTTCCATAATTGTTTTTTATTATTTCAAATTGTTACTTTTTATAATTCTTTTCATTTAATTCAAATTTAATGCGTTTACATAATTTTGTTTTTAAGACAAATTTCCTCACATCACATAGTTCTTATAACATCCTTCTTGAAATGCAGTGACAATAGCTAAATCACGAATATAACCCAAGAAAATGTGTAACGCATTAGAGTTATAGAATACATTAGCAAAGTCTTTACTGACATGTTATTCTTAGAATTTTCAAATTATTAGCATTCCATCGCAAACTAAGTAAGAAAAAGATGAAACATTTAATTAACTTTTAATGTTTTCAATTAATCAATCATTCAATCAATCATTTAATTACCTTTCATAAATCCTGAAGTCACAACACACATTTTAATAATTAATACATTGTGTAAATTCCTTGTGGATACTTACTTTTGAGTTTTGAATATTTTTTGGATCCTTGCAAATAGTCCAAATCACACCTTGGCTGCAGGGTGGAGAGGTGAGAGAACCGTTATATCGATAATATGTGCATCCGTTGTCAACAAGTTGGCTCAGGTATACATCTTGTTCTAGCTGAGTTGTACTGTTCCTGTATTTCACTTGAGGTAACGCTTTGATAATTGGATTCATGCCTCCATTGTCAAACCAAGCATTCTGAGTCGTCGATACAGAAAAATTTTACAATTGTAAATATAAAAAAATCCTTTTTAAATAATTTTTCATAATTGTATTTAAAAAACAAATATGATTGAGAATATTATATATAACATGTAATAAAAATTTCCTCTTGACTTATACTTATTCGAAAGAAGGTTAAGAATCCTTGATTTTAAAAATATGTGTATATATATATATATATATATATATATATATATATATATATATATATATATATATATATATATATATATATATATATATATATATATATATATATATATATATATATATATATATATATATATATATATATATATATATATATATATATATATATATATATATATATATATATATATATATATATATATATATATATATATATATATATATATATATATATATATATATATATATATATATATATATATATATATATATATATATATATATATATATATCCAATTCTAAATTTTAAAATGATTCAAAATTCTGTGAACTTTTTCAGTGTTTTATTAAACACCTAAAACAAAACTAAAAGTTAACGAAAACATTTATTTAAAAAATTCTTAATGGAGACACAGTTTTAAGCAACTACAATGGGTAAAAAATTGTAACATGAAGAACGCAATTTTCAGAAATTTCATATGAATATTCACATGATAATAAAAATAATATTTAATACATCTTACTAGGAAGAAAATTTAAGTATACTGCCCTCCATAAGTTAAAGAACATCTTTTTTTGCAGCTCACTATAAAAAATAACACTATCAATAAAATTTATATTTTATATAACTGATAAAAACAAACTTGTTTATAAATGTATGCAAAAACGCTAGCTATCTATTTTTTGATAGAAAAAAACAGTTATTATTGTGAGAGAAAAATATGAAAAAACTAGGCTTTCGTAATTAAGGGTGTAACTTTTGTTGATTTTCAACTTTTGTCGAAGATTTGTTGACTATTGTCAGTAAGATCCCGTAATGTCTAAGAAAAGCCCTTTGTCCTATTCGATAAGGTAGGTTGGTAAGATGGATACAAATGAAGTCTTCATAGGCTGATGCAAAGCTATGCGCCTTAATGTGTCTCGCAATGTAGTCTACCGTTTCTGGAATCAATGTCAAGTTGAAGCTTCTGTGACTAGAAGACATGTTCAAGGCAAACTATGAGCTAAAATACCAGGTAAAGACCATTTTAAAGCTCTTTTGGTTTGAAGGAGAAAGAGTATTCCTGTTCCTCAACTTGTTGCAGACCACTCCGTAGCATCAAGGAGAAAAACACTCACTTGTACGGTGCGAAAGCATCTTCACCACGCAGGTCGCTATGCAAGGCTACCAGTTGTGTGTATTCCACGCACCGGGCGACAGAGAAGGACCCGCTTATCTAGTGCAAAAGAGCACGTTTCCAGAAGCAGAAAGCGATGGGCTTCTGTCAAGTCCAAATTCAAACAAGAGAGTGATTCAGGACGTGTGATGATTTGTAGGGAACAAAACACCAGATACCATCTAATTTAATGTTCCGGAAAGACGCACTTACCTTGGTTATGGAAAAATGGCTTGGGGAAAGCACTCACTCAGTGGTCACAATGAGCTGCATATGCTCCAGAAAGTAACTGTAACTGGTGCGGGATAGTGGAATGAGATCCCAGATACATATATCTGGACATATGACGGTAAAATTGATTTCATTCTGATATATGATAACGAATGACATCATAGAGCTGCATTTACTGTGGATTTTAATGAGGGTCTTGGTTTTGAGAGAATGGAATGCCCAGCTCGATCTCCAGACTTGAATCCCATAGAACATCTGTAGAACTATCTTAGAAGAGAGGTTGCTGCTCTAGTCTTCCTCCAAATTCTTTAGGACAGCTGGGAAACAGCTCATTCCGTGTCTAGTCTTCGGTTTCCATTTCAATAACTGACAACTTAATTGACAGCTTGGAGAGTCGATGCCACCAATGCATTCAAGCGAGGGCTGGGCATATCCCTTATTAAAACTCCTTTTTGTTATCTTTCTTCGACATTTCACCCCATAAAACTGTGATTATACTTTTTTTCTAAAAATGAACTTTCCCAGCGACATTTTTTTAAAATTATTTACATTTTTCTTTTGTAAACTTCTATGTTGATATTAGTACATTATTAATATTGCAATTAATAGCTTTTGCACATATCAACCTTATTTGGAGTTTCTACATTTATTCATTTGTAAATAAGGTGCAAAAAAGCAGTTGTTCCTTAACTTTTGGAGGTCAATATATAATCACATTACTTGGAATAAATAATTTTAATTTTAATTATTTTAGAGAAAATGTACTTCAATTTTAAATTGGATCGTATAAAATTCGATTTGATAATAATACAATGAAACTTTTATTTTAACTGAATATGATCATTTATCAGGAATATATTTGAATCTCTTGGATACTTTAAGTTTTGCTCTCTTACTTAGCTTATTTTGTAAACTCCAAAGATTTATTATTGAAATTGTATAAATTAATCGGAGTTTACATTTATATGCAAATTGATTCAGTTAAAAGTTTGCTTACTTCCTAGAAAAACAGTGGAGCAAAATGACTTCTTATGAATGACAGATCGGAAATGCTTTTCTGACGCCGTATTGCGCCATTGAAAAGATGCCGATTAACAGCATCAGCAACCTCATTTCACTTCGTTACACTTATTAAGAAATCTTAACATACTCTAGAGATGTTTGAGAATGCTGAAGTTCCATGCAGCGAAGAAGCTTTCTTCACAACCGGATATCGTCAATTCAAACACCACCTTTTATATCAATGGTATTTTAATTTTCTTTTTATGTTTATAAAAAGTGAGTAAACGACATTTTTTTCCCAATTTTTGGGTTTTTTTCTTTCTTGTATCTTCTCTCTTCAATCACATGGCTTTCTTTGTCTCTGCTCGTGTAATCTGCAATCTCATAATTGCTCTAACCGCTTTGTAAAATGAAGCTTAAAGTAAGTACGCTCGAAGCATCCGGTAAAAAATATATAATACGGTGGCACAGTGGTAGCCCAAGGTACAAATCTGAATTTCGATCCTAAGATTGGACAAGATTGACTCAGCTTTTCATCTTATCAATGGTTCAATAAAAGTGTGTACAAGCATGCTTGGAAACTAAACGGTGATGTTTTTGCGTTAGGCTGACAACCAAACCTGGAAATATGCTCTGCTCTCCAATTCCCTCGGTCAAGAAGACAGATATGTTCACTGCAGGCCTTGGCCCTCAAATAGGCTGTGCCACTGAGTTTAGTTTGATAGAAATAAATAAAAAGTCAATCTAATGTATTGTTCTATACATCTCCTCGACAACAGAAAGCATTTTAGCTCTGAATGAAACATGAGAAACATAGGAAATGAAACAATTTTCCTCTTTAAAGTATAAAGATAGTTAAAATAATCCTGTACATACTTGATAAAAGACGCCAATGACTGCAATGTTTCCTTGATCATTTGTGTGGACAAGATGAAACTGTTTAAAGAAATCAATTTATATAACACAGGTTAAAATGATTTTTGTTATGAGATATTTTACAGAGAAATCGATAAGCAAAAAAATTAAAACTTTATATAAAAACATAAAATATGTGTATATGTGCATTTTGAAAAAGAGACCAATTATTAATCAAAGTGTGTATTTTTTCTATCAATTCAACTGTTTATAGAATCATAGAAGATTTTTTTAAAAATTTCTTTAATAATAATTCATACGATAATGTTTAATTTTTTTAAAATTTTTATTAACATGATGAGTATAAATATTTTTTAATAAAATAAATTAAGAAAAATCAAAACATTACACATGCTTTCCTTTATCAATTCAACATTCAATAAAAGTACTGTAGAATGTTTTTTCTTAATTAGTAACATAACATATAAACATTTTTTCTAAATCATTAAAATACATCGTAAAGTTAATGGTTTTATTTTCTATCTACTGTTGCAACATTAATGGTAAGAATAATTCTCTTAGTTTAAAGTAATAGGAATGATTCATAATCATCAAATTCCTTTTAGTATCATTTATTTTCATACACGTTAATTTTTGATTAATATAATTAATCAAATTAATTGGTATTTATATTATGCTAATTCAAGGTCATCAATGTGAGTGAGAAATTTATATTATCCTGAAAATATATCACTTTTATTACCGCATAACTCAGACAATCTTTGAAACATAATCCCACAACACAAACATTTGTAACTATGAATGCAGTGTTATATTAGGTAATATCTGAAAATTGCCCTTGGATATGCATTTAAATCTGAGTCTATTCTCAAGCAATTTAAAAGTTTAAAATGCTTTTTATTTTTCGATGATGCTTTTCATTTGTCTAAAATTCTAAGATGTTCTTTTTAGATGTTTTTTGATGCCCTTCTTTTCGTCAGAAATACAAGTCTCACAGTTAGAGTGAGTCATTAATTTATATCACTTTTTAAATTATATTAGTTTAGTGTATTTTTACCATTTATTGATTTTACAATTTATGAGTAAAATGCTTATAATTTGAACACACATATTGTTGATTTAACTTTTAGGTTAAAAGAAAAAAAAATAAGAGAGAGCTTCTTTTGACTTTAATTGAGAACATTTGATAAAGTGCAAGTTTACGTGAACAAAATTTTATGTTAGTTATTTCAGAATTTAATAATAAACTACATTTGTTAAATAATTTTTAAACTTATTTTTTCAGGCTCTAACGTTTCTGTAATAATCTGATTTTAGATTTAAGCGTACACAAATTCATTTTTCTTTATTTTTTTATTTAGAATATTTATTCGGTATGTTTGAATGATTGTTGTCTTATGTATTACATGTAAAACTTAGATACATTTTCTAATACACAGTTTAAGGAAACTGAGTTAATTAATGTTAAGAATTTGGTTCCACGTATCAAAAGGTTGATATTTATTGTAGAAAAATGTTGTTTATTGAAAAAAACGAAAGATTTAAAAAATGGAAATATCATTCATATTATATTCAGAATCATTGCATTTCAGAGCAAATTTTTGCTTATTCACATTAAAAAATTTAGTTTTCTAGAATGCCTAACAAATTTTCGACTTTTCATTTGTTCATGTGTACTCATCTACAAATCACTCTAGAGATAAATAAAAGCAAGGAAAATCCTTTACATATTTTGTAAAATGTATTTGTCACATGCAGCCTCCTAATCTCTAAATTTAAAGATATGGTGTTAGTAAATTTAATTTTAAAACAAGAAATTATATATTTACACTGTTAAAATTAATATGGCTTTTATAATAGAATTAAAATATAACTATGATAAATGAAATAAATTAATCAGTAATTCTTAATTTTATATTTTCAGGTATGAAGATTTTATATATAAGAGTAATGAATGCTTCGAGCTGGTAAAAAGAACACATAGAACCCATGAATTTGTGGATTCAATAGAAATCCACAAATCCGTGAATTCAGAAAAACAATCGAAATACAAAAATTAGAATTTTAGTGGGATTTGAAATTTACAAGTCTAAATAAAAGATACTATTTACCTTCGAAGTTTAGTAAAAAAGTAATTTTATTTGTCTGTTTTATAAATTATTCGCATTTAACGAATTTAAGTAGCTTATAATAAATTTTTTTAATTTTATTGCTCTAATAGTACTTTTTTGTTCATAAAAAATAATAATTCCTAAGATACTTATGGTGATTATGAATAGTTAATAGTATTTATTTTAATTCATGCTTAAGCAAGTGTTTTCCATTGGAATAAATTTTACCTTTAACACTTTTTGTTCATAAAAAATAATATTTCCTAAGATACTTATGGTGATTATGAATAATTAATAATATTTATTTTAATTCATGCTTAAGCAAGTGTTTCCCATTGGAATAAATTTTACCTTTAACACTTTTTTGTTCATAAAAAATAATATTTCCTAAGATACTTATGGTGATTATGAATAATTAATAATATTTATTTTAATTCATGCTTAAGCAAGTGTTTCCCATTGGAATAAATTTTACCTTTAACACTTTTTTGTTCATAAAAAATAATATTTCCTAAGATACTTATGGTGATTATGAATAATTATTAATATTTATTTTAATTCATGCTTAAGCAAGTGTTTCCCATTGGAATAAATTTTACCTTTAACACTTTTTTGTTCATAAAAAATAATATTTCCTAAGATACTTATGGTGATTATGAATAATTAATAATATTTATTTTAATTCATGCTTAAGCAAGTGTTTCCCATTGGAATAAATTTTACCTTTAACACTTTTTTGTTCATAAAAAATAATATTTCCTAAGATACTTATGGTGATTATGAATAATTAATAATATTTATTTTAATTCATGCTTAAGCAAGTGTTTCCCATTGGAATAAATTTTACCTTTAACACTTTTTTGTTCATAAAAAATAATATTTCCTAAGATACTTATGGTGATTATGAATAATTAATAATATTTATTTTAATTCATGCTTAAGCAAGTGTTTCCCATTGGAATAAATTTTACCTTTAACACTTTTTTGTTCATAAAAAATAATAATTCCTAAGATACTTATGGTGATTATGAATAATTAATAATATTCCTTTTAATTCATGCTTAAGCAAGTGTTTCCTATTGGAATAAATTTTACCTTTAATTTTGCCATTTTCCCATAAAGTCCAGAAAAAAGAAAGGTTTTTGGAAAGATAAAACAGTGAGAATGTATACCTTACCTCCATAGTATAATCTTTATCGTTGACTGTATGTTCAGAAGCACCCCAATGCCAATGCATGCTTTGCAGGGTATAAGTAGTACCATTGATTTGAAATGATCTAACTACTCCATCCTCAGGCACTAAGATTACTAAAACATAAAATATGGTTTTTTATAATTAAATATCTGATTATACATTTAAATTAAATATTATAATTTAAATGAAGATATGTAAGAAGTCCAATGGCTTAGTGTTAGGGCTTCGAGTTACCAAAACACGGGTTCTAGATTCAATCTTCAAATTGGGCAATGTCTCCTTCCTCTTCTTCTTCTTAGATTTGGGTTTGTATGTCATTGGGCATCTCTGCTTTTATCAGCATTTTGTACCAATAACTCCAAACACAATGTTTCCTAGTTCCAGTTGCTCGGGTCACCCACTTTATTAATAAAATCCCTTTAATGGAGTCTAGGTGTAACTCTCTAGTATGGATGATGCCTAAAGGAGTTAATCTAGGAGGGGGCAAAAGCCTCGCATTCGTAAATGACATGCTTGGCCGTTTCCTCTTGCGTATAAGATTTCCTGCAGATAGGGTCTTGCTGAAACAGTCCCATTTTATAGAGGTGTTTTCTGAAATAATAGTGCCCAGTTATGGAGCCTACGATTAAACGTATCTTCTGCCTAGAGCATCTTAGAATTTCAGAGGCAATCCTCGCTGATGATCCACAGATCATACTTATAGCGTGGGTTTGACCAGGAGTGTTGAGCCAAGCTTCATACATTTTCCGTTTTTTCCCATCTAAGAACATTGGTTTTTGTGGTCTTCAAATTGATCCCACAAAAAGGTTCTGCACCGATGGGAGCAAAAGACGATCCTTGTTTAGCAAGTTCATCAGCCTTTTCATTACCTTCGATACCTTTGTGCCCTGGCACCCATAGAAGGATCACCTTGTTTCTAGTTGCCAGTTCTGTAAGAAAGTTTCTACATTCCAAAATCATTTTTGATTTGATTTGGAAAGAATTGAGCGCTTTTAAAGCGGCTTGACTGTCACTAAAAATGAGAATCCGCTTACCGTGGTAGCCCTTCCTCATATTTAATCGCAGACAGTGGATAATGGCCAAAACTTCTGCCTGGAAGATCATAGCGTATCGCCCAAGGCTTACAGATTGGCTGGTTCTTGGTTACACGCCACATACTCCCAGTCCTGAGAGGCTGTTTTTCAGTGATCCATCTGTGTACCAGATTAGATTTCCTGTTTTAGTTTCAAACATGTTATTGTTCCATTCATCTATAGTTGGAAAAACTATTTCAAATGTCCTTTCAAACATGTATGACTTTTCCATGATGTCCGAGGGCATCAGGAAAGTAGGGCAAGGTCTCAATTCAACCTTTCATAACTTCAGTGGGTCGATAAACTGAATACTTTGGAAACTAAACAAGGTGGGTTTCGAATTAGGTTGACCATATAACCAGGACATATGCTTCTCATCTCAAAGCCTACTGTCAGGAAAATAGTTATGGCCACGGTCGAGCTTGACCCATTTGGAGTGTTGTGCCACTAGTTTAGTTCTTTAATCATAAAATAAAGTCATATAATCATATACTTACAAATGTGCTAATACATTTGATATCTCATTCTGGAATATAAGTATGTATAATTATAATTAGCATTATATGTATATATTTAATATTTGAGGCATATATTCACTATACCTTCAAATGGTAAACTGGGCATAAAATGTATATTATGTATTCTCAAGACGATAAGAAAATGAAAATAAAAAAGTGGTTCAATTCTTATTTCGAGAAATTCTCGACAAATTTACTAGAAATTTTAATTTTATTCCTTATTAATTCGGAAATTTCCTTACCACCGGTTATATTACCCTAAAATAATCTACATATGTTTTTGAAGAAAAGGGAAATTGAACTAATAAACTATTGAGAATAAAGTAGCAAAAGGAATGAAAAATTAAGGAAAATTATTTAATCCGATAAAAAGTTAAGAAATATATAACTATTCAAGCATAAACATTGTATATAGACTCTGAAAGAGATTAAAACTAAAATAAAGAATATTGTGGCAAACATAGATAATTTCAGATGCTTGTACAGATTCATATGAAGTTCTGAATGTATTCTTTTCAACAGTTTTAAGCTTTACCTTCTCATACCTGAAGCTCTCAAAATGATAACAAAATAGGAATTGCATCAATTTCATTCGCTGCATATTTTCTAAAACTTGTCAGGACAGATCCCAGACAGTTATCCCAACATATTGTGCAGTTCTGGAGTAAATTAACTGAATAAATACAAATATCTCTCATAAACTTCGAATCTAAATACAAAACTGAAATATATGTATGTCCGCAACCTGAATTTACGGAATTTTGTACAAGTTTTTATAATTAGACTTGAGTTTATTTATAAAATTCACTATCGGAATTATTCTTTAATAAAAATAATTTGTGATTTATGAATGCTAAAATTAAAGGAAAGTTAATAAAATTCATTTTTCATAAAAAGCCGATTTTCATCCATGTTTTCGCTGCTTTTCTTCATATATTTTATAATATAGCTTTATATTTTAATGAAAGAAGAAGATAATCAGGAATTTTCAAAAATAAACATCTTTTGTTTGTGGTAAGCTAATAAAAATGACCACAACTATTTTACAAATTTTGGAAAGAGAATATTTTAAATTTATGGATGAAAATATATTCCTTCTAACTTTACTACACTTTTTGATATTTACATATTTAGGTACAATGGCTCCGTAATTTTTTTGTTAATCACTAGGAGAAACTTTTTCCCTCATAATTTTTTTGCCAACAATTGGAAAATAATGTCAGCAAATAGAAATGTATGAAACAAAATAGTGCTTGGAGAAATATTTGGCCATGAATTTAATGTCAAAATAAGAAGTTCCAATGAGAAAATCTCAATGACAATTAAATCTCAGTGGTAAATAACGACAATAAAAAGTCTCAATGAAAACTCCCGGTTTCTAATAAAGTTTTTTTTGAAGAGTTAACATACTAAGATAAGTATCCATTTGTAATTAAATTGATTGGCTGTTTTGTAGTATCAAGATAGTAAATATTCCTGTCATATTATTAATTGATGTATCTTACCTGTGTGTCCATCATTATTCAATGACGCTTTTGTAATTGGCTCATCATAATTGTTCAATTTTAATCTACTTAAAGCTCGATCTTTAATAACATCTCTTGTTTTAATGTTAACGGGTGACTGCATATTTCCATCACACGTAGGATACATTTTCCCCCATGAATCTGGACCTGTGTGAAGAATAACACACCATTTAATTATTAATAAATGTAACAAGTATTTAATAATAGTTAGTTTTGCATTATCAATAAAATACAAGTAATTATTCATGTGCGAATGAAATTTTAATCAAATTTTTTAAAAAATGAATAATTCATGCAATATTAATATAATGAGAAATTCAGAATTTTATATAACCGAAGTATTTTGGGAGTTTATATGGGCTAAACAAAAGGGCCCGAACATATAAAACAGCATTTATAAGTTTAGGCTTTTAGAAAATCCCAATGTACTCATACGGAAAGATTTGACTTTTTAGCAACAAATAGTAAAATATGTGTAGAATATTATGTATTTACAATGAAGGATTTTAGAATTGCTGTCTGTAGGAGCACATTATAGTCAGAAGATGAAAATAATCGATTCTTTTTAGATTTTGAAGATTCCTTACGAGACGATATTTTAAGTCATCATTGGGTTTTAAAATTTTTACAAACCGATGAATACTTCTGAATTGAAAGAGCCAATGCATGCAAAATATTTCATGGTCTAGAGAACACCGAGTAATATTGTTGTGGATTCTCACTCACAATGCTCCCCTTTTGTGCTTGAGATACTACTTAATCAAGATTTGGCGTCTCGGGAACGTTAAATCTGGGCGTGGTCGCTATGTCTTTCTAAGTGAAATGATACTTCTAGGGATAACAGGCCAAGTATTGGGAATCTTCTGCTAGGTCCTTGCTTCAAAATCATTATGACCCATCCGACTGCTTCTATCGTACTGGTAGAGCCCAACTCAGGGATAGGTAAAGGAAGCATGCTGGTACAAGAATAACTTAACCAAGATTTAGAATTTAAAGTTAGTTGTAAAGTGCAACAAATATTCATTTACGAAGTGAGATAGAACCTAAATGATGTTAAATTTAAAACTGACAATTCAGTTACTAGCTCGGCTTTTGTTCTTTCATGTTACTGAAGATTGGAACAAGGTTGTCTTTTCAAGTCTCAACTTTATTCCTCTTGTATGTAGTTCAAAATTATTAGGTCATTTTGATTAGCTTAGTGATTTTGCTCAATAGAAAGAGACTGCCATTAACTTAATTTTATTATATTAATTAGTCACAAACTATTTCTAACTTTAATAATGGAATATGATGCAATGATAAAATTCTTTTGCGAGAAAAAACATTTTATTCCTTTACTAAAATAAAATATTCTCAGATCCATTGAACGAATTTAAACAAACGCATTTATGTTATGTTAAAGTAAGAAATTTTATAAAATGTCATCCAGTAAAAATTAATTCCTTGTTAACAAAAACATGGAATTTTTCGGGATTGTTTTTAATTAAATTCGAATCTTTTTAGATAAACATAGATATTTTCTTAACAATGTTTTGCAAAGAAAAGGAAAATTATATAACAACCAAGCTTAGATAACCAAATTTCTGGTGATAATTTTTTTTATTATACTAATTTATTCCTTTTTTTAAAAAATGTTTAAAGTGGGACGAATCTGCATGTTTAAGCACATAAATCTGTATGAAATATAAAGAAATAAGAACCACTAACACCAATAAATTTGAAAATTATGGGTGACTATCATTGTAGTCTTAACAAATATTCAAAACAATCAGAAGCTCTAAGTTCCAAAATTATCTGTACCATTATGCATTTGGTAACTTCACTTCTATATCTTTCTCATGCAAATCCGACCAAGCAGTTGCAGAATAAAAAAGAATGAATTAAAAAAACTTAATTAGAACCATTCTTAGAAGACTGTGGAACATTATTTCTTCTGAGAATTTCAAAAAACTAGCCCTTATCATGTCACTTTTTTATAAATCTATTTTCAAAAAAGAGCAAGAAAAAATAGATAACTCTTCGAATAAGAATTCTATTTTTATTCATTTCTGACTTCCGGCTATTTTTCACTTGAGCCAGAAACAATTTGCATAAAAAGTTTTGAAAGAAAGAAATTAGCATTTTTTTTTTTGCGTTAGATATAATTGTTTGTTACAAAATTGAAATTCAGTCTTATAATTAATTATGAATTTAAAAAAAATTGTGCTAAATTAGTTTTATTTTTCTATTAATAAGTAAAATAAAATATAGAATTGCTTTAAGAATATTTCTGACATATATCTATCATTTGGAATTTTGTTGGGGAACAAAGTTTCTCAAATCAATACACTATCCACATTCAAGTAGTCAAAGATAAAATGTTGTTAAAAATAAGAAAAGTTAAAATTCAAATATATTTAAATTAAACTCTTGTTTTTATAATCATTGTTCTACATAAAATATATTTTTCATTCAATTAGTTATTACTTTCTATCTTTCCACATTATAATAATTATAATTAACATTTTTTAATTATGAAAATAGTTACTTATAACTCAGTATTAGGGAATAATGTTTTTTAGAAAAAGAAATAAAACAGGAAAATTTTTTGAGTCATTCAAAGACTTTCTTTTTAAAGAATGAGAAGGAAATAAAATAATCTTTCCAATAAAATAATCCTGAATTTTCTGAATATGTTTTCATAGACAGTAAAATATTTTCCTATTTTCGCACATAAAAATTTTCTATATGTTCTATATCAGCAGTAAAGTATTATAAAGTATAACAAAATTAATTCACCCATTGTATGTTATTATTTCTGATACGAATAAAATGTTTGGATCTTAAATTAAAGTTTTTTCTTGCCATCATTATAAATTTATTGATTTCCTATGACAATTAGGGAGAAAAGTATTATCTAAATCTAGAAAACTAATTACGAATAATTTCTTAAAGTAAAAAATGCAAATGAAGAAATATAAAAGTGAATTTTTAATTAACGCTTATTTCTACGACATTATGGGAAATTTTTTTTATAAAAAATCGATATCAACAAAGACTTATTTGTTAATATTGTATACTATAATAAAAATATAACTTAAAATGTTAAATGTTGTTACTTTTTATTATTGAAATACTTATTAAAATGCTAACAATATATTAATTTGAAATATTCTTATAAAGATTTAGAGAAATTACAGTGAATAAAGGACATAGCACTCATTTCTTGATTAAAAATATAATGGAATAGAGCTTACCATTTGGCTGTTGATTGTCATAAGAAAACGAATCGTCTTTGTCTGCCGGACAACTAAGATGAGATTGAGATTCTGAAGAAGCTAAATGTAGGCCTCCTTCTATTCATAGTTAAAAAAACATTTTTTGTGTTTTAAATAAAATAGAGCTACAAAAAAATTTCTTGCTAAAAGAAAATATAAAATATGTAGTTATTTCCTGTTGCACAACCAAAATATTTAAAAACAAATTCATAGGGTGTGAATAATAAAATAGTAATATATTCACTAGTGTTTCATGAAATGTTTAATTTCAGGTACTAATTATTGTTCGCAACGAAATATATAATGAGTATCAAATTTTTAACTAAAAGCTTTTTTTTAATTTTTAACAAAACATTTAAAAAATGAAAATTATAATGAGGAATCACCGCTAATATTAAATACTTTAATATGTTTCTATTTGAAACACCACACATACACGCATATATATATATATATATATATATATATATATATATATATATATATATATATATATATATATATATATATATATATATATATATATATATATATATATATATATATATATATATATGTATATATATATATATATATATATATATGTATATATATATATATATATATATATATATATATATATATATATATATATATATATATATATATATATATATATATATATATATATATATATATATATATATATATATATATATATATATATATATATATATATGTATATGTATATATATACATATATATATATATATATATATATATATATATATATATATATATATATATATATATATATATATATATATATATATCTGTATACCTTTTGCTTACTATAATGAGTATTATGCTTATTATGAATCATAGTTAATACAATGATGCTCTTAATTTTACACTATACCTTACAATTATAAGAGTAATGTTTGAGCACAAAATTCCTTCAATATTAATAAGCAAATTTATGTTAGAAACTGAAACCGATTTCTAAGTATAAGAATTCGAACAAGTAACATGTGCGATTTCTAATGTATGAACCATATGCGATCTCTAATGTATGAACTATATGCGATTTCTAATACATGAACTATATGCGATTTCTAATACATGAACTATATGCGATCTCTAATGTATGAACTATATGCGATTTCTAATACATGAACTATATGCGATTTCTAATACATGAACTATATGCGATTTCTAATACATGAACTATATGCGATTTCTAATATATGTTCCTTATGCGATTTCTAATACATGAACTATATGCGATTTCTAATATATGTTCCTTATGCGATTTCTAAGCATATGATATTTGTTTAATTTAAAATGTTAAGTTGGAAGGAATTTTAAGATGCTATTTCTTAAAATTCATAGCTTTAAAATCTGGATTATGTCGTATAACTAAATATTTTCATGCAAACTTACAGTTGTTTGATATAGGTGAAAAAGATTGATGGTATTTAGTCCAGTGATAAAAATTTCCAACGAAACTTTTGTATTCTGTAGGATGCGAGGTATCATGTACCGCAACAAGAAACACGTTGAAAATATGCCTGAAGAAATAAGAGTTATCCCTATTCTCGAATTAAAAGAACGGGAGATGAAATTTTATGGATAATTATTCTCAGAAGCATTTTAGAATCAAATTACCTGAAAAACAGTGAAATATTTCAATTTCGTACTTCAAATTGCACTACAAGTGAGATAATTTTGAGTGAGTTAAATAGCCAAAAAATTCTGAATATCATTTTCAGTGATGAAAAATGTAACTTGATTGTCCTCATGAATTTATATTCACAATAATAATGGTAATGGTACAATATACGTAATAATCAATGACTAAATTTAGTTGATTGCCTACTGATGGTTTGGTAATGATATAGAAGCGCTTTGTTGCTATCATTAAAATTCTAAAATCTACCAATATGCAAGTGCTTTTTGTGAGTAAGTTTCTAGGCAGGTAAAATGTTTTTAACTACACAATAATTTGAATCATACCTCAAATTTAACAGGATAGCTTTATATTTTAGTTTTAGATAATTTTAATTTGGGTACTAATTTTTTTAACTAAATCCAACTGAAAGTCCTTAATACACTTTAACGATCAATTGGTTATCTAAATGGTGAACAATACTAAAAATTTAGCAATACTAAAATTTTTATCACTAAAAATTTAGCCTAATTTGAATTTAAACCAGAAACAAATAAATTACTAGCAATACAAATCTAATGGGGTATAAGATTTTTCAAGTTATTAAATGAGATGGTGACACTATTTCTTAATTTTTTTCATTATTTAGATGCGAATATATAAAATGAGAAATAGAGATAATCTGTAACTAAAATTCTTATACATTTTTTCTGTGATAATTTAAAAAAAGGCTTGATATAAAAATATCACTATTACTCGTTATTTAAATTATACTCGTTATTTATTTAATAACGAGTATAGTGATATTTTTATATACTCGTTATATAAAAATATCACTATACTCGTTATTTTAAAGTTGGAATTTGTAAAGTTGATCAAATATAAATATAAAATCTATTTTAATAAGCATTTAAATTTTATAGTTATGCTTAATTTTTGGAAGATTGTCTATGTAGTGAGTCCATGAAATACAAAATGAGAATAATATTCCAAGATAAAAAATATTGCATTATGAGAATATTATAAATATTATGGTTTAAAAAATGTTTTACTGATTCCGAATGAACAATATGTTTTTCATTAATATACTAAATTATATCATTCATATTATCTATCCAGAACCTAACTTATATCCGGTAATATTACTTGTTTTTTAAACTTAAAGATTATGTGGTACTTGTAAATCTTTCCCTATAATTAAATTTTTTTATAATAAAGATGTTTGGTTTTTCATTTGAACCAACCATAGATAAAAACTCATAAATTTCAGTACAGCTTTTTGAAACTGACATTTTATAATATCATAAACCAAGCTTAATTGAAGTAGTTTTTAAGAAAGTTTAAACATATATTACTTAATTGAAAAGAAATTTGTATGGACTTCTTTTCTGTTGAAATAAATAAAACTATGAACACTATAAAACCAATATTAATTGATAAATGTAAAGCTGATAATTATCTTTATAACCAATGAAACAATTTTAAATATTTCAAAACTGAAAATTTTTAAAAATTAAATTTTCCGTCTTTACAGCAGAGTTGAGTGAAAATCTTTTAATGCATTTGTTTTTATTTTAATACTGTTGTATCATTTAATCTTTTAAAATTGCTATCAATTTGAACTTTATAACAAAAAATTAATGCCAAAATCAAAAATTTCTATTTTTCATTTGTTTCGAGAAGTAAACTTAAAGAATGTTTTGAAAAAGTAACTCAACTTCAAGAGGATTATTTTAATCTATTTTAATTTATTTTATGAAAATTTTATGAAAAGTTATTATTTATTATTAATGTGAATGACATAATATCATGATCAGCTCTCTAGAAAAATAAAAACATTACATTTTCTAAATATTTGCTACTAAAAATAATTTAGTAACACATTTTTGATAAAAGTATAAATGCGTCATTTTCTTCCCAGTTTCAAATAATTCATTTATTAAATGCTTGATTATTCAACGAAACATTAAATAAACTTCAATTCAGAGTTTTATTTTATTCTTAAAAAGAATTACCAATAAATTTTTTTAGAAATTTTTATTCTTAAGAAATTTTATTTACTTTATTTTAACGTAATGTTAAATATATTAACATTTGTAAATGGTATGAAACATCTGACATAATATTTTATTTTTGATAAATAGAATAAAAAAACTAAATCCTTTTTAAAAGAAAATATTAAAAAGATTAACTTATTTATGAAATATTATTCATAGCTTTGAAACACTTTTTCATAAATATTGAATACATACATGAGAAAAATTCTGTTGAAAATACTTTTGATAAATAAATTCTACTAGAACATATTATGTAATAAAAATTGCTTAAAATAATTCCTTTTAAATGTTACATATGAAAATATCTGAATAAATTAACCGTTTTTAAATTTTTAAATTCACTTCTAGTCAGTTCCTTTGTTTGTATTATTACTTTAAAACATTATATTTATGTCAGTGACAAAATTTGAAACTAATTTCTATAATAAACAAATTTAATAATTTAGAATTTACAATATAAATTTTGTAACAGTATTTAATTTCCTTCTTTATTTTAATTACAAGAGCAAAAATAGTGAGTTTTAACAATCAGAAAGTAATAAATATACTTACTACTAAAAATCAAAAATGTGAAAAGAAATATTCCCAGAGACATCATATTGAAAATATGTAAATTCACTTTCGTTGAGGATTGTTTATTTATGGAATATTTTAGAGGTATTTAACTATAATTATAGATCAGTTGTTTACGACAAATGTCGTAATTGGGAAATTTTTAGTTAATAAACGGATCATATGTTCTTCTTTCACATGTGTTACTGTGACACATAACGTATGTACATCTTTAATATATACATCTTTTTTCTCATTATTGTCACCTCATTTAATATTAACAACACAAATTGGCAAATATGTTTCGAAGAAATCAATACATATTTGACAGGAATACATTTAATGAATTACTATATCTATACGTATTCTTTCTTTTTTTCTATAATGAGATTGATTGTAGAATGTTCCAAAATATCTTTTTGAATTTTTAAGGTGAATTGCAAATTTTTATGAATGAAAAATATTTTTAATAAATGAGATAGCGAATTTTTCTGAAACATATTGATAATATCTTGAGTAAAAGCTTATATATGCCATTGTATAGTCATTCCACATGTTTTAATAAATGAAATACGTCACTTTAAGGTTTTTAGACGTTTCTTGATGAAATATGAGATTTTCTTTTGTTGTATGTCACTAAAATAAATTGCCATATAAAACAAAGTTTCTTATAATTTATTATTTCTTAAGTGGGTGATAATTTAGTTTCGCTAAGAATTGCTTCACATTCAAAGTAAACATTTCCATTAGCATTTTTGCGGTTTACTTGATGAAATTTATTAAAGAAATTTTCTTCTTCTAAGATTGTTTTTGTTATCTTAAATATTTCATACTAATATGAGAGTGAAAGTATAATTCTAGTATTTTACTATTCAATTTTTTAGTTTTTCTAATACTAAAATACAAACCAAATAATAATATTTTCATATCTAAAATGTTTACCACTAAACCATAATTATATTTCAAACCGATAAATAATCGAAATAGTACTACGATTTTCATTCGTAAAAGAATGTTATAATTAATTTACTTAACAAAATGTTTTGAATAAACTCTAATATTGTATCTAAACGATGACAATTAGTTACGTTTAATCAAATTGTGTTAGATTATTAGTTGCTATTATACCTCTAGAATTAATTTAGGCGTTTTTGAGTTGTAAAGGGTTTGGAGTTTTAAAAGTTATGATAGGTTATTGATATACTTTAATTACACTTATTGGTATTAACAAAAATTTTCTTGGATAAAGGAATTTTTGACCTAGTCTGGATTTTTAGCATTGCATTAGAGATATCGGTTATAAAACTGAGACTGCTTTTCAAATGAAATATGTACTAATTGCCATTGTGTAGTTCGGCATATTGAATGCTTCGTTGTTGTATGCATGAATGTTAAAAATTTAGTAAAACAGAAAAGGCTGTATTTTTAAGACTGTTTTGTTATAATACAGTCTCTTCCATTTTGGAAAATCTTAACACAATTGTTTTGAGATTCAAACTAAGTAATTTATACTTATTTATTATTAATAATTTTTTTAAAAATCTATTTACCAAAAATATATTGCAATTGGGAATAATTTCTCTTCGAATTAGTTTCAGCTTATATAAGAATATGAATCTTATTCGATATGACCACACACAGTCAGTAACAATTTTAAATGCTTTTAACAATTTCTAGAAAAGTAATTTACGTAAAATTAAACCTATTAATCTCAAGTATTTGGTTAAAAATTGTGACAGGTAATTAATGTTCCAAATAATTAATTTTGTTGACCAGCAATTAATATTGACAGGTAATTAATCCTATAATTATAAATATAAAATGCTTAATAATTTGCTTGCTTGTTTCTAATAAAAAATAACCTAGACTCCATTAAATGGTTATCGTACTTTATTAATAAAGTGGGTGACCCGAGCAACTGGAACTAGGAAACATTGGGTTTGGAGTTAATAGTACAAAATGCTGATAAAAGCAGAGGTGCCCAATGACATACAAACCCAACTCTAAGAAGAAGAAGAAGAAAGGATGTTTAAATGCAATAAACTGTTTTTTGTAAACTATTCGAACTGCATATTTCTCATTTGATGACTCAGCGCTTGAGTCATAGGAAAAAAATTTTTTACACTATATTCTATCTAAAAATGGAAAATGAAAGTGTGAGAATTTTCTTTGGATATTAAATTACATTTCTAGTAGCTAATCTGAATTACTGTTGAGACATTAATTGTACAAATTACTATTAGTAAGTTTGAGTGAAACATTCGATTTTACTAGAAAACTGCTTATTTGCAGTTATATTAAAAATAAATACAATAAAAATAAAAGTCATACAATACATTTTAAATTTAAGTTCTCCATACCTTTAAAAAATTAAGAAAATAAAGAATTAACTTGACGTCTGAATGATATTTTCCACAGTGATTAATTTCTCTCTCATAAAGCGAAATTCTTGCAAAAAATATTTTCGAAATCATGGTAAATACGCTTATTACTTTATATGAATTGTAAATATTGTTGAACCTAAATATAGAATTTAGTTTCTTAATCAATGAATGCTCTTACTTTAGTAAATATTTTTTTATGCTTCATAATTTTAAAAGACAAATAATCATTTGTAAATACCTTATGTTTTTAAAAATAGTCTCACCATCTGATTAAATTTTAGTATAGATTTTAAAACAATTCTCTCCTATAATCTTAAACTGATAAAATGTGGTTCTGAAAAAAAACTATATGATGTAAAACAATATATTATAAAACTCTTTTATATTTACTTGAAAGTTATAATGATCCAAGAAATTTTTTTCACAGTATATTTGATGATTAAGAAATAAATTATCATGTAAGGTAAAGACAGAATTTTTATCCTAAAATTATTAAAAGAAATAATAACTAATTGTAAACTGTTAAATTAACTGATATTTATAAATTTGCTATTAATATAATGAATACTATGTCATTCAATATTCCTGAAACGTTGTCCTACATTGTCTCGCCAAAAGTATCCGGAAGCATTAATAGCGTGGGTGTGTTTCTCGTGATTTGAACTGGGTCCATTATTTCCTGTGGCTGGGAGACATGAACTCTGAGATGTATGGGGAGATTGTGGACACTATTATACTCCCAACCCTTTGGCTTTATTTCGAGAAATACCCATTTCTCCTATAGCAAGATAACTGCTTATTACACATAAACGTGGTTTGACGAAACAGGTGTTCAAAAACTGGACTGGCCTTCACAGAGCCCTGATCTAAATCCCATAGAACACTTTGGGAATGAACTAGATCTCAGATTGAGTAGCCAGTCAAATTGATTTTCTTCAGTGCAAACACTCACTTCAGTGGTGATAGACGCCTCGAAGTCAATTCCTATGACCACCAATCAAAAACTCGGGGAAAGTCTTCTCAGACGTATGTAGTCTGTCATCGATACAAAAGGGGGACGAACATCAAATTAACCTGTTCTTCAAGAAGCACTAAATCCGTACCACTTGATCCCCAGATACTTTTTAGCAGATAGTATATACTAAAACAATTACACAAGCTTATTTTGCGCATTTTCTGTGTAACATTTGTATATGCAAATGTTTTCAGTCACAGGAATTGTAAAATTTATCGATCTCTATCTCATAAGCAAGATTTGAATTCTTTGATCCAACAGAAATTTCTCTCTATGCTCGTTGCCCTTTATTATATTTAATTCTATATTCAAATAAGAAAGAAAATCGAAACCAAATGATGAAAGAATGTCTTCTTGAAGTTTCAGGTTTGCTTTCATATCTGAAATCACGGGTCAAAAATGTTAGGATTTTTGAGCATAAATAATTATTCATTTGGTTCATTTCATATTTTATTTTATCTAAGCGTTAGCAATTATTTAACTTGCTGAAGATAAGATGAATATTAATTTTCTTTGAAGGAAAATCAAATCGGAAAAATATATGTGAATCTTTTGATTCTAATTCCTTTAGAAAAAGAATGCAGTTTACATGTTAAATTTTAGTTTTAAAGAAAATGTTAATTTTAAGAACTCATTGAAAGTAAGAAATAATGTTGAACACATATTTTTAAATTAAACCAGTACTTTTCTGCTTTAGATATTTAGGTTCATCAACGCCAGCTGTCACAACTTTGTATTGCGTTCATAAGCGTTGTGAGTGTAAATACTTTTGTATTAAGTTAGAATGGTGCGTCTTTCATTTAATCAGAGCACCACGAAAGTGAAAATACGATTTTGCTTCAAGACTCCTTCGATAGATGGCGCCACAAGAAGAGTCACTTTCTTAATTGAGTAACCACATTTTTTTATCGAATTATAAATTCGTTGTTCAAAAGTTGCTTTATTTTTTTACAGTGATGTATTTTAAAATTTGGTACATTAAAAAGGAGGTACACCATAAGGATTCCCCCATAAACGAATGTGTTCAAATAATCATATTACATAGTTAAAATGTTATTTTAATCTTGATTTTTTGATTTCCAAACTTGATTTGCTTGATAACGATTTTACTCTTAACAGCCATACTATTTATTTATTTATAGTGTCAAAAATAAACATGGATTGAGTTTTGCGAATTAATTTTGAATTTTAACTTGAATTTTATGAGCTGCTTGTTTAGTAACATTCTTTATAAATTACTGTATGCTTTTTTCTAAATTAAATTATCATCTTTCCGTTTTTGTGTTTATATGATATTTTGTATGTAAAATAAAGAAAATGTATATTTTTTAATTATTTTATTATTTGTGTTTATTTGACTTTTTGTATTTAAAATGTATAATAATATTAAAATTGCGCTGATATAGTGATAAGAAATGCACCAATATGGCGCCAAAAGAAAGTTGCATAAGATACCATATATATATATATATATATATATATATATATATATATATATATATATATATATATATATATATATATATATATATATATATATATACCACGAAAATATACCATAAAATCTATTAAATTAATACTTGCACTATAAAAATAAATAAATTATAGAATTATAAAAATTAATAATAATTTTAATCAGTTAAATTAATTTTACCTCTTTAAGCTCTTACCTGAGCTAAAAATGCTCTGATTCATATTTTATCTTTATTCAATATTTTCATATAAATAATTTCACTCATAAAAGCAACTTAATTGTAATCATTTTTTAGCTTCATTTGCAAAATTTTTGATATTGGTAGTAGCTGATAACAGAACAAAAACTCCTGCATGCACTGCAAAAGCAGCGTGACATGCTTATCTTCCTGTGTTTTTTATTTTTATTTATTTTTTTATTAATTTATGGGACCTCAGTTTAAAGCACATTCCAAAACAGAAATGTCGCTTGCTGATTCATTTCATTTTAACCAAATTTAATTCGAAATATATTTTAGCTGTCTACTGTCTACCTACTGAGACTACTAAATGCACCCACTTCGTAATTTCTTATCATGATTGAATCAAGAGGTTGTCATTTGATCTGGAACCTTCCCCTCCAAACCAAATGAGGAACACTGATTCTAATGTAGATTTTAATATGCATAGACTTTTGCATTATCACGGTCTTTGGTTAAATCTTTGATTGGTTTGAATATTTAACCTGTTACACTTTGGCGACTTCTTACCACTGAAGTTTAATCTTTGTCAGAGGATATTAGAAGAAATCCACGAATAAAGGAATTAAAGACCAGAACATCGAACGTTCACTTATGGATTCGGTTAAAGCACGGTGGCAACTGGAAATTAAAATAAAATCAACATTCAGCTTATTTTCCTAGTATAAATTAAGTAAAAATATGTTATTTTTTAATAATTTATTAGTAAAATTTCTATGATAATATTTACTTTAAAATTTTGAAAGATGAGAGAAACAATATAAGTTCTTAATTCATTATCTCTTCACATTAAAAAAATTTTTTGACGTCCTCTTAAAATCTTCTACGAAAAATTCGAATAATAAGTGGGATTCTATCCTTATATTAACTGACTTAATTAAGCCTAATTATTACTCTGAATTTAGTCTAAACTTATTTTTACGCAATGACATTTGATTTAATGATTTAACCAGAAGTTATAAACTAGAATTTTCCAGTAACCAAATGAAAAGTTATCTTGAATTATAAACTAAAGATTGATTTAAAAAAAACTTAAAAAACTATTTTTTAAAATTTTTAATCAAAGAACACTAAAAATAATTTATTTAAAAGCCATTAAAATTTCCTTTTTCTTTTCCATCTTTCCAGAAATAGAAAAATTCACTTAAAGTTGGGAAAATATCATCCAATTATAAATTGAGTGAAAAGCAAAACGTCGACATTTCATTCAAAAATAGTATGTCACTTTAAATCTATAAATAGCTTTGATTTAATCTATGAATATATCTTCGTATTTGCCACGTCACTTGAGGTGAAGCAATAAACTCTCTTTTTCAGGGAAAACTAATCTTATTCTTAAGAATAAATTAACATTTAAAAGGTAATTTTTGTCATTTAGCAGATTTGAAATATTGCATATTTTAAATGATTCTGATATGGGCGTTCTACAATTTATCCATATCATGAAAACTAGAAATTCATACATTGTGAATTCTAGAGCTCGAATAGTTATAGATTCTAATTATGTAAATAGTGTATGTAAAAGCTAGAAATACTATAACACATTTAATTTATCTAATTTTTTATAATAACATACCTTATTTTGGGCAATAATCAGTAAAAGAAACTGTAAAATGATATGAGGCTAATAGCATCACATTACAAAATACATTAATAATGAATTGTATCATTAAATTGATCCCACATTTGTTATATATTACGGATATAAACTTTTAATAAGAAAACAATTAAATAACAAATTTAAATTGGATGGCGTTAGGCATCCGTAGACTAAGAATCAAATTTCAAATCAAATTAGACTATTTCAGTACCACACTATTAGTACAGTCAATAACAAGAAAGCATTCAGACACAAGTGATATGGATCATGATCTGTATTTGTAAGTCGACTATAATATGAGCATGCTGTGGCTGTGTAATGCCAATCATACAGTCAATAACAGGAAAGCATTCAGACACTAGTGATGTGGATCATGATCTGTATTTGTAAGTCGACTATAATATGAGCATGCTGTGGCTGTGTAATGCCAATCATACAGTCAATAACAGGAAAACATTCACACACTAGTGATGTGGATCATGATCTGTATTTGTAAGTCGACTATAATATGAGCATGCTGTGGCTGTGTAATGCCAATCATACAGTCAATAACAGGAAAACATTCACACACTAGTGATGTGGATCATGATCTGTATTTGTAAGTCGACTATAATATGAGCATGCTGTGGCTGTGTAATGCCAATCATACAGTCAATAACAGGAAAGCATTCAGACACTAGTGATGTGGATCATGATCTGTATTTGTAAATAGACTATAATATGAGTTATGCTATGGCTGTGTGCAACGCTAATGGCATGGAAGTAAAAATAATGAGAAAGAAATAAAAAAAATTACGAAAACAATAAATAGGAGCTCTAAAAACAAGTCCAATTTTAAATAATAGAATTTCTCTAAAAATCATTAGAGAAATCTCGAGATGAAAAACGAAATACTACATTAAATCAATATTATATCATTTTTATATTATTACGTCTCCATATCTTGATTAACATTGCAAAAATAAGATATTTACAAAAAAATGTGAATTTTGAAAAAAAAAAAACACCCAATCTTAAGAATCAGTAGAGGTGATTTCAAGCTAATTATGAATACAAATGAAATTTTGTTTATTCCTCCATGGTTGATGCCATTTCTTTTATGAATTTTGAAAACGCAATTTATTTTTGCCCTTGAAACTATATTGAATTTCAAAATAGGATGTTTTTTAGATGATAGGTAAGAACAAATTGGTATTTAATAATGTATTGTTGTATAGATTTTTTTTCAATTCTATAGCACACATACTTAATGAAATAGCATATTTCTTTATTTTATGATTTTATCTATGATTTTATGATATCTGTCAATTTATTTATTTAATAATCTTTCTTTATTTTAGAATTAAATGAAATTATTAAATATTTTCAAAATAGGAAAAGTTGAAAAAAATTTTAATTAGTGGCAAACACTTCTCTGATTAAGGCATTACAAATAAAAATTGCACACCAAGTTTAATATTTATGTACTATTTATATCAAACTCTGAAAAAAGTTGTTTTTTTAAATAATTATAATCATTTATTTGGGCTTAAATTAATGAAATTATAGAAATCTAAAGAAATGGTAACATGCATCAAAGGAGGAGATAGCAATTAAATGAATTTCCAAACGAAAGGGAGAAGGAGACATTTACAGAAAAATAACACCTCAGTTAAAAAATATATTTCTCCCTCGAATATATACAATATTGTGTAATTTCAAAAATTTTTTATCAATAATACATTTTTCTAAATAACTGTTCATTTATTCGTCACATACCAACTTACCAAAATTTTTTTACGCATTTGTAAAGATACATTGGTATGTACTACAAAAATAATCCCTATGAGATTGAACACAAACCATTCATAAAGGAAACATTTCATGAATATACTGTAATATTAAAATATTCTTATTGATTAGAATAGGAAGATCTTACAATTTAATAAATGATTTAACACTTCAAAAATAAAATTTAAATATAAATAGGCTTAACATTTACCAAAGAAATCAAAATAAGGAAATATAAAACCGTCGTCAAGTGTGAAGTAACATATGGAAGTGAAATTTGAGCTTTCATGAATAATAATGAATTCAACCTCTTAACTTTTTGAAAAAAAAAGTATATTAAGAAGCATTTTTGGGAATAATAAAATTAAATAATTTCAATATTAAGTCAGAAAAACAACCACTTACTTGAACACCTAATTATAAGCCAACAAACATGATTCGATTTATTATTAATCTCGGCTATTAACATTATTCAGAAAGTGGATGAAAGAAAAAGTTTGAGAAAAATTATGTACTGGAAACTTTTGAACCTAAGACCCACAGGAAGGTTCAAAGAGAGGTAGTTAGATGAGACGACCAAAGATCTAACTATAGCCATTAAAATTAAGGACTGAATAATTCAGATCAAAAATAGGAAAGATTGCAGTGGCAATGTTCAAGATTCGAAGGTCACTTCGACCTGTAACGTTATGAAAAAAGAAATGCTGGCTGATTTTCCGAACTCAATTCAAGCGCTTGCTTTATTTATCCCGTATCAATACAATAGTAAATAGAGCTAAGGAATGGAATCTTTACTTATTAAATAACTGGTCACTAATCCTCAATAATTTTGTTTTGTATAATCAATGGAATTTGCGTATAATGTTCAATAAAGGTAATTTACGTAGGGAAATCTGTCCCAAATATAATTAGTCTTAATTTGAAATGTATATATGTGTGTGTGTTATGTTAATTTCTTTTAACTCATCATATGTAAAAAATAATGTGTTAACACTACAAAAGTTAAACACTTAAGAGAGAAAACTAAAATTCCATTATATATTCTCTAAATCATGGGTTCCCAAAGTTTTGTTCTCGTGGACCACTTTAAAAGTTTTACTATTTTCGGTAGACCTGTGCTACTAACAAAAATACCTAGGTACTAACAAAAACTACTTAAGCAAAAAAGTACCTAAATACCTAAAGTTCTATCCTCCCTGACTTTTAGTTCTTTTTTATAGAAGTTTAGAATAATCTCTAGTATTTATAATTTTTACTACATAATTATCTACTACGCTCAAGTAGTAAAACAAATATAATATGATTGATAAATTACAATATACAGTAAAAATATGTGTAACAAATAGGCAGATACTTATTTTTTACGGTACTGCAAACACAGACATCGATTCACTCACAGTCACACTTTCATGTTTAAAATCCCGGAAACAAATGAATAACCTTTTTTTCTTGGCATTTGTATTTATATTAATGTAGATTGCCCCCTTTGCAGGCCTAAACAAGCATCGCGGATGAAGCGGGCGCACAGGCGGCATTTTGCAAGCCTCGACATGTGGTGTATACTTGTACTATTACCTATTGTTCTATTCAATTCTGTGTTTGAACTGAGTCTCGAATATTTTTGAGTACCTACCTAGTGAATGATGCTGCCTGCCTACGTTGATATTTAAATCCAAGATAAAAATTTTGTTCTTTATTATGAAAACCAGAAAATTTTTCGTGGAACCCCACTTACAACTTGTGAACCCCTGTTTTCTTTTTACGTCTACTTGGACCCTCGTGTGGCCTCCTATGGACCCCTGGGGGTCCACCTGGACCACTTTGGGAAACTATGTGGTGATCATATGAATCTATTGTAAGTACATATATGATATATGCAGTACCAATAGTTTCATATGATTCTGTTTGACATATATAATATCTGTTTGAAAATTTGCATGTATAAGTACACATATCTGTTTTCCTGAAAGTTTTTAACTTTAAAAAATTCTTGATGATTAATAATGGAAAGGAATTGACGAGATTTTAACTTCTACTACAATTGAAAACAAACATCTAATACAGTCGAAAATCGAATTTTAGGAAGATGAGATATCATAAATTAACTGAATAAAAAAATTTATTTCTATTACAAGAATGATCTGTACAATTTTTTTAAGAAGAATTTTGAGTATTAAATTAAAAGAAAAGAATGAAAGTTATGAGTAGTAAATATTATTAATTAAATAATTTTTAATACAATTTCGGATTTTAATTTTATTTGATCTTAGATAATATTCAGCAACATCTTGAAACTTTTTGAAAATTACAATTTTTCATCGGTTGTGACACATGAAAAATTACTATGAATTCCACATTTCTTGGCAACATAGCATGTGATCTGACTGACCCTGGACTTTATATTGATCTCGCTTTAAACTTATAAAAACATTTTAAAGTGGCATATTTATGAATCATATTGATCGATGATTTTTAAGTGATTTTTAAGATTGATTTTTAAGTGGCATATTGATTGGTTTAGAAGATGTCACATGATAAAAAAAATATTCCTAATCACTATTATAAGAACCATCGAAGAATATTACTATTCTTTTCCTTTTAATTTTAGAATATTTAAATTATCAAAATTTTGAGAACAAAACATATCTAATTATAAAATTTAGTTTTCTCTCTCTCATTCATAAAATTTCCTAAAGATATTGTGTAAGCAATTGTTTATATAAAAGATTCTTAGAAAATTTTCTTAAGAATACTGATCTGAATACTGAATACAGTTAAGGCTTTATGTCTTAGTGACATCATGCAAATGATATTTATGTAATAAAATAGTTCAAAATTAAATCGGTAGGTTTTACATTTAATGAAAATAATAATCGTAACGAAATCTCCATTGCTGTGTATGATATGCAATATTACAAACTAAAAAACCGTAAATATTAAAAGAATTTTTATATTTATAAATTTATATAAACTAAAAATGCATACCTTCTTATTTATATGTTCTTGGGTGATATACATATCTGCTGAATAAGTTAACTTAAGAATAGATAAGAAGCAAATTTATTGAAATCGATTAAAATAATAAGGTGTTCATAATGCTTATTAAATTTGTATAAATTTCCATTATGTATTATGAAATTTGCGGATAACTAAAATTTTTAAAAGTCTATTAATAGAATTAATCTTTTAATCTATTAATCGCATGTGACTATTAATCGAAACTTCTAGTCATAGTTTCTAAATGTCGTATGAGAAGTATGCCAAATCAGTCACTGTAGAGCGAAATATATACGTAAATAGATATCATATCTATTTTTAGGAATATATTCATTACGTTTCTTCTTTTCTCAACTGTCACAAAAAAAATTTATTTTTAATAGCATCTATAGTCATATCTATTTTTATATCTTTATATATATCTATAAAGATATGCACTTATATTAGCAATTGTTTTCCGTTAGGAAAATTCAAAATGAAGAATTGTGAGTGGAATTTCATCATGAAATATAATATTTGGAGTTATTATGAAAAATAATACGGTAGAAATAATATTTTACAATGCTAAGTTCATAATTTATTTTGGAATATCATTTTATTTGAATCAATATTTTTATTGAATGGGGATAATAAGATGAAAAATTTCATATTTCTGAATAAAAAAGCAATTATTTTTCTCTTTTCAACAATGAAATAAAATTTTCATCAGAACTCTTAATATGAAAAAAAATGCATGTATCAATATAAAACATGATCTTCCACTCATAAAAAACATGATTAACTAAGTACATTCATATTATGAGTTTTAGCGCAAATTATATTTTTTTGTAAAATTATCAAATTATTCTTCTAAATGACAAAAAAAACAAAGAATTTTAATAAAACATTGTAATTTCAGCCAATAGAGGGCAGCACTAGTTTAGTCATTGCACTTGTTTTTATTTTAAATTAAATATTAAATTTTTGCTTCTCATCTGAACATTAAATTCTATAAATATGAAAATTAATTTACTAAGCTTTTCATCCAAATCAGAATCTAAATCGCATAAATTGAAAAATAAGCTAGTTATTAGTTTATCTTTCGAATTGGTAACCAAAAATTATTCAAATTTTAACTACAGTGTTATGTGACTTCATGAATAGAGGATTTTGAAAATTTTCGACAATTTTATTACAGACATTATATTTTCTTCAAACTCATTTGTCAAATAATAAGTAATTTAGAAGAAAACACTCAAAATCCATAATGGATCTAAATATATACTGAAGTATTCACTTTATAGTAATATTATTTTAAAATGGAATAGAGTTAAACAAGAAAATAAATCTAAAAATTTCTTACATGAAGAAAAAAATCAGTAACTATATACATAAATACTTAGTTATTTTAAATTAATTTTTTTCATTGATCTCTTAGAAAATTTAATTTAAAACAAGAGCATTTTAATTGAATGAAAATAATTTTAAAAAAATGAAGAGGGAAATTCTCGGAAAAATCAAAAAACATCATTAGTTTTGTAAGAATCATATTAAGTGATGGTGATTGAATATGAGAAAATTTTCTCTGAAATCATTTCTGTGTATATCACAAATTTGAGACAGGAATATATTCCATTTGTTTTCACAACAACAAATAAAATTATCATAGATCTTAAATAATTTATAAAATATTTTGTAATGTTATTGGTATGAAATAACGCATTTAAAAACAATCGAAAACTATCAAACATGTATTGTGTACTTATCTAATGACACAAATATAAACAACAATTTTTAATCATCAAATGTTGTTGATGAACTAAATGGATTAATTAAACCGATTAGATTAAAATGCAATGGAAAGTTAATAAACTTTCACATCAAAGTAATATTTTTGTATTAGATTCATCATCATTATTGTATTTTTGTTCATTATAATAGTAAAATCTGCCCTTGCAAAATAAATATTATTAAATGGTAATTTGTGATAATCATCTACATATCTAAAATTATTGAAATTAACCAAATACATATTGATATTATTTTTATTGCATGAAAAGGAATTTGTATTTTCTGCTACCTGTTATTATTTTATTAACATTATAATAATATTTTAATGAAATGAACATAAAAAATATATTTAACCTATTAAAATTTTGCTGACAAAGTTTTTTGTCTTATCAACATTTTTTATAAAATGTTAAATACATACATAAATTTAAAAATTATTAAAATTATGAAGAATTTACAACTTTATAAGTATGATTATTGCTTATATATATAAGAATGAAAATATTTTATTATATACCACGGAAACTTTAAATAATAATGAAAAATGAAACGGCAGAGCAAACATTTGTGTAACTTTATTTATTTTCTATTAACATTTGTTCCATTGAAAATATATTTCATGAAATATTCTAACCTGATATCATCCACCATTAAATATATGAGTATGAAGTACTTTGAAAAAACAAACTTGACGATTCAAATATTCCGTTAGTTTTTGCTTCGACTCAAATCGAAGAGAATGCAAACATAATAATGTTTTTTTTTTTTTTAAAATGATTTTTATGTTTTAATGATTTTTATAAACATTGTTGTTTGTAGCTATTAACAACTATAAGCTGTTGCTTACAAGTTTGAGAGCTGCTGATATAAATTATTACAATTCTTAAATTAGCTGAAAAAAATTTTAATTTCTCATAATAAACATCTATTTATTTAATCCTTATATTGAGTTTGAAACTCGCATGTAGTCAAATTCTTTAAAATTAGTGTATTTAAATCTATTAGAAAATCAGATGTTAAGAGAGTCTAAGCACTTTTCATTTGATGTTTCAGCTGTAAATAAATATTCATTACTTATGTATTTTTTCATTAACATTAATTTAAACATTCATTACTTTCCTATCTTTAAAAGTTTTAAATGAAATAGTCGAACACAAACTTTATTTCGCAAAATGAGAATTAAATATTTTTGGCAAAGTACAGAACAAATCAAAATAATGGAAATCACTTGTTATTAGCACAAAATTCTATGCTGACAAAAAGTAATATTTCATGCTTCATACTAAAAATTACTATTATTTTTCGGTTTACTGGTTTCTCTTTGTTTGATTTTATACTATTTTATGATCAATGCTAATATTTAAGTGATTTCCAAAACATAAGTCTCACCCTGAACAAATAAAAAAACTATTGATGTCATTTTTAACGATACGTGTTAATATTTACCAATAAACGTGTTACGAAGTATATTTTAGTTTTTGAAAGTGGTATGAAATTTGGATGGAAAAAAGCATGACTTTCAATAAATTTTATGATACTGATTTCTGAATGACGATCGAAAAATCAAATTATTGCAATATGTCGAGACGTATTTATGATATACATCAATTTATTATTCTACAAATGTCCCATTATGCGCAACATAAATTTGTATCATTGATTTATCAGCAGATTCGTAACCTTGGAAAAGAGCATTCGTAAGAAAGAAATCAGCCATTCAGAGATCAATCCCGCAGACATAAAAGAAATGCATTTTGTTGCAAATAAAGAATGATCAAACAGATAACAGACTAATCTCATTTTATTATACACAAGTACTAAAATACATTGTTAAACATTAACAAATTGTTCTTGTTGATTTTAGGCTTTTCGAATGCCTTCTGTATTCACTATTATAAAATTTAAATTAGTTGAAAAAATTTCAGATTTAAAAAAAATTATATAATGTTTATGTCTATAATTAAGGAATTATGGATAGTGTTATGTTAATTGATCGAAGGCGAATACTTAACTCTTTGTGGTATTATTCGCATAATTGAGGATATATAGAGCTAAAAATCCTTCGAAACACAGAATTTATCTTGCTAATAAATTACATTAATTTTGAATAAAAAAGATGGACTGATCAAGGCGTTGATTGAGTCAGTAAAATGTTTTAAAATAAAGTTGTTTGATTCATTTTGTCTCCACACATTATAGAAAGCACATCCTAAAATTGCTCTTTGTAGTGAATGGTATGTCTATTTTAAGAAATTTTATTTACAACTAGTTGTAAATTCAAACTGTCCCTTATAAGCTATTCAAATAATATTCAAAGGACAAAAATGTAAAATAACAAAGCGCTTTTGGGGGGAAATTTTGACAAAATGCAAAACATGTCGCCAAATGAGAAACATTACCTGATCATTATAATAATACTCACCGTGTTTTTGGTATGAATAATTCTACAGCTCTCAATAAGGATTTATGATTAGGAGGTATTGCTTCACTGAGAATGCCTTATATTGTGAATTAATTAGAGAATAAAAAAACTATATCACAAAAATTGTTAATAGCTTCTTTGAGTCTCATATAAATGTTTCGCACATTTGCTTTAAACAGTTCCATGAGAGCATAGCGCCTGCCATCAGAAGCGACAATGTATTGCTCTAATTAAGAGGCATTTTGCAAGTACTCATTACAGAAGTTTTGTTTCAGTGTGATGGAAATCATTTAAAAAAGTATTGTATTTTCTGAATTAAGTTGAAGAACTGTAAAAAGTGCACCAGAAGTACAAGATTTTTCTTGACAACAGTGAAAAGCAAAATGTGTAATGAAAAGTAAATGTTATAATCATAATACTGGCAATGGTTTATTATATATATATATATATATATATATATATATATATATATATATATATATATATATATATATATATATATATATATACAGGGTGATTATAAAAAAACTTTGCCAACATCTGCACTTCTAGCGTCCATTCTATTTAACCGATCAAGATGATACTTCAAATATAGTTCTTTTGAGATATGCGCTCGAGATTCTGTGAATGGCAACACAGTGGCCCTCGCGGTTACAGTTATAGTGACAGAAACTCGAAATTTTCGAATGGCAACGCCTACTTTTTACCATCGCAAAATGTTCAGCACATGCGAAAACCCTAAATAGCGTTGAAACGGTACCGATATGTCCGAAAACCGACGTGTTATACACATACAAACAGTTCTTCAAGGCGCACGGAGGAATAATGCATACGACAGAGACAAGACACAGCTCAATGATGAGAACACATAGAGAAAAAAAATCTTTATTAATTTCAAACATTTTCCACATGATAGCCATCACAGGCAATTACGCATTGCATGCGGGAGACGGTGGACAATGTCGCTGCACGCAACATGGCACGAGGGATGTTTCCAATCTCACGCCGTATAGAATCCTTTAAGTCCGACAATGTTTGAGGATTGCACAGATAAACTTTGGATTTGAGATAGCCCCAAAACCAGAAATCCATAGGCGTCAGATCTGGGGATCGCGCAGGCCACGGAAAAGGATAATAGCGTGAGATGATGCGATCACCAAAATGCTGATCCAGGAGCCTTTTAACTGACCTCGCTATATGTGAAGGTGCGCCATCTTGCATCCAAACAATGTCATTGAGTGCATTCAGCCGACGCAACTCCGGTAAGACATAATTTTTCAGCATGGCTGCATACCGAGGGCCCGTTACAGAACATGTTGCAGGGCCAGTCGGGGTCGTTTCCTCAAAGAAGAACGGGCCCAGAACAAATGTAGCTGTAATGCCGCACCACGCAGTCACTTTGGCGTCAAATAATGGTACTGGCGCCACAGCATGAGGATTCGTCTCTCCCCAGTGCACACAATTCTTTGTGTTAATGCTGCCATTTAAGGTGAAATGCGCCTCGTCCGTCCATAGTATGCGAAGTGGCCAGTCGTTATCCGCATCATATCGTAACAAAAATGCATTTGCGAAGTCTAGACGTTGTTGTGGGTCACCCGGCTCCAACATCTGGACGCGCTGGAACCGATAGGGAAACATGTGAAGTACCGAGCGCAAGAGCTTGCGGATCGTTGAGTTCGGAATATCCAACACGCGCGCTATGCCTCTTGCGGTTTCTGTGTGTCCTGCAGTCACTATATGGTGCACTTCCATGACAACGTCCTCAGAAACAGTTGGCCGTCCGGAGCGCTGTTTGTCACAGGTGCAGCCTGTATCTTCGAATTTCCGCACTAAATCACGCAGAGCTTGCAGAGTACATGGGCGGCGTCGTTGTCGATGATTGCGGCGATACACACGCAAGGCTTCCGCAGCGTTCATCCCATTTTGGTAATAGAGTTTGATCAATTCACCGCGAACTTTCCTAGGAAGACTCATATCGTCGGCATGTGCGAGTTCCCGAATGACGACTTCGCATACCCACTTGGTATTTTATAGGTTTCCTACGCTGAATATCTGGCGACCGGCGTTCTGTGATTGGTTTCTTGACTCTGCCACATGCAAATTTATTGCGTGCGCCCAGATCGTGTTTTTTTGGCCGATTTTCAGAACTCTTTTTTGTGTTTGCAGAACACGTCCGTTTTTAGACATATCGGTACCGTTTCAACGCTATTTAGGGTTTTCGCATGTGCTGAACATTTTGCGATGGTAAAAAGTAGACGTTGCCATTCGAAAATTTCGAGTTTCTGTCACTATAACTGTAACCGCGAGGGCCACTGTGTTGCCATTCACAGAATCTCGAGCGCATATCTCAAATGAACTATATTTGAAATATCATCTTGATCGGTTAAATAGAATGGACGCTAGAAGTGCAGATGTTGGCAAAGTTTTTTTTATAATCACCCTGTATATATATATATATATATATATATATATATATATATATATATATATATATATATATATATATATATATATATATATATATATATATATATATATATATATATATATATATAATGGAGTTAAATGATAAGAAAGAATCTATTATTAAGAAGATTTATGAAATATTTTCACATCATTTTCATGAAACAAAAATGAAAAACCATGTATTGGCACACAGAAACGACACGTCCGTTGTTTTTAAATTTTATTGTTTGACTGACAAAAGAACGATGGTTTGTGTTAGCGCCATCTGGTGAACAAAGAAATTAAATGTTTACATTGAGTATACAGGGTCGGAACATGCCGCCCACCTTGAAATATTATTTCAAAGAAACAGGTTATTTGCAACATACATATACAAATAAAGATCAGTTATACAACATAAATGAAAAAGTATATAACAAACACATAAATGAAGAAAAGTTTTATATGGAAATATACAATAGTAGTATAAAATTGTACATATATAAGAAATGAAATTTTATTTAAATTGAAGTATGAAATTGGCATTACACAGGAAGTTGGCATAATTTTGTTATGTTTCTTTTGTATATACCATCTGATGTTTTAAGCGTTACTACCCTAACATTATTGTCAAGTCCAGGGTCCAATTGAATTATTCTACCCATTTTCCATTTTGTTGAGGGTAAATTGTCCTCTTTTAAAAGGCATAAATCATTCATTTGATAATTTTTAGTCGGCAGTAGCCATTTTGGCCTTTGTTGCAACCGTGTGAGATATTCTTTATGCCAACGTTTCCAAAACTGTTGCACCATTTTTTGAATATGCTGCCATTTTGAAAGAAAAGATATGTTTGTATCAACGTAATTTGGTTCAGGAAGGCTTGTTAAAGCCCTACCAATAATACAATGGCCAGGTGTTAAGGCTGATAAGTCATTTGGGTCGGTAGATAATGCAGTTAAAGGTCTAGTATTAAGACAAGCCTCTATTTGAGTTAGCAATGTTTCAAATTCTTCATAAGTTAGTTTTGTCTCCCCTATAACGCGTTTTAAATGAAATTTGGTAGATTTTATGCCAGCTTCCCATAGTCCACCCATGTGAGATGCACCTGGAACATTTAAATGCCAATTAATACCATTTTCAGACATAAAATTGTTTACATTTTGATTATAATTTTTGGAGTTCATAAGTTTCTCAATTTCCATGAGTTTGCGCTTTGCACCAATAAAGTTGGTACCGCAGTCACTGTATATATCACTACATTTACCCCTACGAGAAATAAATCTCTTAAGAGATGCAATGAACGCATCTGCAGATAAGTCGGTAACTAATTCTAGGTGTATAGCTCTTGTAGTAAAACAAACAAAAAGTGCTATATACCCTTTGTATGATTTAGAGCCTCTACATTTACATGCTTTAATTTGAAAAGGTCCAGCATAATCTACTCCACATCGCAAGAATGCAGGAGCAGGAGAAATGCGAGAAGATGGTAAGTCGCTCATCATTTGATTGGTTACAGAAGCTCTTATTCTACAACATTTTACACATTTTCTGATTACATGCCTAATTACGTTTCTAACGCCTACAATCCAATATTGTTCTACAATAGATGATTGAACAAGTTGTGAACCAGCATGCAAAAGATTTTCATGAAAATGTTTAACAATGAGATCAGTTAATAAATGCCTTGTTGGCAGCAAAATAGGATGTTTCTGATCGTATACTAGATTTGCATGTCTCAAACGACCACCTACTCTAAGAATACCTGAATTATCAAGAAATGGGTTTAGAGATAAAATTTTACTATTACACGATATTGTTTTATTTTTTTGTAATGCATTTATCTCATTATTAAACTCATTAGTTTGAACTATTTTTATTAACACATGCACAGCATTAGTTAATTCACAAGTTTGTAAAAATCCAGTTAATTTGTTCATAGGATTTCTGCAATTGTTCATAAATCTTAAACACAAAGCTGTTATACGTTTAAGTTTAGAAAAAGATGAATATTTACGAAAAATATCAATATCACTAAAGGAATGTTTGTTTTCTGTGGTTGATTGTAAAGTACAATACCTTTCTTCTGGAACAGGATCACTAACTGGTAGTTCAGGCTACTTTATCTGAAAAGAAAGTGAATTATAAAGAAAATTTGGACCATTTAACCATAATGAAGAAAGTAGTTCAGAAGATGATGTGCCACGAGTAGCAAGATCAGCAGGATTAATGTCTCCACTAACATGATGCCATTGGCTAGGGGAAGAAAGAGTTTGTATTTTTGCCACTCTGTTGGCCACAAAGCATTTCCATCGGCTGGCAGAAGAACCAATCCAGGATAGAACGATGGTAGAATCTGTATAAAATTGAGCTTGGGAAATAGGTGTTTTCATAGCTTTGCAAGTGAAGTCCATCACTTTAGTTAACAGCAAAGCACCACATAATTCCAATCTCGGAAGTGAAACAGTTTTAAGTGGAGCAACCTTTGTCTTAGCTATTACTAGATGAACTTTAATTTCACTGGTACATGAAACTGAGCGACAATAAATTGCCGCTGCATATGCCTTTTCCGAGGCATCACTGAAGCCATGTAGTTGAAATTGGTTATTTGAATCACAAAATAAGAATCTGGGGATTTGAATGTCTTTCACGAACAAAGGTTTTTCTGTAAGTTGCTTCCATTCATATGCTATGGCTGAAGGAATAGTATCGTCCCACTGCAATTGATTTTTCCAAAGTTTTTGAATTATTAGTTTATACTGAATAGTAATTGGAGATAACCATGCAAGAGGATCAAATATTTTTGCAATTGTTGAGAGTAATGTCCGCTTAGTTAAGTTATCTTCAAGAGATGGTTGATTAGTTTTGAAGAAGAATACATCCAACTCAGGTTGCCAAAGTAGTCCCAATGTTTTCACAGTTTCATTATTGTCTAAGCTCAAAGAAGAGTTTGATAATCGTAAATCTGGATCAATTGAGTTCAAAAATTCTTCAGAATTTGAAGCCCATTTTCTCAAGGGAAATTTGGCACTTGACAGCATTTGCATTAATTGTTGGGAAACTGAATTCGCTCCAGACATAAGATCATCAACATAAAAGTCCTCGAGAACTGCTTTAGAAGCTAATGGATACTTCTCTGCTTCTCCTTCTGCTAATTTTTGTAGACATTTTATAGCCAGGTATGGTGCAGAGGGGTGCCATAAGCCAGTCTAGTTAATCGATAATCCTTCACGATTCTTTGGAAATCTGAATCTTGTAAAACTACTTGTCGATACATTTTTTCAATATCTGCAGCAACCACTATTTTATGCATCCTAAATTTAATAATCAATGCAGTTAAATCAGACTGTATTTGCGGTCCCACCATGAGTATATCATTAAGAGAAACACCATTAGATGATTTAGCAGATCCATCAAACACTACCCGGAACTTGTCACCACTTTTGTTGGGAACTGGATGGTGTGGAAGATAAAAGCTAGATTTGGCTGGAACATTAACTTCACATTCAGGAATTAATTCCATGTGTCCCAGTTTTATATAGTCATCCATGAATTTATGATATTGTTCAAGTAGAGATTGATTTTTAGAAAAGCGACGTTCAATTTGTTGAAGACGGCGCAATGCAATGTCTCTAGATGATCCAAGCTCATTGTTTGAGTCATTAAATGGAAATTTGACAGTGAATCTACCTGTAGAATCACGAAAGAATGTTTTTTCGAAGTGATTTTCACATGCGATTTCCTCTTTTGAATAAGGTTTTGTTTCAGAAATTTCTTCCAGTTGCCAAAATTTTTCAAGTTGATACTCTATTGTGGTACAACTAGCGTGATTTGTAATTATTGATTTTGAGATGTTGTTTGTTTTGCCTAAAACAACCCATCCGAAAATTGTTTCTAGTACAGTTAACGAATGTCCAGGAATGGTAATGTTTTTATTGATCATTATTTCTCCAAACACATCTGCACCTAGGAGAATGTCTATAGGACCAGGCTGCAAGCAAGTAATATCGGCCAATTGTATTTCTTTGAATGAAGTTAATGCTGAAGCATCAATTTTGAATTGAGGAAGGTCACAAGTGATTTTGGGTATAATTAATGCATCTACAGTGATATATGTGTTTTTATAAAATAGAGATGATATTTGCAATAATACCGAACCTGAGACCTTACCTACATTTTGAGAACTAAGCCCATCAACATGTTTATGTTAACTCTATTACGTTTAAGTTGCAATAAATTTACACAACTTTCCCTAATAAATGAGCCTTGGATGGCTGAATCGATAAGAATTCTGCATTTATGTAATGTACCATTAATGTCCTTAACATTAACAATTGCTGTTGGCAATAAAACTGTTTTTGTTACAGGTACAACTACATTATTGCTACTAATAGAAATTTCATCTGTTGTTTGTGTGTCAGTTTTTGTATCATGTGTATTTTTTGAACACAATAATGTATTATGCGGTTTCGAACATAATTTACACATGCTTGCGTGACATTTAGAAACAGGATGAGTTTTATCATCTTTTAAACAATTAGCGCATAAATGGTGTTTTTTAATTACATTCCATTTTTCTTTTACTGGAAGATCTAAAAAACTATCACAATTATATAATCGCGAATGAGAATCATTTCGACAATAAATGCATAAGTTAGAAACGATCTGAGATGAAAAAGAATATTTATTTTGTTTTTGATTTGCAATACTTTTCCCATCAAATTGACATACTTTATCTTTTTGGCACTTCGCCAAAGACGAAAGCGCACACGATCTATTCAACATGAATGTTTTGAATTCAGCGAAAGAAGAAACTTTTTTGTTCGATTGTTCTAAAGCCCATACTCTCAGTGTTTCATTATCAAGCTTACTCTTTAGAAGAAATATAATAATTGTATCCCAATGCTCAACAGGCTGTTTCAGGATTTTCAATGTATCAATACATTGCTGTGTTGTATCAATTAATTTCCTCAAACCTGCTGCTGATTCATGTTTAAGAATAGGTTGAGAAATTAATTTATTTAATGCTGCGTTTATGATTTCTGTTTCGTTTTCAAAGCGCTCAGTAAGCATATCCCAAGCTAATTTGAAATTCTCATCTGTAATTTGAATAGACTGTAATAATGTATATGCTTCTCCCTTAATGGAAAGTTTAAGGTATTGTAATTTTTGACTATTACTTAAAATATCATTATTACCGACACTCGATAAAAATAAATCACGAAAAGAAATCCAATCTATGTAATTAGAAGTGAAAACTGGTAATTCTATTCTAGGAAGTTTAACATTATTGACATTAGTTAATTCTTTATGACAATCATTTTTAGAAAGTTTCCTTGATTCGTCTTTAATAATAATTTTTAGATTATTTATTTTAGAAAGCAGTTCATGCATTTCGCTTTCAAATGTTTCGAATTCTGAATCAGAACATGCATAAAGAATATCATTATTTAGTTTGTTTATTTCATTGTCTAAAGAATTTACGTTATTTTCATACACTTCAATAATAGAAAGAGAATTTGTTTGATTTTGTAAGCTATTTACTTGCGAAATTAAACGAGTTAGCTTACCTTTTATGATCTTTTTGGTTTTAAGGAGGGTATCCATTTTGGTTTTGTGACCTTCACTCAATCAATCGTTTTGTTGTTGTTTTTTGATTCAACAGTCGTTGGCCGCTTCTTTGCATTCACCATAATAATTTTAAGTTAGTTTCATACTCCAACTCTAGACGGACCATAATATTGGCACACAGAAACGACACGTCCGTTGTTTTTAAATTTTATTGTTTGACTGACAAAAGAACGATGGTTTGTGTTAGCGCCATCTGGTGCACAAAGAAATTAAATGTTTACATTGAGTATACAGGGTCGGAACACCATGGTATGTTCGAAACTATTTTTTTATAAAACTGTTGTCAACCTATAAAACAATAAATTTACAAAGAACCTGTCTAGAAATATAAATTTCATGAATTGTGTTATTATATTTCCTTCTACTTATGCTTGATTTTGAAATACAAATCTTAAGCATCGTGGAAAAAATTAAGTAATAAATTTGATGATCATAATAAATTTGATAAATCATACGAACAAACAATAAATTTTCAAAAATTGCTTTTCAAAAACGCATAGTTATTTGGCAAGATAAGAATTAACGGAACTCAAATCTAGCAGATGGTTTTGGAAAAAAAAAATACATCTTTATATTCATTAAAGCAAAAAATTAAAGTTCTTAAATTTTCATTAAATTAATAAAATCATTAAAATTCTAGCTCAGATTATTTTAAATACGGAACATTTATTGATTTAACTTATTCGTTTATTTTTTCTTAACAAATTTTCAAAAAAGTTCTATATAAATTTGTTGTTTCCGAAAAATTGTAAAACTTTAATGTTTTAATTTTTGAGTTATGAAGTCAATATTCAGAATAGTTTTAAAAATTAATTTTAACATTTACTGAACTTAATGATAATGCATATAGTCATGGATGAACTAGATATATTATCATTAAGTGATGGATAACAAAGTTCAAATTTGAATAGATTAATCTGTTCTATCTGGATAAAAAAAATGCTGCGAAGTGCCGCGCAATGTTTAATAATTTACATAAGATCGTAATATGAAATCGCTGTTTTTTAAAATAACTTCGTATAAAATAAAAAAAATATGTTTTGCTAAAATCTTCCTTTTACAATGTATTTATTATTGAAAATTTTTTCAACTTTTAAAAAACATTTTTACGAAAGATCACACTAACTTATTCAACTATTTTAATGTTTTAATCACAGTCCTTTTGTTTATCATAGTATTATCTTTTATCTACCCAATATTCAAGAGAACTTTCCAATTTCAAAATACGAAAAAGGTATTGAAACTTTCTTCCTTTGAAAAAGGAAATTTAAAAAAAGTAAGGCTAAGCTATACTGTTATATATTGTAAATAACATGCCAGATAATTTGTTGAACAATTGATTACGCGACAGAACAAACACACAGACAGACAGAAAATATAATTAAGCAGAAAAATTCATTTGAATAAATCTATTAAAACCATCATTAATCGAATCATCTTCACATTTCCATACATTTTCTTCATTTTGTTGCAACTAATTGTTTTGAAAAGTTTTGATTCTTTGCAGTTATGTTTTAAGCCTAAATTAACTGAATGCGTATTATTATTTGTAGCTTTGGTTCTATCACATTCCCACTATTCTGCTTTTAAAATCATAAAATTTCTACATTAATCGCTTATTTATGAAATGCATTAATTTTTTGATTGACTTGATCTATATATTTTATAATTAATAATATAATACTTTAAAGTCGATGCGAAATTCTTTCTCTTCATTTTCTCAAAACTTAAATGTTTGCCCACTATTGATTTGAATATAACATAGAATTTTATAATATTTATAATAAACCATTTCTAAAGACATTTCATAAACTAAGTATATAAAAATGAAACAAAAACATTGCTACTCATAGAAATCATTTCCATCTAACACTTATCGAATCAATAAACATGTCTTTGAGTCCCAAAGCTTTCGGCAAAAATGAGACACCACTTAATAGAACCCTTTCTTTCAGCACGTTATCATCCTTAAGTGCGAGGTACATATATTTTCAAAGCGGACAGCTATGATGATGTACTGTTTATCCAACTCTTTTTCAGTCCTATCAAACAACTTTTTTTCCTTTGCAAAGAGCGGTACCCACTTTGCTGTTAATGAATATAGAAATAAAATATCTGCAGACCATTTTTAAACTTAGCTCTTGATATCCTTAAGGAAGATATTTTAAGACATCGTGTCCGGCAGGAAATATATCCTTCAAAAATAAATCGTTTCAACTCTTATGGCGCCCAGTAAAAGAGTATGTAAACTTTATCTTGTTTTTTTATTTTTTTTATTTTTGAGTTGTTATTGGTTTTTTAACAACTTCTTCTAAAAGTGAGAGTCCATCGCACTCTTCAAAGGTCAAAAAATAATTTGCTCTTTTATGAAACATAGGACAATTTTGATTGTGTAAGAAACATGAAATATCGTTTTCATATTTACACTTCACTTCAGTTCCTGTATTTTTTATTAGTTCTTTTAATTCTACTCGATTTTTTTATAAAATTCATATTAATGTTTGCTGATGTCTAGAAAAAATCAACAAGTAATATATTTTATATTTTCAATTCTCTTACTGTTCGAAAAACTCTTTTTGATATCTGGTTCAGTCTGAAAATGATGTTTTACTATTTGCATTAATAAATGATATAACCATGAATAAATTAACATAAATCTCAAGTTTTGCAAATTATTTTCTAGAAAAAAAATAGCTTAATATTGACATAGTTATAAAAAAATTTTTAAATAATTTTAAAATATTATCGAATCATATTAAATTAAATTAATTTATATATATTTATGCATATATGAAATTTTTTTATTTTCAAAAGAATATAACATTAATAAAAATAAAATTCAAGAAACAAATTATAAAATTTATCCTATATAAAGCATTATAAATAAGAAACAAAGAAGAATTTTTTAAAAAAAACGGAATTAACTTTTTTTTTCATTTTCTAATGAGAATAATATAACAATTTAATATTATATAAAGCACTTCTATGAAATTGCAGCTGGTATAAATAAAGTAACAACAAAACCGAGGTAACGTGTAAAATCAAAAACGTGCACCTAATCAAATAATTGCTGTATCTTCCAATATTATGAAGTTCTTAATGTGCGTACTTTAAAAAGATTCCACAAATGCCCATGAAGTTTTTGAGAAAGACGTCAGCCAATAAAAACTGAATAAATAAAACAATAAATATAAGGCATGTTAGCTTACGTCTGAGATTTATTTCGATAATGTCAAAACACTTTTTACTTTGAAATACGTGTCCGATGTGTATTTATTTTTATTTAATAATTCTATTTTCGCATTATCCCTGATCATCCCGTGTTACGTTATTTATGGTAAATATTATTTCCATTACATAGTTTACTCTTTAAATGATGCTCAAAGCAAATAATGATTTGCATCTTCCAAAATCATTGAAGACGTACAGCTGAGTATACGGATCTACAAGTTCGCAGCAGAGTATACGGATCTATAGGTTCGCAGCAGAGTATACGGATCTATAGGTTCGCAGCAGAGTATACGGATCTATAGGTTCGCAGCAGATTATACGGATCTATAGGTTCGGAGCAGTGTATACTGATCTATAGGTTCGCAGCAGAGTATACGGATCTATAGGTTCGCAGCAGAGTATACGGATCTATAGGTTCGCAGCAGATTATACGAATCTATAGGTTCACAGCAGTGTATACTGATCTATAGGTTCACAGCAGAGTATATGGATCTATAGGTTCACAGCAGAGTATACGGATCTATAGGTTCGCAGCAGAGTATACGGATTGATAGGTTCGCAGCAGTGTATACTGATCTATAGGTTCACAGCAGAGTATACGGATCTATAGGTTCATAGCAGAGTATACGGATCTATAGGTTCACAGCAGAGTATAAGGATCTATAGGTTTGCAGCAGTGTATACTGATCTATAGGTTCGCAGCAGAGTATACGGATCTATAGGTTCGCAGCAGAGTATACGGATCTATAGGTTCGCAGCAGATTATACGGATCTATAGGTTCACAGCAGAGTATACGGATCTATAGGTTCGCAGCAGAGTATACAGATCTATAGGTTCACAGCAGAGTATACGGATCTATAGGTTCGCAGCAGTGTATACTGATCTATAGGTTCACAGCAGAGTATACGGATCTATAGGTTCGCAGTAGTGTATACTGATCTATAAGTTCGCTGCAGAGTATACGGATCTATAGGTTCGCAGCAGTGTATACTGTTCTATAGGTTCGCAGCAGAGTATACGGATCTATAGGTTCCGAGCAGTGTATACGGATCTATAGGTTCACAGCAGTGTATACTGATCTATAGGTTCGCAGAAGAGTATACGGATCTATAGGTTCGCAGCAGTGTATACTGATCTATAGGTTCGCAGTAAAGTATACAGATCTATAGGTTCGCAGCTGAATATATGGATCTATAGGTTCGAAAGGATGCTCTGGTATATCCATGATCATATACCATGAGCAATGAAGCTTAAATGCTCCTGATTCTTGAAGAATAATAATATGATGATTACCTGAATTGCAAGCTTGTCTTTGCAATTATTATCATCCAAGCCTATTATTGTCATTGATGCCAACTCTAATGAGAAAAATTGTGATGGTATTGGGACCGAAAACATTTGGGCAATTAAAAGTATCAAATTTAGCTTTAATGACAAATCTCATTTCTGAAATATGTGACGAAATTTTTCCGTTGAATGTTTAGAAACATCAGTAAGATAACACCAAAAGAACTCGGTACTACTTCCTAGTGCACATATAGCATTATTGTGAGGGTTTCATCCGGCAAAATAGTTATACATTCCTGATGTATATCAAAAGCATATTGGCTACATGAAAAAAAGATGATCATTTTTATTACGATTCTTATTAGAAAAACAATATTTTCCACCAGGAAAAAGCACTAACGAACTTTATATATATTAGAAAATAGGCTATTTCTTGCTCTGCTATATTCTCAGTTGGAAATCTATTTATGCTATTGGTGGAGAACATACGGGCATATAGCCTCCAGAACATATCCACGTAATATCGTCTTACTTCGAACTTATCGCCCGGAATCCAACATCCCAGTAATAAAATCACTTATATACAAATGAATTCGCTGCCAATGTAGAGATTTTTAAATCATTTTACTATTTTTTATATTCCATTTTTTATATTAGGCAATATGTTTATATTACGCAAACATTACAACCATAAAAAGTTTCTGAATTTGAAATATATCAAGATGAAATAAAGGAGTTTCTTAACTAATTTTTTTGTTCATTTGTTTCGAATAGCTTATTAATATAAATATATGAATAAATATATAAAATGTGAGTCACTTGAATTTAGAACATTTTTGAAACATTCTTTCAGTTCATTAAAAGCATTAATGTCTTGCTACCTGACGAGTCATCCAGCTGACCAAAAAATTCAAATTTGAAATCACACATTTGATTTAAAGTACTAACATAATTACAGTACTGTCGTTTAGCAATCCTACAATTACAATGGCATGTTTAATATAATCGTGTTCTAGTTGTTATTGCAACGATATTTTAAATTGCTTATGCTAGTTTTCTTTAAAGGAGTTAATGATGATGTAAATACTATCAACAAATAATTATGCAATGTTTAAAATAAGCTCTGTGAACATGTTTATAAATTAAAAAGATTATTATAAATGTACACACATACAAGATTTCGACAAAATATTTTACTTAAAAAGTGCTTATGCATAAAAGATTTATTGATTTTTACGCTGATTTTTAATGTTATAATTATAAAAACAAATTTGCAAATAGGTGATAAATTATCAATAGAGCAAATTATGTTGCAGCTCAACGATATGACATTTATTACATTTAATTAGTAAAATGCTTATATAAATCGCTTAAAACTACTTTTTGGGAAACTTAAGGTACGTTAATTTTTCTTATAGAATTCATTATTTACTTTAATTGGTGCAGTAATTTCACACTTTGTCATACAGATGAATATCACTACATGAATAAAGGTGAGAATATCCCACACACTTCCTCCTTCGAGTGTTTCCTCTTCTAAATTATTTTGATATTTTCTATGAGTAACTGTAACATTTTTAGTCTCTAAAATGAACAATAATAGCTTTTATTTATAACCGCAATGGCAAATAATAGAATATCACATTCTTTCATCTCGTCGCCAATCTCGATAAAAGATTATTTTTTTTTTCTTTCAGTGGTCTCTTTTGTGCCACATGAATAATTTTGGTTGGTGATTATGCCCAACGCGCAAGATGAATACTTTTTTGCTTCAAATCTATTTAAAGTTTTTTTCCAGCAATCCCAAATTGTTTTCAACTTTATGTTTTCATACTGCCCTTCAGAGGTCGCTGCTGTCGACCTTTTGTCTAACGTATCTGATAAAGATTCAGGTACCTCTTGTTTTCGCCAAATTAGCCGATGAAATTAGCCTTTCTTTCCCTTCTCGAAAATCATGATAGGTTCTCTTCAAAAAATAGTGGAACATTTTTCTAATTCTTCGAAATGTCTTAAAAAATATGACTTTTTTATGATTTATATTTTGCGTTCGATTTCAATCTATCTTTCTTCGTGAGAAGTTTTTTATGTAGTTTTCTCTTTCTTAAAGTTCTTTCTTTCTTTGCTGAAACTTCGTTAGAAAAAATTGTTTTTAAAGGAAATACCAGTGTTTGAAAACTTCCGCTAAAAATGCGATTTTGGACAAAATGTTCTTTTAACAGTAACATAAGTTATAAGATTTTTGTGGTTGTTTAAAACACTTAATTCTCAATTATTTATACTTTTTTTTATTAAACTTCATGAATTTCAGATGATATAATCAAAAATAGAGAAATTTACTTGAATTCATCTTCTTTTCAAAATAGTTTAATCATAAATAATTAACTGTAAAATCATACTTTTGATTAAAAAAATCCATTTTTAGGGACTTCACCAAAAACCGACAAAAATTAATTGATGCTATTTCATATTCGAGCTTATTTCCCATATACAACTCCAAAGTATATCCTTCTAACACATAGCAAGTGGTAAATAAATTTGAAATTAAATGTAACTGAAAATCTCTTCACTATTTGTAATTAATTACCAAGTTATATTTATTAGTCATTTTGCAATAGCTTAACTAAAATCTCATAAAATTCTGTCAATGCCTTAAAAATTTAATGTTTAAGCAATAATAATTTGTAACATTTTTTTTTTTTTTGACTTTTTAAAAGTATGATGGTCTTAAGAAATTAGTGGATTATATAGAAAACACATAGCATATAAATTGAGATAGAACTTAGAGATAAATAAATAACTTATCTTAATACTTAGACTGTGTTTTGCGATGTTGAAAAGCTCCAAGTTCGATCCCAGATACTGCTGAATATTGAAAGATAGATGCTGTCTCTCTGATTTCTGCATGCTCATGTATAAGGGTAGTTGTCTGGGAGCTTTTCTTGATTTTTCCTTTTCTCTACATAAATAACTCAAACTACTTAATTTTACAGGAGAAAGATTGCAATATTTATGTATCTAAAATTATTTTATGTGTATTATTTTTAGCAATATCATCTTTCTCTACAGATGTGAAACATACACACATACTAAACTATAGTAAAATCCTACTATAGTTTGCAAAATTTGTTGAAGCGTTTGGAAATAAATAAAAAACTTTCAACAATTACAAGATTGACAGATAAATATTGCCTTTTCAGATTATGAAAGAATGTACAGCAAAAAATGATGCATAAAACGACGTTGAAAACTATGATTCGATTATTCAAATTCTAATTTTGACCTGCTTACTAAATCTTTTTGTTTCAAATAGTGGAGATCTAGATTTTGAATGCTTCACATAATGTATAGTTTTCTTCTATTTTTAATAGCAAAAATGAAAAAATTCCTTTAATTTAATGTTTTGTCATTGCGATATTCTGTATAACACACAGTGAATATCAGGAATAAAAATTCCTTTGATGAGTAAAAATTAGTGCATTTGTAAACGTAAGTATGCATCAATAATTCTAACATATAATTTACTTTGATTATATGTAATTTTAATATATAATACATTATGTATCAGAAACAAAAAATGAGGATTTTGCGCAGTTTAACTTAGTGTAATGTATGCTAATCCAGCTTTCCAAACTCATAGATTTTTTACCCGTTTTGTCAAATCCAGCGCTTATGGTGATGATGCCTTTGTTCCGGAAGTTATGATATCTATGAATATTTTTCCCGGAAAACAAGAAACTGCAAATGGTGGAAATACTTACACCAGCTTTTACTGTTATATTAACCATTGCATAGTGTCAAGTGTGTTTATTTTAATTGTTTAAAAATATTAATTACTAATAATACGGATATATTCTTTTCTTCTAAAGCACTAGTTCAAAGAAATTAAACTGTCATGACCTACATTAAGGAAGAAAAAAGTTTTGAAGCATATTTATTTTCATGAAAGTAAATGTGTTGTTATTTATGACACTTGGACAAGCCAAGCTGGCTAGACGACGGCTATGCTAATTTAAGTCAGTAGGGTGCGTCTTTCGTTTAATCAGAGTACCACGAAGGTGAAAGTACGTCTTTACTCTAAGACTTCTCCAGTAGATGGCACCACCAGAGGATCCGTTCCCACATTTTTGACTTTGATCTGGAGGAAAAGGAAATTTTCTCCAGACCATTACACCCATGGTAACTGCTCAACGACTGACTGTAGGATTTTCAATTCCATAGATTTAACGAGCACATATATCGCATATACTAGGTAGGCCTTTAGTGGCATTGGGAATCGCGCCAAGTCCTTTCGGACGGAAGACCGATGCTTTAACCACTAGGCTACCACGGCCAAAGAAAATGAGCTGAGTATCAATGCAATCAAAAGTAAGGGTAATGTATTTTAAATTAATTTAATATTTCACTGTCATGTCAAAAAGTAATATAATATTAATGTTACAAATACATCGAAAACTGAGAAAAAAATATGCCACAAGGATTAATTACCAGTAAGTAAAATAAATTAAAAAATAACAGTTTTTAAAAAAAATTTTGATAAAAATTTTTTTATTGTAATGAAAATTGAATAAATGCTGAGTTTCTTTTCCCTTAAATATTTAAAATTGTATTTTTTTTCACAAAAGATTTAAAATATCATCTACATATAAATAGACTTCCATCATTAAAAATAACTTTTTACGATACATATACATAGTTCAGTTCCTCATCAATTATGTAAGAACACTTGGGAAATAGTATTCTCACACAGAAATAAAATATGACGAGGCAGAGGTGACAAATTGAATCAATTTGATATGGGATTATTTTTAGGCAAAGAGGAAGGATTAAAACTGAAACTTATAATTCATTTTAAGCTACACAATCCATTTTCTTTTTTAATTTAAAAATAAAAGGTTTATTTCATATAAAGACTATAATAAATTTGATGTTAAAAAAAATAGAACAAAATTATTACACTTAAAAATTTAAACCTAAAAAAATAATTTTTTAATTTCGATATCGAATTTCATTATTCATCTGTGTATATGAGCATGTATTATTAGATATACAATTAAATTTATAAATTAATACAATTAAATTATATATTTAATTAAAATTAACCCTTCAAGTATTAGGTTGGTGCGTATGAAATGTCCGATTCTCTTTACATGCGAACGTTTTCCTCCCTGTTTTCGTTATACTTTTGTATTAGGCATAACCTCATTCATACTCGTATTGTCCATTGCCAGAGACTCATTTCAGCAAAATAGGTTTTCTCGAAGGTCTTCCCTTTTTTATTTCTTTTGAGTTTATTGCCGATATGAATTCTGCCGACATTCGCGTCATTTTCTTATATGAGTACAAACTTGGTAATAGTGCTGCAAAAGCTGCACGCAACATAAACCAAGCGTTTGGGGAGAATACGGTTAACGATCGGAAAGTGCAGCGTTGGTTCGAAAAATTTCGGACTGGCGATTTTTCACTGCAAAATGAGCCGCGCGGAAGACCCAAAACGTCTGTGAAGAATGATGACCTGAAGGCTCTAGTGGAAGCGGATCCAGCCGTATCCACGAGGGAACTTGCTATCAGGATGAAAGTTGACCATACAACGATATTGAGACACCTTTCTGAGATTGGCAAGGTTGAGAAGATGGACAAGTGGGTACCGCACGCACTGACAGAGCGAAATAAGCTGGATCCGTTAAACGTATGCTCATCATTTCAGCATCCACCATATTCACCGGATCTCTCGCCGACCGATTTTCATTTTTTCAAGCATTTAGAGCTGTTTTTAAGGGGCAAACACTATGAAAATGAAGACAGTCTAAAAAACTCGATATCAGAGTTTATTAATTCTAAAGACCAAAATTTTTTTAAGACAGGCATCTACGCTTTAAAATCTCGTTGGGAGAAGTGTATTGAAGCGAATGGAGCATACTTTGATTGAATAAACAGCTTTTGAAGAAAGATATGCAGTTTTATACAATCACTTAAGAATCCGACATTTCATACGCACCAACCTAATATTTTTCGACATTTCCTCGTTACTTTTTTTTTCAAACATACACTTTCCCATATTTTGAAGACAGCTCACACAATTCGAATTCCATTTTACCTTTCACGGCATTCAAAACCAATGCTTTCACACGCACAGACGAGCACGTTATTATTGCATTGAGCCGGTCGAATTCATCAAAAGAGTCTCGGAAAAAACAACGGTTCACCTAGAGGCTCGCTAGGGGTCAAGATCGCAGCCCTCAACCAGCGTTCCTGGCGTTGTTTTCCACCCACGCCAACAAGCCATCACGTCAAGAACGCCATTATTATTCATGGTGATGTTTCCATGTCCCGATCCGGCCTGACATACTCCGATCCCTGATGTTTTAATGGACGAGAAGACTTCATTGTTTTCTTTCCTCTCCTCGGACACGTTATTCCCGATGCTTCGTTCCATTGTTTTTGTCCTTTTCTTCTGCCTCTGATCACGGTATGTCAGCATCTTCTCTCACTTTGGCGATGATTACGGTTACAGTATGAGGTGAAAAAAATAGAAATGACTACTTCGAGGATTGTGTGTGTTTTTTGAGGTTGAAATGCATTTACAAAAAAGAGGAAAGTTTTTCAATGAAAGAGTGAAAATGCTTATTCTTTTGTCGAATGATAAGACTAGACTTTTTATCATTGCAAAATTCTAAATTATTAGAATGTTCTATTAACCATGATCTTAATGTGAAAAAATAAATTCTCTTAAGTAAAATATTTTTTGTTTTTCGAAGTGACATTCTCAATAAGCGAATAATTTTTTATTAATTTTACCACAGAAATAAAGCTAGTTATTAATTTAAACCCCTTAATATTCGCTTATAATTATTAAATTTTTATCTATATCTTTTACCTTTTTATTACTAGTAATTTATTTCTTTACTAGTAGTCACTGGTTTTGGTCTTCAAGTTCACTACAAAAATTAATAAAATCAAAAAGTTTTAAGCATTTTAGAATGATTATGAAATTTAATATATTTTAGTTTTATCACTATATAATACACCATTGTAAAAATACTACGTTGTTATGATGAAAAAGTATCAGACTGTATGCAAATACCAAAAAAATTTTTAAGCATGGAAGACGAGAAGAATTTAAATTAAAAATATAGGAATTAAGAAAATGAGTCAAATTAGCTTTTTTAAAAAGCAGATGAAACAAAAAATATTGAAAGTATACGAAACTATTTATTCCAAGTAAAATTTAATTTGACAGAATATTCATTTTAACCTCATTATAGTCGGTATCTTTAATATGATGTTGCAGTTCAGAAAAAGTTAATTTTATCAAATGAATTTTGTTACTTCTATAAAAATTCTTTCGAGGGAGATTCTCCTATTTTAACATTTATGTAGTAATTAAAATCTCGTTCTATATATATATTTGTCACATTCTAATAACTAATTTCTGTTATTGTTATGATAGTTATGCTTTTAATTGAATAGTAATCATTTCAATTGTTACATTCTTATTTATTATTGTCATTAAATTATTTTAATGTATTTTTTCAAAAGCATTTTCAAATGTCGAGGCATTTGCAAGAATTAACATCACTTCCAAAGAATAAAGTTTTCAGCTGTCATATTGGTATGATTTGCAAATGCAGCCATATTCTATAGAATTTCCGTATAAAAATATTTACTTATGTATGGAATAAATAAATTGTATGAAATGAAAAGTCTATCAAATTCACTTTATCTGTGGCATTTCATTTGTTTCTTTTTATTCGAGTTTTTGTTTCAAAATTTTGGCACAGGTGCCGTACAATCCATGATTTGGCGATGAAGAAATGTTGCCAAGATGACGTATCGTGAAGTGCGCGATGACGTAAATACAAGGGTTACCAAAATATAATTTTCTGCATAATTCTTATAGGTTTCCATATGTATGACGTAATAAAAACGAGGTTGCTAGATACATTAGAAAATCCGCCAAAAAATCGCCAATCTCAGAATTTGGCATCATGGATTATACGGCACCTGTACCAAAATTTTGAAAAAACGAAATGTAGGAGCCGTTTGATTGGCATGTATCAGTTTCTAGTAGAGATCTAACATAAATCATTATTTGCCATTTGCCAAATTATCAGCATTTATAGAATCGCCATCAAATTGGCCAGTGTAAAGATGAATCTGACAACAGATGACGTAAAATTATTTTGTCACGATGATCATTTTTTGGGAGTTAGATAGCACATTTTTGAATTAATATCGTTTCATTTCTTTATAGCAATACAATTCTTTCAAAGAGTAAGAGGGAAATACAATCAAGTGAGTAATATTAAATAATGAATTTATTTAACTAAATTATAAGAAACACGTTTGTGATAGGTATCTTTTACTGTCTCCGCATAAAGTACATTCCGAATTCACACAACAATTAAGTCTGTAAATTAGAGGGAATTATTTAAAACATAAATATGTCATTCAAAAAAGCATCTTGAAAGAAATTTAAATACTGAAAACAAAGATTAAAATGTCAACTACAATGTCTCAATTATTTTGATGTTCACTCTCAAGTAAATGACCTAAAAACCCCTAAAATTGTGATAAAACTGTAAACTAATGTTAATTTTTAGTGGAGAGAAATCCTCTTTTTTTATAATGGAAATCAACTGACGATCCATCCTAGAAATGAGACTAGTGTAAAAGCTAATGAATGAGAATAAAAAATCCTTGTTCCATTTTTGTTATAATTATTTTTCAGTTTCAGGACCAACAAAAACGCCTAATAAGAATGTGATTAATGTAGTTACAATCTAGCTTCTTCAGTTTTAATCATAATAAAAAGCAAAGGATTTCAATTTGTAGGAATAAAACAAAAATATGTATGCGATTATAATTAATTTGTATATTTCGTAATTTCATTTTTATTTTATCCAATTTTGTTTCCATGTGTAGATATTTTAATTATTATTTGCATTTTGAACATCTGAGTATACTGTGATTTTCAAGACATGTATTCTTGCTATTATATTTTCAAATATAGATTTACTGAATAAATGTTTCATTGCATTGCCATGAAACATAGCAAAAATGTATTAATTTTACCACTTTTCAAATTTTAAAACAACATGTCAAAATTAATAAACAAAATTTATTGGGTTATTGATTGTTATTTAGAATATAAATCTATTTTACGAGTATTAAAATAATTTTCAGTTTAAATATTCAAGTTAAAAACACAAATAAACATAAAAAAAGACTACATTACAAATAGACGTATCTGCTTTAGTGTAAAAGAAAGAAAATTTTTGGTTGAGTATCCTTGCATTTTAATTTATTGCGAAACCTGTCGTGCTCTATTGCTATTAACGATATCTCTTCATTGACGTCAGCACACTCTAGTGACAAAAACATAAAGTGAGACAAGTTTTTAATCTGAAAAGTAAAATCTACATTATAGTAATAAATCTTCAAACCTTTTGATAGCTAAGCTAAAAATACATATACAGAATCTGATGGCGAAAATTCATGAAAGAATAAGCGAGTTATATTTGTTGAATCGCAATTTTTTAAATCTAAAATTAGTGGGAAATAAACTTAATTTTTCTGATTTATGTTTTTCAGATTTTTATTCGTTCTTCATATTGCTTATTACTGATCTTACAAATCTCATGTCATAAAATCAACAAAAATCTCTTTTACAAGGCAAATATTGGTTTTTTTAATAATGATTCGAATAATGGATATCTTTAGTTTTTATCCTGATTTTCAATCCAATTATAATTAGAACTTTGAATATGAGGGAAATAAATGTAATTTTGAATAGTTCTAATCTATTTAGAATATCACAGTTCACTGTGAATATAAGAGAAAATTTTAAAAAATAGAATTTTATATAAAATATATATTTATGAATATGTTTCTCACACTTAGTTAAGAATGTTTATTAAATTTAAGAGCCATAATATTATAGCAGTCTTTGATGGAGAAAATTCATTTACTTAATGTCTTATAGATTTAATAAGGAGATGACGTTATTTAATCAATTTTTCAGTTCACTTTAATTGGATGTGAGTCAAAGTATAATAAAATTAAAGCAAAAAACGTTTAAAAATCAATGGGGTAAACTAAATTATCATCAATATTTTGAATTAATATGAGCAAATTTGAATTCAATTAAAAGAATCAATTTTGATTTTTCAGAAAAGAAATTTATTTCACATCAAAACTGTCAAACATTAAGTTAAAAATATTTAATAAAACTGCTTAACAATTCTATATCAGAAACACTCTTTTGAAACCTTTTCATTCACCTTTTTTTATAAATTCTTGAATTCATTTATATTTTTATATAAATTGCCATGACATCAATGTTGTTGGATTAATTCGACCCTCTTGCCGAAATGTTTTTGATATACTGTATTTTAAAACTTTATAACCAAATGCTTCCTGTTTTTCGTTACTCAAAGATAGTTTTATGTGAACTGAAGTTTTTTGTAACTTACTCTGATTTCATTCTTTTAATATTTATCATTTAGGTCTTAGTTTTATAAAACAGGAATATTTAAGAAAAATAAACTCAGCAAAAGTACTTATTTTCAATATCCTGAAATAATAGCTTTGGGAACATAGATTATATTGTGTTAATAATTACTCTGCTCAACTTGAAAGATTTTTATTCATCATCATCAGGAATTGACACGATAGCCCTTTGTGGGCCTTCTTCAGAAGTCTCTGTCATTCCGCCCCTTTAAATATTTTTATTCCAATCAGTCATAGTTATAAAATATGTTTGATTTAACTATATATCAGATGAAACTCGGTGTAAGAAAAAGTTAGCTCTAAATATTTAATATTAAGTTTTTTCTTTAATAAAATTTTTTTTTGTTTCTTTTCGAACTAGTACTATTATCTGATATCATATTACAGAAAATGTAGGATAATTATATACGATGTCTTTATAACTCTAAATACAATTACGAAAGAAAATTACCTTCCAATGAAAGCAAACCATACAACTTAAATGCAAAGAATAAAAAGTTATTTTAAATTATCATTATTGTTATAAAATTATCATTATTATTGTACCGAGCTCCACGGGCTCGTGTTGATTGAGAGTTGAATAAAGCGACCACTTAATGAACACAAGACTTTTATTCGTAAAAACTTCACTAGATAAACGAAATTCCCGCTGTAACAATCACAATTATACAGCTACAATTCGTCAGATACAATAGGAAATAGCTTCCAATCACAGGTCTCAAATACCTCAGACAGAGAACAACTAGCAGTCACAACTAATCGTCTTCACTCACTGACTGTCTTCACAAAAACTCTGATTCTTCCATGTCGGGCTGCGGTATTTATACCTGACTTGGCGGAGAAATCTACCAATTTCGCCAAGGTTCTGGAAGCTTCTAGGCTATCTCGAAAAATATTGGTCCTAGAGCTTAGGTGATGAATGTTTCCAGAAGTATCGATTTCTCGCCAAGTCGCCAAGAATCTCGCCAACCATCGCCAAGTCGCCAAGAATCTCGCCAACTGTCGCCAAGTCGCCAAATCATTAGGAAATTCGCTTTTAAACTACAACACGTCTAAATACCGCAATTTTTGCCCAAAATGTGAGAATTTCTGATCTATCTGAGATATTTTAAGACAAATATAATCATTATTTATAAATTTGTAACATTATTATAAAATTATTATTGTTTATAAATTGGCAATCTACATAAATGACTAACAAAGACATGTCTAATTATAATCACAAACAAGAAAAATAATTATATAATTTTCTCAGAACATAAAGAAAATATCAATAAAGTTTTGTAACTGTTGACTATTTTTGATACATAAGTAAATTATAAATATGGGTTATGGAGAAGTTTTAAAATAAGAAAAATCGTATTTATTCCAGTAAAATTCTGCAGCGTCCAACAGTTACAGAATAGATTCCATTGTTTACACCAAACAATTTCTAAAAGTGAAAATACATTAAGACAATTCCATCCATCATATTTCAAAAATAATCTCATCCTTCCTTGAAAAATTAAAAGTTATTTCGGTATATTCCTCAGGATTTCTGTCAGGATATTTTTCTATAAAGTTCCCTACTTTTTTCTTATGACCTGTCGTTAATTTTGTTCGGTTTAAAAACTTCTATTTCAACTAAAGTTGGCAGGAATGATGAATTTATAAAGGAAAAAATGGAAATTTGCAAGCGAAATCTCTGAATTTTTAATTTCATATTGACCATCTACAAAGAAAATAATAACTTGCTAACAAGATAAATCGTTAGCTTTTTAGCTTTCAACAGTTCTTGGTTTCAATCTTCCTTTAAATGAAAAAAAATTTTAGTGATTCAAAATGTGCTTTAAATCGTAAATTTTGAGACTGAAATAAAACTCCTGAGAAAGAAAATTACAACAAATCAAACTACTAATTAAAAAACAAATATATATATATTTACTTATTTATATACATATATATATATATATATATATATATATATATATATATATATACTTATTTATATACATATATATATATATATATACTCTCTCCAAACTCCATGGCACGACAGCCCATGTGGGCCAAGGCCTACAATGCCCATAATTGTTTTCATGACCGAGGGTCTTGGGGTGCGAAGCATATGTCCCAGTTAGGTGGTCAGCCTAATGTAAGACCCCCAGTGTTTAGTTCCCAAGCATGCTTGGTACTCAGTTAATCGACCCACTGAAGGGATGAAAGGCTGAGTCAACCTTACCCAGCCCGAGGATCGAACCTCGGACCTGTGTCATGGGAGCGTGAAACGCTACCACTAAGCCACCAGGCTTTCATATATATATATATATATCTATATATATATATATATATATATATATATATATATATATATATATATATATATATATATATATATATATATATATATATATATATATATATATATATATATATATAAACACAGTTAGTTGGTTGGTCATTCAACATTTTCCCACGAAGATTGAATAGACCAGTATTTACACTTTGAAGTGGTTTTTGAGCCACTAAAACATTTATGGCGAAGATGGGAGTCGAACCAATGAATATTTGAATAAAAGCAAAATGCTAACAATTTAGCAGGGAGATCAGCCGCGTACAATCTTGCCGCTGCCTATTGTGATATAAGAAAATGATCTGGAATTCATTATTACTTTTGGAGATATTTTTTTTCATTATGAGAAGCACAGTACATTGAGATATAAATAATCTAAATAAGTTTCGTGATAAAAGAAAATGTTCTCTATCCACTTCCATATTTGGAGAGACATTATTTTAAATTCTGATAATTGTATTACATTGAGATACAAACACTATAAAATAATATTCATAGTACGAAATATATAATAATATTGTATAAGAATTTATATTATTTTCACTAATAGGGAGCTGTGCATTAAATATTTTTTTTAAGATTACAACTTTTATATTCAATCTCAAAGTGCAATTGGAAACATTAACTCTCAATTTTGAGAAATGATGAAATCATGCATCTGAACTAACTTAGTTTTTCCCCACAGTTTACTATGTCTATACACGTAGCGATGTTAATATATATATATATATATATATATATATATATATATATATATATATATATATATATATATATATATATATATATATATTAAATATCTAAAAAGCAATAATATGTATATTATAATGTGATTTCTGCTTTAAATATAAATTCTCATAACAATGTTACAAAATTTATTACAATAAAATGTAAAAAAATATTAACATATTTAAAATCAAGTTAAAATATTGATATTTTTATCTAGGTGTGTTTTAAACCTTAAATATGAATTTTAACAATTTTTCTAGGTGTTTCACAGAAAAATTTTAATATTTTTAACTATATCTTCCAGGAAATATATATTTTTATTTAAATATTTTAATATGAAAATTCTAAAAAATAATTGATTTAAATAATTCATTTTAATATAACTACTGTTTATATAAATATTATATATTAATAATTTACCAATTCCTACATTTATAGAAAAACTGGATTTGTTTCGAAATGTAACATAATAACATAAATATAATTAGAATTCTCATAACCGCAGGAATTTGAAATATTTGAATAACTAAACATTTTGAACAATGTCTTTTTCCCCGAATCCGAATTAAAAATAAGTAAATAAATAAAAACATTTTGTTGCACAATGCGATTGTCTGATCAACTTTGTACACCATCTCTTTCAAAGCATACTTCGGGAAATGTTGATCTATTTGATCAACCTTACATGTAAACGTGCGTCACAGTTTATTGGCACGCACACTCCAGTGTGCATATTGAAAGCCAACATAAAACTTCCATTTCTGTGTTATGACGCCCCATGGTTCGAAGAACCGCATATCCTAACCATTTCGTAACACTTTATTGCGTTCGGCATTTCAAAACAGATAAAAACTTAATTCAGTTACATTTATGGCTCACCCATGGATAAATAAATAACCTTCTGAAGGTGAAGGTCGATTCTGATGGACTCAGTGTTTGTAAATCGTTATTTTTTTCATTGGCATGATATTTTTATCAAGGATTGTAAATTCTACGTGTCCAAATTGTAGGATTCACAAATGCTTAAATATTACAGGTGAATATCGATTTTTCAGATATAAAATATGATTTTGTGATATTATTTAATAATCGGTAAAAGTCAAAAAATTTTATTTGTTATTTTATTAAAATTGTATATTTAGTGAAGTATAAATGCAAAATAACTAATAGAATTTATCAAGTACTTATTTACAATTTGTAGCATCTTTTAGTTATGGGTGTCAACAAGCAGCTGTTTTGACGTTTTGTCATTTTCGGTTGATTCAAAACAGTTATTTGAAAAAACAGCACAGGTGCCTTATAATCCAGGATGCCAAATTCTGAATTTTTTTGGCAACGAAGGAATGTTACCCACATGACGTCTCGCGAGGACTTAAATACTAGGTTTGCCAAAATAGAATTTTCTATTTAATTCTTATAGGTCTCCATCTGTATGACGGAATAAAAACCAGGTTACCAGGTAAACAAGAAATTCAGCCAAAAAGTGACCAAACTCAGAATTTGGCATCCTGTAGTATACGGAATCTGTGCAGAAAAAACAATGATTTTTAACGGAAATTTAATATTTTTTGTTAAAAATCTATAACACGATTTTAGTTAAACAGTTCTATCCACAAACAATGCAGTCTTGACTTTAATTAATGATGAATGACTTCAGAAAAATTGATGTTGTTTATGGAAATAATGTGCGTCGATTTTCCTTTAACTTAAATGTCAAGCAATGTTGTATATAGATTTAAATAATTATTCTACTTTAGAAGTAGTTAAAATCTTATTCATTGATATCTCTTAAAAGCATTAAGAAATTTACTTTATTAAGATGTTTCTTTTCGTTGAGGAAGAAAGATAGCCCACACAGAGCAGTTGTGTGTAATTGATTAAAATAGAAAATAATTTGCATTTATGTGCTATATTACTAATAACATTTCATTAATTTCTTTTATCTCATTGAATATTTAGAAAATGACTAAATAATCAAAATTAGATAGTTTAAAAAAATTCAGTGATAATAAAAGTTCATCTCAAACTTTTAATTACCTCAGTCGATGATTTGTAAAGCTTGCTAAGTTACGTTGATCTTTCAAATCAATTCGCAATATAGTGTTTTTATTATTTCAAAAATCAAACTAGCATCTTTGCGAGTTTTTTGAGTAATAACTCATAAAAAACGAAATTTTTTATCAAACTAATTTCATATTTTGAAATTAATTTTTTAAATGTGACCTTAAGTATGACATATGTTTTAAATATGAATAAGTAAAAATATGACCTTAAGTACAAAAGATGTTAAACCTTTTGTACTCAAGGTGTACTTGAGTATTCAAGATCTTTTGTATTCAAGTATATCTCTCTCTTTTGTATTTTTACTTTTTTGTATTCAAGGTCATATGATACTGTTTCAAGTATGTAATCATTCTATTTAAATTTACACCTAATACTAGATAGCTTAAAAAGTGAAGGTCGATGTAAGGTACTTATAAATCTATCACATGCTATCTTCAGAAAAGAAAACTTTCAAGCTTTCATCCCGATATAAAATTATGTGTAGAAAGAAATATCCTTCAACAATGTCTAGGATCAAACATGGAGTATAATTATCTCCCATAGTTATTGGTGAGTTCCACTATTTTTTAATTATAATATTGCTCATAGTATTTTTTCAAATTAAGAGTCAAATTGATTTTAAATCCAGCTGACTCAGTATATCGACATATTGCATTATGTGCCAGTTTCCGTTTTGGGACTAGCAGAACGGACGACTGATATAAGTAGAATCATATATAGTACACTACTGGCCATTAAAATTGCTACACCAAGAAGGAATGCAAATAACAGAACGATATTTATTGGGCACATACATTATAGTGGAAAGAACAAGTGATTAGATTTACAGGAAATTAGGATGAATAGATCTTGAGAAATCAGTACCCAGAGCAGCCACCTCTGGCTGCAATAACAGCATTTATCCGCCTAGGCATGGAGTCAAACAGAGATTGTATGGCATGTACGGGGATCTCAGTCCATGCAGCTTCAAAACTATGCCACAGTTCATCGACAGTAGTGGATGGTGAGTGATGGCGTGCCAATCGCTCGGCAACCATTGACCACACGTTCTCAACTGGTGGCAGATCAGGAGAACGCGCTGGCCAGGGTAACAGTCGAACCTGTTCTGTATCAAGGAAGTTCAGAACAGTGCGGGCGACATGCGGTCGTGCATTATCCTGTTGAAACAAAGCATTAGGGAGGCCTCGAAGATAGGGCAGAGCCACGGGCCTTAACACATCGGAAATGTAACGGTTGCTGTTCAAAGTGCCGGTAATGTGAACAAGAGGTGATCGAGACGTATATCCAATGACAACCCATACCATCACTCCAGCAGATGGGCCAGTATGGCTATGTCCAATGCAAGCTGGCAATGCGCGTTCTCCACGATGCCTCCAAACACGGATGCGGCAATCATGATCCTGTATACAGAACCGAGAGTCATCTGTAAAGATGGCGTGATGCCATTCCCGCGCCCAGGTCCGTCGCTGATCACACCATTAAAGGCGCTCTTGCTTGTGACGCAGCGTCAATGGTAGCCGAAGCCATGGCCGCCGTGCAGACAATCCATGCTGCTGCAAACACCGTCTAACTGTTCTAGCAGAAACTTGTTGCCTTGCAAATGACTCCATTTCTCGACTCAGGGTTCGCGACGTGGCTGTACGATCCCTTGTAACCATGCGGATAAGATGTCTGTCTTCTCTGCTGTTAATGATGGGGGGTCGCTTGAGATCCTGCATGACGTTCCGTATGATTGCCCTGAACCCGTCGATTCCATATTCGCTAACAGTCATGGGTTCTCGACCGACGCGAGCAGCAATATTGCGGTAAGATAAACCGCAATCCCGGTAGGCTATAATCCTTCCTCGATCAAAGTCAGACACGTGCTGATAGGCATTTCTTCTTCTTACACGAGGCATTACAACAGCTTTCTTTGCCGAAAACAACGTTGAAACGGAAATTGAGTATGAGAAAACTGCTGTCAAATCTCTGGTTTTATACACATTGTAGATGTCGCTACTGTCGCCTGCTTTGTATGAATGCGCTGAAAATCTAATCATTTGCATATCACAGCAAGTTCTACCTGTCATGCAAATTTCTCGTGTGTGGTGTGCCACTTTCCTGGTGTAGCAATTTTAATGGCCAGTAGTGTATTATGAATATAGGTGTCATGCATATCATATAATTTGCATTACCACCATAGATATTTATGATACTGGTTCAAGTATGTACTCCATTCTATTCCCAATTTTAGTTTCATTTGTAATTGTCAAAACATGTCCCGCAAAAACTTTCTGGAACAACTGAATATATCTAAGTCTAAGGGATTAAAGTTTGTTGTTGTTTTTTTTGGGGGGGGGATTTAGATATCGAAGAAAATCCACACAGCAGATAAATCGCTTGATAATTAAATATTTGCTGTATTTAGATTTAATGTTATACGAGCTTATGTGCATCAATGTAAGAAAATTAAAAGAGATACTGAATGCACCACTTTAACACTGATTAAACTGGGTTTAAAGTGTGGATTCCAAACCACTATGCACATCCACTCTCATTTTTAAAAACAGATCCAATGAATGACTGAAAAATAGGCCAAAAGCATTCTTTTCTCAGATTGGTTTAAAGCAATACTCTTCGTATATATTAATAATATTTAAATTTCCTTTAAAATTTTATAAGAATTAAAATGAAACCTTTGAGCACTTCAACAACAAAATAGCTTTAATAATAATAAAAACATGGAAACACCTTTTTTTATTATCTGAATTATGGACTGAGAGATATAAAAGAGAGAGAGAGAGAGAGAATTAGAAAGTAAAATTGAAGAGAATGATATACATTATTCACAAGTAAAATATCACTCAATTGATAATGATAAGCATTAGTCCCTTGTTTATATCATTAATCCTTCGATAGTATGAAGTTTTCTTTTTCAATAATAAAGTAAAGATAATTAGCGACCAATATGAGAGAATTTCTTTGTTTCATTTTTAAATAGATTTTAAATATTATACAAAGATTTTTTTATTAAGAGCTGAAGTATTTATCTATATTGTTAAAATTCTTTGAAATTTTTATTGATTTATCTAATAATAATACACTTATGGTACATGGTCACAATTAATGTCTAATTTCGTAAACACAAATGCAGATATTTTTTGATTTAAAGTTTTCAGCCATAATTTGCTGATGAATTGAGATTAAGAATTTGTTGAGAAGTATAGCGAATATCTAATTGTTATTTAATATAATTCATAATCAATTCTTCGCAAAACCTTTCAAAGAAATAAAATCGCAAATTTTAAGTATTCAACGAAAAAAATGTAGAATGTGATATTAGATGAGATTAGCATTCTAAATGCCATCAATGTAAATGCTAAAAATTTGAGCTGTAAGAAATTAATATAAATATAAAATTTTAAATTATCATCTATGTATTAGATTTCCATTTTGTCTTCCTTTCCTTGTTTTAACCAAAAAATGCTTTAAACTTAAAAAGAAATAGCTGATACAGCATTTTAATCAATATGATTCGATTTATTAAAAAATATTTTTAACGCATTTTAATTAGTTATAGAAATTTTAAAAACAAAAAATATATTTATGATAAAAAAAATGGGATAAATTTTTTTAAACTAAAAGTAAAGGTTTTAAACTAGGTATGAACTCAGAAAATGTAAAGACACACATTAAACTCTTTGGTAAATAAACCATAAATTCAGTTTACAGTTTTGACATTAATATAATCATTTTAGTTTCACTTTATCGATAGTTATCTAGACGCATATTTTACTTCAAAATATAACCATAATAGAAACAAACCTCACAGTATGTGAATTCAAAATGTATACAAAAATTACAATAAACAAATGAGAGTTTTCGTAGAAAATTAAATTAAATGGACTGATAACCAAAAGCGAATAAATAAATGTAAGGAAAAAATTTAATTTCGAAAACCAATTTGAATTAGAGAACTATCAATAACAAATGTCGCTAGATTAATTGGATATAAGATGCTTCTAGGCTACAGTTTTGGCATTAATATAATCATTTTAGTTTCACTTTATCGATAGTTATCTATACGCATCTTTTACTTCAAAATATAACCATAATAGAAACAAACCTCACAGTATGTGAATTCAAAATATATACAAAAATTACAATAAACAAATGTGAGTTTTCGTAGAAAATTAAATTAAATGGACTAATATCCAAAAGCGAATAAATAAATGTGAGGAAAAAATTTAATTTCGAAAACCAATTTGAATTGGAGAACTATCAATAACAAATGTCGCTAGATTAATTGGATATAAGATGCTTCTAGGCTCTGGGTATTCAGTATTCACGATTATGGAACACCATTCTTCGAATTACCTCCAAAGAACTAACTATCCTTTCATTCAATGGATATGACGCCCATGAAAGCTCGTCTGTATATTAAATTGCTTTGTAACCAACGATAACAGACAATGACTTCCACAGTCATTTAAGATTGCAGCGGGTATCGATAAGACGATATCAGCCACAAATAAACAGAGGACGCTTCACAAAAACATATTGCCTCTACAAATAACACGAGTTTAAAGTTTCTCTATCACTCCAAACCAGACGGCGTGATTAATTTGGGGTAACATTTAAGAAGTCACTGTCAAAATGAAATGTTGACTACGTATCAGTTGGACTGTGTTCTATTGGCACTAAGTTTTACTCATGAATAAGTCAATATGAATTTTACAATCCGAGGACAAATGCACGAGATATGGAGAGATCAAACCACACATAATCTTCCCCCAGAGCACACAGTGATGATTGTATGATATCAGGATTAAATCTTAGACTCCATTGTAAGATTGTAAGAAGAATAGCCCTGCTTTTATTTATAACTGTCTCTATACTTTTACGACAGTTATTTGGAGAATGAAGGAACTGCGAGAATAGCGTAGCCAGCATGCTCATCTAACCTGAATCCATTGGAAATATTTAGAATACCATTTACAATCTCAGCCATTTTCATAGACTTTGAAATTATTTTGTAGGATAGATAAATGGTAACTGTCCAACAACGCAATCTGCGGAGATTTTCTAGATCGTGATAAGCGTGATCTTCAGGGAAACAAAACGCATATATTTTATTAATACAGATATTTTGTTTTAAATTTAAACTTTTTATTAATGACTCCAGTGTGACGTCACGTTATACTTTATTAAAAATAATTTAAGCTTTCCCTTCAATACTGATTTCATTTCATGCATAAACATATTTCTCCAATCAATTTCACTACTTTTTCTTTCTTAGCAGATTTTGCTAAGCATTTCTTAGCTTTAAGAAGTGAGTTTAGTATTTAAATATTTGCTTGTGTTCCTATTAAAAATGGGAATGATGTATAATTTATACCAAAAATCCCTATATATAATTTGTCTATACTAAAAAATAAGTGATATTTTGAAATTCTAATAATATTTACATATATCATTACGTTTTATTAATATCATTAGGTTTTTATTGATTTCCATGGCTTTCAAAGGAAATCGTGCATTTAGCTTTTGAGAAACAATTTGAAAAATAATGATATTTATTATTATTGGTTGCATTTACTATTTACTTAGATTTCGTCAAAATACTCTTTTAAGCCTCGAAATAAGATCATATATATAGATTAACCAAAAACAAGTCCAAAATGAAGTATGGAATGTTCAAAAATTATATATAAACGTTGCAATTAAATTTTGAAATGAAACGTTTCTTTTTTAAGTATAAGTTTCATTCCATTAGGTGCAGCAGTTCCCGAGTCAATCCCGGACAAAAATTTGTTGTGGATACATATTATAAATTTTATTTATATAAATAATAAAATTGGAATATTTTACAATCATTTGGTAATTTTACATTTGAAGTCACATTGGAACAATAGAGTTTTAACAAAAATAAATAAATTACAATGTTTCACTTATAAAATAATATTTAATATTTTTTTTTATTTAATAAGCAAAAATTTTGTTATCAGACTCTGTGTAGTTTTAAATGTAACGTAGCTACTTTTGTAAACATTTTATTTTTTGTTACATAAGAAACGGTTCCTATGATTTCTGCCGTTCAGAGCACTACAAGCTGGGGAAGTAGTGGCACCTTATATACTGAGGCACCTTCTAGGTGCCCCAGTATATAAGGTGCCATTACTTCGTAATTTAGAAGCAGAGATCAAACAGATACTTAGCCTTCCATTCCCATAGGTATTTTTAAACATAATATCATACGCATAAAAATATATGCAAAATAAAATAACTACATAAAACGTTGCAAAATTTTCATAAAATTGCAAGAATATATTTTACTAGTGAATAAGATCAAAACTAATAACCTTTATAAAAGTGAGCTGTTTTATTTTATTTGCATTCGTATACCTTGTTTTTATCTAACTAGAAGACGTAATTTATAGTTCTATACACTTTAATGCTCGAACATAATTGTTTACATTTTACAATAAATACTATTGCATAGTTAAAGTTTGCATCATTAAAAATTAAGGACAGGAAAGATATTATTCTATAAATGATTATATCTATATTATAAAAAAATAGCTATAAAATTTATTATCTTCTAAAATCATAGTGTTGTAACAGTTCTACATGCGATAATGAACTAACATTAAAAATCGTAACAGTGTAATTTGCGATTTGCTTTCTTAATTTTTGATTTATGCAATTCTAAATAGTTCCCTTTGAGAAAAAATACTTATGATGTTTACAGTTCTCGGCACAATGGAACCATAACGCACTCGTATCAGTAAAAGACAAATTCAAATTGGCAAAAAGTGCAACCGGAATTTTTGCTTTTATTGTCTGCTATAAGTAAAAAAAGTTTATTTTTAGCTTTGTAAATGATCTAGAGAAGTCGGTAGCAAAAGCGTTCTATTTTCGTAGCGCTTTTATATTAACTTATATCTCAACTATATAATAAAGCGTCTGCAGCTGAAAAATAAAAGTAATAAAGTCGTTTTATTTGGAAATAACTTCCCCACTGTAAAAAAATAGTTTATTGACTCTTAGCTTCTCCATTTTCATCCCGGAACAAATGAAGCAAACGATTTCGTATTAAAGATTTTTAAAGTACGTCACTCAGACGATAAAATAATAGCATCATCTCCGAGCTAAATGAATTTTCGATGCAAGATAATGGCAACATAAAAAATAATAATAAGGAAGTCGCTTTAAAGAGAGCTCTTGTTTGTCGTGGGAGAATGGCAACACACTAATGAAGGTGGAAATCCATGGGTGATCATCTCTCCGAAAGTTAGATTTTAAACAATGGGACGAAGAGTATCATCTTTCTTTACTGTGGAGAAGTAGATAATGTTAATGATAATGATGACAACTTCTAAGTCTAATAAAAATTTTCATGAAATTTATCTACTTTTGTTCCGTAAAATTGAAAACAATGAAAATATTAAATTCATTTAACACATTTTTGTCACACAATATTCTATCTATTTTAAGAAACAATTCTATAGTACTATTTTATAAATATATGGAATGTTTTGTGATAAAATAAGACTATACTTAAAAATATTCTTCAACTGAGTGTGATAAACTTTACTGTTAGATGAATTATACCTATTTTCATGTATTTTTAAAAGAATCACTCATATTTTCATTGATATGGGGTATTTATTTACGTTCTAAAATATCCAATGAGAACAAAGGATGAAAGTTCAGAAATTGTGTCACCATTAGAAATAATTAATAATTTGAAGTCTGTAGCGAATCAATTTATTTGTTTGATTGTTACTGAATAGAATTTTTCTGAAAACAGATGCGATTGAAAATAAATTTGCTTCTTTTCAATTTTCCTGATTGTTTCATAAATATAATATATTTTGAATGCCTTACTGAAATACTTTTTCAGATATGTTTCTCCATAAGCATTATCATTTCTAGTTTATATGTTTTCCTCATTTGATGTCTGGAATTTTTTTTTGAAAGTTGTATTTATCATAACTTATTCTATTTATTTACTTGATTTATTTCATGTGAACAAAATTTTCTTATTACCTTAATATGATATTGAATTTGTTAATTCCTTTTATTAATTTATCACAAATTATTGCGATGTACATAATAGTTTTAATTTTTAATTTATATTAAAAGACTGAATATGTATTATCAATAAAATATTAAATGATCATTACTATATAATAGCTGTCAATATGATTTTTAAAATAATATTGGCCTTTCTAATTTTTCCTTTATTTATATTTTTGACGTTTTGGTATCTCCAAAGTTTAATTGATCATTAAAACTTTATTATTTATTCATCCAATTCATTTCATATGGTTAACAAAAACGTCATTTTTGTCTTATGTTATTATTATTTAGTTCAATTCAATTTATTAATCGATCAATTTGCTTTTAATAACTCGTTACAAAATATTACTTCACTCATCCGTCAAAATTAACTCACTTTAAATGCTATCACAAAATCCAAAAGAATAAAGATCGTTATATTTTATAGTAGTTACTAGAATGTTCCATAATGAATCATTTAACGATTGTTTGATAAGAGTATGAGGAATTGTTTTTAAAAGCAACCAATCAGAAAAAAAAGAACAACCTATCACAAATAATGACTCTAACCAAAATGATTCACTTAAGTATTGTCGTATCAAAGAAAATCAATCATTGTAGTTTACTACAAAAAGATAATGAATGATTCCACTAATTCTTCGTATTTCTACTACTTATGTGTCCTTGTTGAGATAATTTTATACATCCATTTAATCAAATTAATTCTGGTAGGAATCGTAAAAATAATAAGTTAATTTAAATGTTTTCTATTTATTTTATTTTCGTTATTATATAATAGTCACTTTCACAGTCAAAACTTACTGAAAGTGGGCAATAGAATGGTAAATTCTAAATTTTAATTAAACTAACTTTAATAATAAATATTTCGTAAATTTAGCTCTCAAACTTTCAAAATAATAATAATGAAAATAAAAAAAATAAGTCAACAAACGAAAATTTTCAAATAAATATTATTAAATGTTAATACATGCTTAATTAAGTAAAGAATTTGTATACGTTCTTATACTTTTTTTGTATTTTTTTTCTTACTTTATTTATAAAAAATAGTATTACAAAGAAGATATGGCATTGATCTTAAGATGAATAAAAAAATAATATTCATTGGAAAAATACATAACAGACGAAATTCTTACAGCAAAAAGACGACGAGTTACCTACAAAAAATGTACACAACAGGCAGATCTTGTGATTTGTAAATAATTATTTTTAATGCTTTCATCTAAAAGACGGTGGTATTGACTTCTTCAATGCATTTAATTAAAGAAATTGTGTACAGAGTTTCCCATACACAAATTGCATTTAAATGTTGATGTCAGAGAAAAGTTTGCCTTCGTGTCTCTTATAAGAAGACGAAATGCTTTCTAGTATGTTCCTGACTTAGCTAAAAATTGAGCAGTAGCCTACCAATACCATTTATAGTATCACATTATTTCTGTCCGCGTTTGTCGAGATCTTTTGATCGTCTGTAAAATATGTAATCGATAGCTCAGAATAGTCATACAGAAAGTCTCAGAGGCCCGTTATTACCAAACGAGAGGATAGATGGGTCACCCGCATTACTATACTGCATCGTATAGATTCAAAAGATGGTCTCGTTTGCGGATAACAAGTAGCAGTGTGATCAGTTCAACAACTTCTGAAGCAACATGAGCTGTTAGTTTGTCGACCATGACTTCAGCTACCCGCGATACATCACAAACACATTTAGTCATCAGAAACACCTTCAATGATGTGATCAATGATGAACCTAGGCTCAGAAATGGCGAGATGCCCTGTTTTTAGACGAATTCCGGCACTGCCTACTACATCATGATTGTCACATTAGTGCTTGGCAACATCATGAAAAAGGCACATTTCCAACGTGCTTTCATCATCGTCATAGTGGACCATCACCAAAAGCGATGGTAAGAGTCGCCATTGGAATCGTCTTGTTTGTAATGAGACGCAATGAAGATTGATTTTGTTGTCGTGTTGAGGATCTTGGCTCTCTCTCTTTTATTCTGTGAAATGCAAGATAATGCACAACTGTCTTTCGCCAGTATTGTATAGACCTCCCTAAAGACAGAATATACTCGATTGTTGCCTTGTGTGAACCACATGTTCTCCAGATCCCTCATTAATAGAAAATGGATGATCAATGGTTGTGCTTAGAAACTTGCCTATCAACTTACGTCAGTGTTTACAATCGATAAACATTGAAATATTGATGCATGGGTATCAGTATCTTTAAACCCCTATCAGACTCTGTTATACACAAAAACCACAGGCCAATATGGGTTGTTACTGCTGAGACCTGGCACTCCGTGCAGGGTGTCCGAGATTCTAGACTGAAGTAGAGGCACAACCTGATAGTCAATACTAACAGAACAGGGCTTCTTCTTCTCGCTGTCTGTCCATCTGTTATTGCTGACAGAGACAATTGTATTGGGCATCGATTTCTGGGTATCTATAGTTCTATACTAATAGAACAGGGCTTCTTCTTCTCGTTGTCTGTCCATCTGTTATTGCTGACAGAGACAATTGTATTGGGCATCGATTTCTGGGTATCTATAGTTCTATACTAATAGAACAGGGCTTCTTCTTCTCATTGTCTGTCCATCTGTTATTGCTGACAGAGACAATTGTATTGGGCATCGATTTCTGGGTATCTATAGTTCTATACTAATAGAACAGGGCTTCTTCTTCTCGTTGTCTGTCCATCTGTTATTGCTGACAGAGACAATTGTATTGGGCATCGATTTCTGGGTATCTATAGTTCTATACTAATAGAACAGGGCTTCTTCTTCTCGTTGTCTGTCCATCTGTTATTGCTAACAGAGACAATTGTATTGGGCATCGATTTCTGGGTATCTATAGTTCTATACTAATAGAACAGGACTTCTTTTTCTCGTTGTCTGTCCATCTGTTATTGCTGACAGAGACAATTTTATTGGGCATCGATTTCTGGGTATCTATAGTTCTAAATATCGTGAAAATTTAATAACTTGTTATTTATGATTTAGTATACTTGAAAAATAAATATCATTTTGTTATTTTTATTTCTTCCTGGTGTAGCAATATTATTGGTTGTATAGATGTCAGTAAAATTACAAAAGGTTAAATTTTAACTATAAACACTCACCAACTGTTTTAGTTTATGATTTCAAAGAATCAATTTCATAAAAATAACTTTGAAATGTAAAATGTTTTAATATGAGTTTTTTTTTCTTGGTTAATATAGAATTTGAATATTTATGAATGAGTGTAGTAACAACTAGAGTAATGATAAATCTGGGAGAAAACTTCCAGCATCTTATCTAATCAAAATACTTAGAATAGTGTCTACAGAGAGATAGGTTATTTACCATTATCTTCAAATTAAAAAAATTTTAATAATATTTTTTCTGCATTTTCTTAAAAATTTACGAAGTCAACTTCAAATCAAACCAAATGTGCAAAGATCACTGAATAAAATTATTTGGTACATATCCTTTCCAACATTTTTCATCTGAATGTGAAAATTTTTGTAGCAAATTAAATAATTTATATTCTAAAAATTTCATCTACAAATTTTTAATAAACCAACATAAGCACCACATTTGAAAATTATATTCTTATATTTTGCATTTGATACAGCTTTTAAGATTCATGTTAAATTAAAAGTTTTTGTTACACATTGAATGTAATAATATTTTTATGCTTATTTTAGATGTTTGCAAAATTAGTTAATATTAGTTTGAAACTTACAAAATTCAAAGTCATTTTCAAATTTGGCAAAATTTTGAATTATTTTTGTATTAAAAAAATTATTACGGGTGCAAAATATTTAACAAAGTTATGACATATTAGTTAAATTTCAAACACATTTTCCTATAAAAAATACACATATTACTTTATAAATTACTGTAGAATTAATTTTTCTATATTTCTCCAAATTTAAATTAAATGCAACATTTGCGTATTAATCTATTAATTAAAAAGAGTTAAAAATTATTTATTTCCTGTATTGCACAGAAAATTGCTAAATATAAATGATTATTACCCATTAAAGTTAAGCCTTTATCTCGTTAAAGGTTGTATCAGGCGCTTAACGAAAAGGGAAATGGTTTATTTTAATGAACCTCATAAATTTTCTAAACCCATCAAGGCTTAAGATTAAAATAAAATTAAATTCAAAGATAATTTAAGACAGCTATAATTTCTTAATTCAACAAAGGCACACAATTTTGTTCACATGTTAACTAATCATTTTTATCCCAAACAGCGAGTTCAAGATTCAAACACGATAACTTTGTTTGATTATTAATTCACTTCATGCATTTATTATTTTTTAACAGTTTCACTTGATTAGTCTTTGCCTCATCTGGCAAAGCAATTAAATCGTTTTATAAGCTTCCTTCAAAGCTCAGAGATATTCTAAAACAGCTTAGCAGAATTAACACCATTGTTTTTTGGCGGATTTTTTAAAGCTTTGAATAAGCAAATTCATAAACCTTGCATTATATAGGATAATTCATGCTGATAAAAAAATACACATTGATTATACAAAGTGTCATAACAAGGAAATTTATTGCATTGTTAACATACATAAATTAGAAGTCTATTTATGAACAAATCATTATGGAGAACATTATTCGAATAATGATATAAAAATATTATATAATTTGATTATTATCAATATGTGTATGATCTAATACATATTGGGGACAATATGACATACTAATTAATACAATCAGAAATAAGAAAATGTTTACCAAACAGTTTATACCTTTTAATTTTCTTTGTTATAATTATATATAATTTTTTTATGTAATTTATATTATACTATTTACATATATTTTAAATTATAACGGAGAATTTTTAAATACATGAGCATTTTAATGAATTAATAAGTATGAATTTTTAAATAAAATTATGGTATACAACATTTAATGAAAGTAAAAAAATATTCTTTTACTGTCACAATCTTCATGAATAAAGTAGTTCATTAATAATTAAAAATTTTCTTTTAATATGTTTTTTTTTTCATTTTAGAAGTGACCTAAAAAGTTTGCACAATGCACAAATTATTAATATTAAAATTAATAAATATAACGATGAAATTTCCGAATTTTATTTTTATTATCTTGTTATAGTAGTGAAATAGTTTGTTTTCTCATTCTATATGATAATGATAAGAGCAAATTGGTTGATTGGTTTCTTAAAAGATTGAATTTCGCTTTACCGTTTCCAATGATAGTCAGTATAAGATCACTTTATGGTTCGTTCATAATGTCAAACATATTTAAAAAAAATTTCTAAAAAGCAATCTTTATGCTTAAATTAATATACTTTTGCAGATTTTATTAACATCTGTTTATTAAATTTGATCGTTGGAAAATATTATATATATATATATATATATATATATATATATATATATATATATATATATATATATATATATATATATATATATATATATATATATATATATATATATATATATATATATATATATATATATATATATCAAAAAATATTTACATATAAGCGTTAATCTTTCAAAAATATGTAATAAGTATGTTTATACATTTGCTTCATAATTATTATACAAATGAAAACAAGTTTCGTAATTAAAATTTTACTCCATTTTTTGTGCACGAGTTTTTTACTGTAATTCTTTATACTGAATAGTTTGAAAAAAGATTTATTTGTTAGTATCAAATTAATATAAAAGAATTTGTCCACCAAAGTTTTTTCTTACTATTTTATGACCATTTTCATGGCTCTCTATTATAACCTTTTTGAAAAAATAAAAAGTTAAAGTTTAGAGATATCTTACTATACATACAAAGGCATATGTATTTGCATTGTGTCACAGAAAGCATTGTAAATATCATAAAAAAAAACATATACTTAATTTAAACTACATCCAAATAAATGTGCTATATTGGATCAAACGAATAAAAGTAGTAGTTAAAACAAATGCAAGCAGCATGAATGTCCAAGATCATTTCAAAAGACTTAATCTCACTTTTTAATGAATGATTCACTTTCTTTTGTGACTTTTCTTTTTGTTTTCTTAATTACCTCAACAAGTTTTTAAGTTCAAAAAACCTTTGCCTGCAAGTTCACCCTTATCCACATCTACAACCAGAAATCAAAATCAATATTTATTAATCACCTCACTTCAAATTATCGTAAACAAATTGACTCAATTATTTACTCACGCTGCCATTGCCGAAACGATAAACATTAACTCGTGTGTAACCATTTCCTTTACACCAGACGATAATAAATTTTCTCATCCGTTCTGGAATTCATGCATAGGATCTATTCCAAAGGAAGAAAATTAATGGAAATTTTTTATTTAAAGAATTACTTAAATTATTCTACTTAATATGTATAAAAGATAAGACTACGAAAATATAACTATTTTAGAGTGATGAACTTCTTTATAAAATACTTATGAAAATGTTGTAAGCATCGCGATTTTAATTTTTGAATTATAGCTCCTTTAACTAATTTTTATATTGTTTTACAATGCATAAAATTTGTTTTCAAATTTTAAGTATATTTTTATGTTATTACAACATTATTTTTAAATTTTCGAATATATTTTGCTATTTTAGTACATTTTAAAAATTTTATAATCTGAAAAAGATTTTATGTTATTTTATAGTGAGATCACTTTGTAGATAATCTTACAACGGATTGCTGTTTTAAGATTTTTACAATATCCACAATCTTTTACCTCCTTTAATGACTTTTTATTGTAAATGAGCTGTATTCACAGGCCAAGGAGAAAAACTTATAAGCCTCCAACATAATATATACATTCAAAAATCTATTACCCAGCATTCATTAATAGCTGATATCAAATTCCACATTTCCATTCAGCAAAACATTTTAATTCTAGGTATGGTGAACCTTATTTTTTAATTGATTAATTTATTGTAAGCTTATTTTTAATATTGAATTTTTGTGATGAGCTTTTCATGGATGGTGAGTTGTATTGATATATTGCAAAGGAAGAAATCAGGAAATTTCCTTCAAATCGGTATTAATAGATGTTTATGTTCGATTTGGTACCAAATAGTATTGCCTAGGATAAGCTAATATTACTTCACTTTTAATTTGATATCAAAAATAGATAACCAGCCAACCCAAAGTTCTTTTTTTATTTCCAATGGCTGACAGCAAAAAAAAAAAAAAGACAAAAATACATAATAAAATAGAGAAAACAAATGAAAATACAAAGAACAAAATAGTAAATCAGCTTCACACTCTCTCACTTCCAAATAATGAATGCATAGGCAAGAGCAATACATGTCTGCAAATATCGAATGTCCATTTCTTGATGCGAACTTCATAGGAGACAACTGGGACTCTGGAAAATTTTCAACCGGTACAGGTGTTTGGAAGTCATTCATGGCCAATTAAGAGACTTGGGCCTAGGCTATACTGGTATAAAACTGTGGTTCACAAACCACAATTTATCATTATTTCTAGATTTTAGACTTCTCCAAAAACCATCCCTTGATTTCTTTTCATCGTATAGCTGTATTGCATTAAATGAAATCGGTTTGTCTGATATTTGGAGAGAGTCAAACGAAAGTTGTTGTAGGCATTTGATCACACCATCGTATAATATTCCAAGAAGAATTTTCATAAATGGTGAACTAAATTCGCTTGTCTGAGAGAGAAAACAGGAAAAATCTACCAAGTCTTCACCTCTATGAATATACAGACAGGAAACATAAGCGCAATATTCATCTCTCTTTGTTCAACAATTGCAAGGTGTGGTCTTACCACAAAGTCCCCATTCTATTTTTATTTTTAAATCATGACTCGAATAGTCTAACAGCTGAAGGTTGTTGTGAGGTATAAGAATCTTGATTGCAGAATGTTCACCGGAAGTTCTTTTCATAGACAGTGAGACGTATTGAGGCGACGAAAAAGGAAAAAATCCCGAACACACTCTCACCACACATTCCGACAGATGTTTTTGCAGGTCATATGTGGGGGTGGAGATGTAACATCCATCGCGCATTAGTTAACATTAGCTGGGATCGAACTCAAGAACCACTAAAACATAGTTGGACATATCAATATATGCTGAAAGAAACAATTAACTTGCAATGTTTTTCTCTTCTTATCAATTTATTCTTCAAAGCATATTTAATATATAGAAATTTAAGAAAAAATTATATTATGTTTAAGATAACATCATATTGTTTTTATAAAGATATTAGTAGTTTTTATCAGAGTTAAAATAAATTCTGCTAATAAAATTCAAGAACGAAAATTATTTATCATATACAAAATTTGAGAAACGTTCTTTAATTTAAGTCTTTAATCAAAACTAAAGGAATTGGAATATTCTTGTCGTCACATGACGCAGTAAATGCTGTTATTAGCCTAGTTTATTTCCAAATATCTTATTGTAAATAAATTAATATAATCTGTTTTGCAATAATTTCAAGTGACATGAAATAATAAAACTTCTTTAATGAAAAAATGCAAAAAAAAAAAAATATTAAATCCAGTTTATTTATTAAACATCTCACCAAACGATTCTTGAATAAAATAAAAAAAATGTACCGTATAAAAGTTATTAAAAAATTATTTTTACAGAATATTCCTTAATGAAAATTACTTCAAGCGTTAGAGCTAAAATAAATTTATTGAAGAAATATATATCTTTTATCTTAAAATGAGTAAATTATTTTAAAGAAAAACCACAAAATTTGCTATTCAGCTATAGTTAAAGGATTTCTGTAAACATATACAGGTGGCTATAACACTGAATTTTCAAAATAAAAAATATGAAAGCAGTGCGCAATTCAGATATAATTGTAGGTAACTTTAAAATATCCTTCAAGCATTAAGTATTTCGCAAAATTTCATTAAATTTTATAGTTAAAAAATTATATTTCATTTTCACTTCTAATTTTATCATAAATATAGTATTTATATCATAAAATATTGTTACAAATTTATAAATAATGATTTTATTTGTCTTAAAATATCTCAGACTGATCAGAAATTCTCACATTTTGGGCAAAAATTGCGGTATTTAGATGTGTTGTAGTTTAAAAGCGGATTTCTTAATGATTTGGCGACTTGGCGACAGTTGGCGAGAATCTTGGTGACTTGGCGACGGTTGGCGAGATTTTTGGCGACTTGGCGAGAAATCGATACTTCTGGAAACATCCATCACCTAAGCTCTAGGACCAATATTTTCCGAGATAGCCTAGAAGCTTCCAGAGCCTTGGCGAAATTGGTAGATTTCTCCGCCAAGTCAGGTATAAATACCGCAGCCCGACATGGAAGAGTAGAGTTTTGTGAAGACAGTCAGTGAGTGAAGACGATTAGTTGTGACTGCTAGTTGTTCTCTGTCTGAGGTATTTGAGACCTGTGATTGGAAGCTATTTCTTATTGTATCTGACGAATTGTAGCTGTATAATTGTGATTGTTACAGCGGGAATTTCGTTTATCTAGTGAAGTTTTTACGAATAAAAGTCTTGTGTTCATTAAGTGGTTGCTTTATTCAACTCTCAATCAACACGAACCCGTGGAGCTCGGTACAACTGGTGTCAGAAGTGGGGTTGAAGAGTTGATGCAGCGTGTCACCAGAAAAATGGATATGGATTTAATGAAAAGTCTTCTCGAAAAATTAGCGGAGCAGATGGCTGAGATGAAAGCTGGACAAGAAGATATGAAAACCGAGATGAAAGCTGGACAAGAAGAGATGAAAGCTAGACAAGAAGAGATGAAAGCTGGACAAGAAGAGATTAAAACCGAGATGATGAAAGAGATGAAAGCTGGACAAGAGGAGATGAAAGCTAGACAAGAAGAGATTAACACCGAGATGATGAAAGAGATAAAATCTGGACAGGATGAGCTCAAGAAGGACATTGTAAGTGTTAAAGAAGAATTCTCCAACATCATTCAGGAGAAGATGAATGCAATGGAGGATAAGGTAACTTCAGTAGAAACTAAAGTTCTAGAGATAGAAGAAAACGTGGAAGAAGCATTAGACAATATCAATAAGGAGATTGAAAGCTTGAAGAAGCAAATGTCAAACAAACATGAGGAACCCAACGTGACATTTGTGCCTTCCCTAGCCAATATTAAACTCTCAACATTTGATGGGAAATCATCCTGGCAAGTATACAAGACCCAGTTTATGATGGTAGCGGAAGCTAATGGATGGAATCCCCGAGCCCAAGCTTTTCACCTGGCGGCTTCTTTAAGAGGAGACGCGGCTGACATCCTCGAGACGCTTCCGGAGGAGCAGAGGCACGATTTCCAAGCCCTATCGAGTGCGCTTGAGCTGCGGTTTGGAGATAAGTGCACTAAAGAATATAGCAGACTACAGTTAAAGTCACGCTATCAAAAAGCGGGTGAAAGTCTTCAAGAATTGGCTGCCGATATTCAGCGACTTTCCCATCTAGCATTTTCGGACTGCCCAGCTGAGACACGTCAGGATCTGGCTCTCCATCACTTCATCGATAGTGTGAGGGATCCGGAGATACAGAAAACACTTAGACTCGCCGATGTCAAAGATATTGGATCTGCCCTAGTCTACGCACATAAGATAGAGGCTGCCCAGCAGGCCGCGCGTAAAGACCGGCACTCAATCAGAGCCGTCTCTACTACTGATAAGGACTATGATCTCAGAAAGCAAATCGAAGAACTGCGGCGAAAATTCCGTAACTTAGAAATGAGTAAAGGTGGCAGAAACACGAAAATTCAGTGTTGGACTTGCGGTGCAGTCGGACACGTTCAGAGAGACTGCCCAAAACGAAAAGATGATGGAAATGATCTTCGTCAGAAGCCCCATTTCAAATTGTTTCATATTTCTTCCGTAAGTAGCGGCGACAACGGACTTTTCGTTATGGGACATGTCAACGAAGTTCCCTGCAGAATGATAATCGATACTGGAGCCAACGTAACTATCATTAGGACAGATTTGGCTCGCAAACTTGGTGACAAACTTATCTGGACGCCGCCCTGCATTACCCTCCAAACTGTGACAGGTGACAAGATTAAAGTGCATGGAAAAATAAATCTAGACATTGCATTTGGTAATGCCGTGTACCATCATATGGCATATGTCGCTGATATAAATGACGAATTTATTCTCGGATTGGACTTTCTCAAAGAAAACCATTTCAAGTTAGATTTTAAAAATAATGAACTACACTCATGTTCTGAAGACATAGCGATTTTTAAGACGAAATATTCAGATATTAAAACAGTCCATCATATAACTGCGAAGAGTGAAACAACATTACCACCAAGAACTGAGACAATAGTTTGCGGAGCTCTTTCAGAAGATAATAATTTTCATTATGGATTGACTGAATATCCAGATTCCGACAATAGCGTTAAAGGAGTACTAGTGGCTTCTTCACTCGTCGATCTTTCACGAAATGTAATCCCGGTAAGAGTTGCTAATCTAAGTAATAAGGTAAAACTTATAAAAGAAGGAGAAGTGCTAGCGACTTGCACTCCAGTGACCTGTATTAACCGAAATTGTCAAGCCACACTATCTGAGCCTCCTGACACTCTAATTAATGAACTCCTTCAGAGAGCAGAGTTAGATGATAAACAGAGGAATGCTGCAAGAAATTTATTATTAGAATTCGGAGATCTCTTTTCCAAGAAATCAGATGATGTTGGGCGAACCAAATTGACGCAGCACCGAATCAATACAGGAAATCATCCACCCATTAAACAACATCCGAGAAGATTGCCATTCGCTAAGCAGGAAGAGGTGGATAATCTTCTGATGGAAATGCAGCAGAATGACATTATTGAGCCATCAGAGAGTCCTTGGGCTTCGCCTATTGTTTTAGTTCGGAAGAAAGATGGTTCTACCCGATTCTGCGTTGACTATCGTCGGTTAAACAACATCACTAAAAAAGATAGTTACCCTCTTCCTAGGATTGACGATACACTTGATGCTTTATCTGGAAAACAATGGTTTTCGACTTTGGATCTCAAGAGTGGTTATTGGCAAGTAGAGATACATCCTGAGGATCGAGAAAAGACTGCATTCACCACAGGACAAGGACTTTGGCAGTTCAAGGTTATGCCATTTGGGCTTTGCAATGCACCTGCAACGTTTGAGCGCCTGATGGAGACAGTATTACGAGGACTTTCCTACGAAGCCTGTTTGGTATATTTGGACGATATCATTATTGTAGGGCGCACATTCGAAGACCATTTAAGAAACATCCGAAAGGTGCTGGAAAAATTAAAAATGGCCAACCTGAAGCTGAATCCTTGCAAATGTAATTTATTCCGACGTGAAGTAAGCTATCTGGGACACATTATCTCTGCTGAAGGTGTAAGAACAGATCCTGAAAAGATCTCTGCAGTTAAGGACTGGAGTCGTCCAAAAGATGTCCACCAATTAAGAAGTTTTCTTGGACTATGCACATATTACAGGAAATTTGTTAAGGGTTTTTCAAGTATTGCCAGACCTCTTCACAAGTTGACAGAAGTTAAACAGAGATTTCTATGGACAGATGAATGTGAGAAAGCTTTTAAACAACTGAAGGAGGCGTTGACATCTTCGCCCGTTCTTGCATATCCCCAGCCCGAAAAATTATTCATTTTAGATACGGATGCCAGCAACGAAAATATCGGAGCTGTTTTGTCGCAAGAAATTGATGATAAAGAATATGTCATTGCTTATTGGAGTAAATGTCTTTCGAAACCAGAGCGGAATTATTGTACAACCAGGAAGGAATTGCTGGCAATCGTCAAAGCCATAGAACATTTCCACCATTATCTCTATGGAAGAAAGTTCTTGCTCCGCACCGATCACGCATCCTTAACCTGGCTTTTAAATTTTAAAAATCCAGAAGGACAGGTAGCCAGATGGATTCAACGACTCCAGGAGTTTGACTTTGAAATACGTCATCGCAAAGGAACTCTGCATGGAAATGCTGATGCACTATCAAGGAAACCGTGTAATGAAAGCTGCCGATATTGTTCTAGAGTAGAGAAGAACTATCAGTTAGTAAATCCTTCTGTACGCCAAGTTACTGCTTCACCTCCATCGAAACCAGACCCATGGAGTGATAAAGAACTTAGAGAAGCCCAAAAAGAAGACCCAGATATAAATCCAATTTTAGAATTAAAAGAATCTTCCAGTATGAAACCAAGTTGGCAGGATATCTCCACCTACAGTCCTGCTACTAAACAATATTGGGCTCTTTGGGACTCACTCCATATAAGAAATGGTGTCTTATACAGGAAATGGGAGTCCGATGATGGACGTAATTTCAAATGGCAGCTTGTTCTTCCAAAATCAAGAATTTCAGATGTTTTGAAAGAATTGCATAGTAGCTCAACTGGAGGCCACTTCGGAGTAATGAAAACTCTACAGAAAGTTCGAGAACGCTTCTATTGGAGCAAAACGAGACAAGATGTAGAGAAATGGTGCCAATCTTGTGATGACTGTGCGGCACGTAAAGGACCGAAGAAACGTAACCGAGGAAGGTTGCAGCGGTACAACGTAGGAGCACCTTTTGAGCGGATAGCATTGGACATTTTGGGTCCTTTACCACGATCTTCAAATGGCAACAAATACATACTAGTTGTCATGGACTACTTTACTAAGTGGCCTGAAGCGTTTGCAATCCCCGATCAAGAGGCGACTACAGTAGCTGAGGTTCTAGTGCAGCAATGGGTTTCCAGATTCGGCACTCCCTTACAAATTCATTCTGATCAAGGAACAAATTTCACCTCTGTTGTGTTTAAAGGAATGTGTCAAATTCTCGGAATAGACAAGACGCAGACCACGCCACTACACCCACAATCGGACGGCATGGTAGAGAGGTTTAACAGAACCATCTTGAATAACCTCTCCCTTATGGTTTCCAGAAATCAGCAAGATTGGGATTTGAAGCTACCGCTGTTTCTGCTTGCATATCGCAGTGCTGTCCATGAGACTACCGGATATACTCCTTCACAGATGCTCTTTGGTCGCGAACTTCGTCTCCCTTGTGATCTTCAGTTTGGTCGTCCACCGGATACATCTTCATCGCCAGAGGAATACCTTCGAGACCTTCAGGCACGTCTTGAAGATGTCCATAACTTCGCTCGAGACCGAATCAACCTGACGACCGAAAGAATGAAGACAAGGTATGACACAAGAGCGACGGGACATGAATTTCAAGAAGGTGACAAAGTTTGGTTGTGGAACCCGATTCGACGTAAAGGACTTTCTCCAAAGTTGCAAGCCAACTGGGAAGGTCCCTACACAGTCCTAAAAAGACTGAACGACGTCGTGGTTCGTATAAGAAAATCATCTTCTTCAAAACCAAAGGTAGTACATTATGATAGATTAGCTCCTTATCGTAATGTAGAGTAAAAATTAGTAGACCATGGTCTCTTTGTAAATAGTATAGATAATTTTTTTTATCTTTTCTATTTTTTTGTATTTTTAGTTGCTTGTGTATGTAATGTATCCTCTTGAAATGTAAATTCTCTTATAATTAATTTGGCCTCCTATCAGGGGATTGTACTGCCCGGGACGTGCAGTCCTTGAGAGGGGGGCAATGTTACAAATTTATAAATAATGATTATATTTGTCTTAAAATATCTCAGACAGATCAGAAATTCTCACATTTTGGGCAAAAATTGCGGTATTTAGACGTGTTGTAGTTTAAAAGCGGATTTCCTAATGATTTGGCGACTTGGCGACAGTTGGCGAGATTCTTGGCGACTTGGCGACGGTTGGCGAGATTTTTGGCGACTTGGCGAGAAATCGATACTTCTGGAAACATCCATCACCTAAGCTCTAGGACCAATATTTTCCGAGATAGCCTAGAAGCTTCCAGAGCCTTGGCGAAATTGGTAGATTTCTCCGCCAAGTCAGGTATAAATACCGCAGCCCGACATGGAAGAGTAGAGTTTTGTGAAGACAGTCAGTGAGTGAAGACGATTAGTTGTGACTGCTAGTTGTTCTCTGTCTGAGGTATTTGAGACCTGTGATTGGAAGCTATTTCTTATTGTATCTGACGAATTGTAGCTGTATAATTGTGATTGTTACAGCGGGAATTTCGTTTATCTAGTGAAGTTTTTACGAATAAAAGTCTTGTGTTCATTAAGTGGTTGCTTTATTCAACTCTCAATCAACACGAACCCGTGGAGCTCGGTACAATATCATTCCCATATAATCCATACATGTAGAACTAACATTAAAAAAATAATAATTATTATATTCTTATAATTACAAAGTAAACAAAAAAAGTTCTTGCCGTTTTTAATGACCCAAATGAACATGGATTTACCGAAAGTGTTATTTATTGTTATTGTCTGTTGTTATTCTTCGAAGGTATCACCATTGGCATGCAGCACCTTCTGCCAACGTGTCTCCAGTTGTGCAATCCCCTTGCGGTAAAACTCGAAAGTTTTGTACAGAAAGAAGGCCTTGAGTGCTTAGCGCAAGTCTGCTTCGATGGTGAAGGATTTTCCATGAAGATGATTCTCCAGGGAATGGAAGAGGTTGTAATCTGATGGTGCAAGTTCAGGTGGTTAAGGAGAATGGCACAAAGTCTCCAACCAAGTCGTGTAGGTTATCCAATCTATATGGCTGAATGTGTTATCGAAAAAGAACTATACACCCTTACGATTTACCAATGCTGGCTCCGTTTGTTGTAATACTTATGTCACACGTTCCAATTGATGTGAGTACACGTCCGCAGTGACCGTTGGGCCCTTTGGTAGCAGCTCATATCGAACCACTTGACGACTCCACCAGACACCAGTTTCCTCACAGAAGGTCACATCTCAGTACCTGAATTCGAGAAATCAGTGCCTTGGTATACGTTTTTATTCACACATTTCCAAACGCTTGATATATTTGGTGACTTGATACAGTAGTTGATAAGCCCACTTTGAAGTCGTAATTTAGAACGATTGATTTTCCTACTCTCTGACAGGTGTTTCAACTACGTCATACACTAATTTGCATACTTATTCTCATTTCATTCAATGGCAACTCAAAAATGGCAATCACTTTCTTGTTTATCTTATATTATGTACCAAATATAGCCCAGAGCATTTTATTACGAATCCAGGCATAAAAGAGATTTTGTGAGTTCCATAAAAATAATTATTTAGTAAATGAGGATATGGAAAAGCATTTTATTTTTGCACAGTGAGAAAAATTTTTTAAAATATCTTTACATTTTTTATGCAAAAAAAATTTGAAGAATCATTTAAATTAAAATATTCCATTAGATATATTATGTCGGAAAATGAGGAAAATCACGTCGACTTTATAACATCTTTTAGCAATTTTTCTAAAATAGTGATAGTGTACTTGGAATAATTAAACTATATTCCTTTAAAATTTAAATAATTAAGATTTTGAATTATTTTAAATTTTAATTTACGCCTTTGGAATGATTTGCACAAAGTCAAAGTAACATAGACTTACATGAAATATCTTTGAATGCAAGTCACGTTTTATTTTTTATTATGTTTTTAAAGGAATCGTATGCTAAATTTCAATAAAATAATTTATTCTAAAGTTTTTGATTTTTAAAATAGACATGTCGAATTTATTATATGAAATAGTAAAATTCGTGTTAAAAAAAGAGACTGTTATTTTGTTTGTTATTATTTAAAATATGAAAATTCTTAGAAACATTTTTATTGTTGAGTAATGTTGGAATACATAACTTCCATAAAAATATTTTAAATTTTCTTATTCTACGCAACAAACTGATAAACAATATTCAACATTTGCTTCAGTATACTTGAAGTAGTGTAAATTAAAACAATATGAAAGCTTGATATTTGTATTAAGTTATTAGAATTATCAAGGCGTTATACACTGAAAATCAAAATATTATTAAGCATTTATAATCACGATTTCTTAAAATACGAGTACTATAGCATTAATTAACATTGCATAAAATTATTTTTATATTTATCGGCATTGAGTAGTCTAACTTTCTATTGAATTTCATTTAGTGAACAAATTGTATGCATCAACTCTGGAGTTCTAGTAGAACGTTTATAATTCTGAATATATAATAACGAAAAAAATGATTTTTTTAATATACAAAGTGTTGCAATTTGACCCACCCAAGTTCAGAGAGATGGTAAAATGAGAATGTAAACCTATCATAGGACAAGGGTTTCCACTTGAAAATCTTGGGAAATAGATCCAGTGACTGAATTCAGAAGAAACGAAAGATGGATGTCATTTGTTCGCTAAATCCACCGTGCCTAATCCGAGTAATGCGGGCTATTAGAGTGTCCTGTGGGGTCATTTTAAATCTTTCATTTATGCAACACCATTGGACATATCGGAGGATTGTCTGACGCAGTGCGAATTGCCGTCGCCGACACTAAAGGTATAAGTGGTGTCTTCCAGCAGGACGAACAGCAACGGGAACTTTATTTTTTTCGTCGTTGCAGATGGTGAAAATAAGTCACTGGGCACCAGTTCCAACAACTTTGGTAATAATTAATCAATCTTTTTAGTTAGTATTGTACTTTTGTGGTTCCACGCTGACATGGAAGCTTGAATGAGTATTTCATTTTCTACCTCTCAGCGTGGTTTGCTACCTCATGTTCTGTAGTAAGTTTCCTCTCACTTAATACCTTCATCCATTTTTCTGGGTTTTTCAATTGTATTCTGGATTTTTTTGTATTTGTAGTACATTATCACCATTTCGTATTCACGTTTGTGAGAAATACACTCATTGAAAAAGATTCACCAATATTGTAGATTGGATTTCTTTGTATTTGTGGTACATTATCACCATTTCGTATTCACGTTTGTGAGAAATACACTCATTGAAAAAGATTCACCAATATTGTAGATTGGATTTCTTTGTATTTGTGGTACATTATCACCATTTCGTGTTCACGTTTGTGAGAAATACACTCATTGAAAAAGATTCACCAATATTGTAGATTGGATTTCTTTGTATTTGTGGTACATTATCACCATTTCGTATTCACGTTTGTGAGAAATACACTCATTGAAAAAGATTCACCAATATTGTAGATTGGATTTCTTTGTATTTGTGGTACATTATCACCATTTCGTATTCACGTTTGTGAGAAATACAATCATTGAAAAAGATTCACCAATATTGTAGATTGGATTTCTTTGTATTTGTGGTACATTATCACCATTTCGTGTTCACATTTGTGAGAAATACACTCATTGAAAAAGATTCACCAATATTGCAGATTGGATTTCTTTGTATTTGTGGTACATTATCACCATTTCGTATTCACGTTTGTGAGAAATACAATCATTGAAAAAGATTCACCAATATTGTAGATTGGTTTCTTTGTATTTGTGGTACATTATCACCATTTCGTATTCACGTTTGTGAGAAATACAATCATTGAAAAAGATTCACCAATATTGTAGATTGGATTTCTTTGTATTTGTGGTACATTATCACCATTTCGTGTTCACGTTTGTGAGAAATACACTCATTGAAAAAGATTCACCAATATTGTAGATTGGATTTCTTTGTATTTGTGGTACATTATCACCATTTCGTATTCACGTTTGTGAGAAATACACTCATTGAAAAAGATTCACCAATATTGTAGATTGGATTTCTTTGTATTTGTGGTACATTATCACCATTTCGTGTTCACGTTTGTGAGAAATACACTAATTGAAAAAGATTCACCAATATTGCAGATTGGTTTCTTTGTATTTGTGGTACATTATCATCATTTCGTATTCACGTTTGTGAGAAATACAATCATTGAAAAAGATTCACCAATATTGTAGTTTGGATTTCTTTGTATTTGTGGTACATTATCACCATTTCGTGTTCACGTTTGTGAGAAATACACTCATTGAAAAAGATTCACCAATATTACAGATTGGATTTCTTTGTATTTGTGGTACATTATCACCATTTCGTATTCACGTTTGTGAGAAATACAATCATTGAAAAAGATTCACCAATATTGCAGATTGGATTTCTTTCTATTTGTGGTACATTATCACCATTTCGTATTCACGTTTTGAGAAATACAATCATTGAAAAAGATTCACCAATATTTGAGATTGGTTTCTTTGTATTTGTGGTACATTATCACCATTTCGTATTCACGTTTGTGAGAAATACAATCATTGAAAAAGATTCACCAATATTGTAGTTTGGATTTCTTTGTATTTGTGGTACATTATCACCATTTCGTGTTCACGTTTGTGAGAAATACACTCATTGAAAAAGATTCACCAATATTGTAGATTGGTTTCTTTGTATTTGTGGTACATTATCACCATTTCGTATTCACGTTTGTGAGAAATACACTCATTGAAAAAGATTCACCAATATTGTAGATTGGATTTCTTTGTATTTGTGGTACATTATCACCATTTCGTGTTCACGTTTGTGAGAAATACACTCATTGAAAAAGATTCACCAATATTGTAGATTGGATTTCTTTGTATTTGTGGTACATTATCACCATTTCGTATTCACGTTTGTGAGAAATACAATCATTGAAAAAGATTCACCAATATTGTAGATTGGTTTCTTTGTATTTGTGGTACATTATCACCATTTCGTATTCACGTTTGTGAGAAATACAATCATTGAAAAAGATTCACCAATATTGTAGTTTGGATTTCTTTGTATTTGTGGTACATTATCACCATTTCGTGTTCACGTTTGTGAGAAATACACTCATTGAAAAAGATTCACCAATATTACAGATTGGATTTCTTTGTATTTGTGGTACATTATCACCATTTCGTATTCACGTTTGTGAGAAATACAATCATTGAAAAAGATTCACCAATATTGCAGATTGGATTTCTTTGTATTTGTGGTACATTATCACCATTTCGTATTCACGTTTGTGAGAAATACAATCATTGAAAAAGATTCACCAATATTGTAGATTGGTTTCTTTGTATTTGTGGTACATTATCATCATTTCGTATTCACGTTTGTGAGAAATACAATCATTGAAAAAGATTCACCAATATTACAGATTGGATTTCTTTGTATTTGTGGTACATTATCACCATTTCGTATTCACGTTTGTGAGAAATACAATCATTGAAAAAATTCACCAATATTGCAGATTGGATTTCTTTGTATTTGTGGTACATTATCACCATTTCGTATTCACGTTTGTGAGAAATACAATCATTGAAAAAGATTCACCAATATTGTAGATTGGTTTCTTTGTATTTGTGGTACATTATCACCATTTCGTATTCACGTTTGTGAGAAATACAATCATTGAAAAAGATTCACCAATATTGTAGTTTGGATTTCTTTGTATTTGTGGTACATTATCACCATTTCGTGTTCACGTTTGTGAGAAATACACTCATTGAAAAAGATTCACCAATATTACAGATTGGATTTCTTTGTATTTGTGGTACATTATCACCATTTCGTATTCACGTTTGTGAGAAATACAATCATTGAAAAAGATTCACCAATATTGCAGATTGGTTTCTTTGTATTTGTGGTACATTATCACCATTTCGTATTCAAGTTTGTGAGAAATACACTCATTGAAAAACATTCACCAATATTGTAGATTGGATTTCTTTGTATTTGTAGTACATTATCACCATTTCGTATTCACGTTTGTGAGAAATACACTTATTGAAAAAGATTCACCAATATTGTAGTTTGCTACAAGAGGTATGAGCAATTTTCAATATTCTAAATGATAATATAATCCGATAAAACCTCGCACAACTTATTTTATAAATTAAAGAGTAATCCTTTACCATCCTCCTTGTATTGTGAATGAACAACGATAAAACTTGTTTTCATACGTAAAAGCTGGTTCAAGATTAAACACTTCAAAAATAAAAATAAACGCAAATTTAAGCCTTTAATGTATTAGACCGAATTTTAGCTTTCATACAAAACAGTTAATTAGAATACATCAAATCAATTAACTCTTTGCTATCAGTCCTAAGCTAATTCTGATTACAGCAGTTAAAGACAATCTTCTTTCTTGAGCAAACAAGGCTACTTTCGAGATACTCCTTCTTAAGAGAGATAAACCTCCACTACTAGGAATATCTATGTCAAAGATAATAAAATTTCAAGGCTGTCTGTAATCTATCCCATGTCACTCTAGGCTTTTAAGGTTTACTATTTTGGAAAAACTAAATGTCTTTCTTCGCGAGATATTTTTGCAATAAAACATTGAGAGAGAATTAGCATTAAAATTAAGATTTCCTTCTCAAACCTGAACTACTAAAAATAGTCAAGATAGTGAAACTTACAAAAGTATTAGTTAAATATACCACTTCTTAAATAAAGAATTTATGTAAATATAAAAAATGATTTATGTAAATATAACCATTTATTTATGATAATTAAGTTCTCCTGTTCCTCACTTAATTTTCACTATCATACTAAAAAGCACCATATCAAAATGTCAATAAAAATAAATTAATTTTTTTCAAGTAAAAAAATGAGTAAAAATAATTGAAGGTTTATGTGAAACTGTAAATTGTATACACACAAATCAAAAAATTATTTAAATAGTATTTAAGTTGATAATATATAATGTATAAAAATGAGAGGCTATATATTCTATAAATAATATACGCGACTGTTAAGATTTAGTGATTTAGTACTGTTTCCCTAGAAATAATTGAAATCGTTTTTCTACAAAAATAGCCCAAAAATATTATCTCTTCTGCTTAATGTGCCCAATGGGAATCCCTTTTCTCATAACGAAAAAGAAAATTTTCCAGAAATATTTTCAGACAGAATAATAATTAATGCCCCCCTAGACATTTTAGTAAATTATTTCTAACGTGAAAAATATTTTAAAATTACCGAAAGAATTTAGATAAACACAAGTGCTATTTGACAAAGTTAAAACGCTCTTAACTAACATGTAAATTATACAAAAAGAAAATATGTTGTCGGTATGGTAAAAAAGTAAATACAGTGATAAAATACTTTATATATATATATATATATATATATATATATATATATATATATATATATATATATATATATATATATATATATATATATATATATATATATATATATATATATATATAACACATATTTAGTAATACTTATTAAATATATTTAGAAGTTAATTGATATAAATATTGAAAAAAATTATTGTTTTTTATTTCGTAGAAATAATTAAACTTATTAGAGCAATATTAATTTTATTAATATCATTATCAATGACAACGTCAAATTCAATACTTACATTCCCACTGTTTTGTTAATTAAGAATATCTTTAAACACTTATTTCGAAATAAATTTTGATAAAACTACTTATAAGCAACATCTAGAAATTTAATACTTTATTTTAATTTATTCTGTTTTTCATTAATTGAGTTTTCCATCATTTCAGTGAAAGGTAACAATTTGTGCTTAGATTTTAAAATATCTATCTTTTTTTCTAACTCAAAATTATTTGAATTTTTGTAGTCATTTATTAATATCAAATTCAAAAGAAAATTTTTAGAATCTTCACTGCTTCAAACAGTTAAAACATTCCATTTCTGAAGGATACTTATAACTACCGTATAACTCGCTATCTGGAGGACAACATTTGAAAGTTGACACTAATATGGAATGTCATTAGTATGTATGACTTCTTCGTGAAAAATAAATACTCTATCCAAAAACACAAATTCCTATTGAGAATTTTTTTTTTTTAACTTCTTTATTACATTTCCAATGACAGAGGAAATTCGAGTATTTGGAAATTTAATGTCCTTGTATTGCGATCATCCGCAGACGATAATATATCAAGATTCCAGCTTAGAAAAATAAAACGAAAGTAATATCTAGTTTTAGAAATACTTTTTATTTATTTTGTAAATTTCAAGGACATTACAAAAAATAAATTCGAAATTTCAGGAAATATTAAAATTAATTTAAAATTAAAGTATTTTACTAAAAAAAATCCCGCTCCAAACTAAATGCATCTTGAAAACAGATAAAAAAAATTTAAATGCTATAACTATAGTTTCAGTTGAATTTTCTTTCGGTTAAATTTTTTTAAATGAAATTATTGCAAAACTAAGCAAAAAAATAAGAATGTTTATATTAAAATTTCTTCGAATCCCGGTTCGGGCATGGATGTACTTTCTCTCTCTATCTATCCTGTCTTTGTCCTTTCGAATGAGGTATGAATGGTTGCCTACCCTATAAACGGGTACCTATGGCACTTGTGTAGAGCAATGTCGTACTTTCACCTTCATGGTGCTCTGACTAAAACGAAAGACGCACTCAATGTTGACTTAAATTCGCATAGCCAAGGCATAGCGAGCTTAGCTTGTCCAAGTGTCATTAGTAACAAGAACAAAGTTATAATATATATATAATATAAATATATAATATATATATATATATATATATATATATATATATATATATATATATATATATATAGTATATCACTAAAACCCTTGACTTAATTAGATATTTTAATTATTTTATCATTTTTTTTTGTTTTAAACTTCCGATAAGACGAGTTTTTATACTAAACTAACTGTCATATAAAAAAAATTATACACAATCCTGAATTAAATGAAGCAATAATGATAATTGTTGCATATAGAAAATTTATAACAAATTTAAAAAGAAAAAGAATGTATTTTTTTTTTTTTAAATATGAAATGTTTTAAGCAAATATTGATATAATGAAAACTTTTTCCAAAAATTAAAAGCGTATTAAGTTAACTTCAATTACATATTTTTTATTACAAATTATCATATTATTTTTAACTTCTTTTGAATATTAACTTTTTTTAAACTTTTTAATATTCACTTTTTAAATTTTTAATATATTTTACTAATATTACCTTTTATAAAAATTAACAATTATATTATTTTTATTTCACATTATCAATTAACAGGAACAAGAAAGTAAATAAATTCAATCAGTTCTCAAGTTTAGAAATGAAAAAGAAATCTTCAGTTTTATTAAGACGCAAGTCTTATAAATTATTATTTTCCGACGTAACCAACAGATGGCGCTGCACCGGAAACTTTTCCCTTTTTTGCCATAGGATTCAAAGTAGTCCGAAACAAACTCCGACTGTGTCCAGTGATCCGTTCATTCTGCCTGTCGCCTCTATTTAGTTGCAGTATCATAACAGAAGCAACAAGTGGTTTAGAATAAGGCTCGTGGTAAGAAGGAAAAGAATAGACTGCATCTCCACCGGAGAAAATTTTCGAACCTTATTTTCTCCTAATAAAAATTTCTGTGCTAACTTCCTGCTTTAAACTTGATTTATAAGAAAGGTGATTGTGCAGGTGAATATGTACGTGTACGGACAAATTTCCCTGAAAATTGAGCAACTGAAATCATTTTTCAGAAAATGAAACATTGAAGAACTATTGATACTCTCTTTGTAAGATATTCCTTCGAAGGGTTCTGGATATGCAACAGCTGTTGAAATATAACTAGAAATTTTCCGATTCTTTTCGAACTCTGGTAAGTTTATTTTTATTCGGGTATCATAATTTAATTCTTATTTATATTTTTAAATGAGCACATATCTTTAGTTTATTTTATGAAAAGTATTTTTCATTTATAGATCTATAACAAAATCTCAAAATATTTTATTAATAAAAATTTATAACATTAAAAATCTCAAAATATTTTATTAATAAAAATTTATAATATTAAAATTCTCAAAAAATATTTTATTAATAAAATTTATAATGTTAATAATCATAAAATATTTTACTAATAAAATTAATGATGGTAATAAATCTCAAAATATTTTCATTTTTTATAAATTAATTCACAATGTTTTTATAAAATAATTTAATTTGTTTTAAAAGAAAATATTGAACGATATTCATATTTTTATGATTTAATAATTGCTTAGTAATATATATTTACAACTAAATAAATACATTTTACAGCATAATTCTGCAGTATTTTAAATTATACAATTACTTACCTTTAGAAATATAAATGAATGTCGATAGTTTAAGTTATCTTCACCAAAATTTTATGATTATTTTTATAACTAAATGCTTAATTCATAATATTATCCTAATTCGTAGATATCACATGATTATTCTAATCGTACTTCAACGACGCATCTTTCAGCTTAAAAATATAAATTTATTTATAATTAGTTTAAGATATTTTTCGTGGATAGATTCTTAGAAGGAATACCTTTTAAAGATGAATTTCAATATTTATTATTCGTAATCGACAAATTAAAATGTATAAAATGTGACAAGAATTAAAATAATCGTAACTGACCATTTCAATAAATCAAATAGTTTATTATTAAATTTTTTAACTAGCTCTAAACATTATAATTAGAGAATCACAATTAAAAAATTTGATAATATTTTGATTTTTAAGTGCATTTTTAACACTGATATTTTAATTTTGATTGACAAGTAATTACAAGAAATTTTGTAATTACTTGTCAATTAAAACTAAAATTTGTAAATTTATTTTCATAATAAAGTTATTAATATTTTCTATGAAATAGTTACCGAATCACAATAAAAAATATTGATAATATTACGATTTAAACAGCATTTTCAGCACTGATATAATTATACTGATAATTTTGTAATTACTTGTCAATCAAAACTATTTAAAACGAAAATAAAAATTTTTTTAATTATTTTAATAATAAAGCTGTTAATATATTTTGATATTATTTTGATTATAATTTTTGCTTATATAAATATTGTGTATACTATGGTCTTGCGTTATTATTCTTTATTTATTTATCCTGCATGTATTTGCATTAAGTAGAATTCCTTACAAAAATTATATAGATGCTAAATTATTTTGTAGCAATTTTTTTGTACTTCTGTTACTGATGAATTTTTTTCCGTGTAAATTTTTTACATTAATTTTTTTTCATTACCATTTTTGTCACCAGTAGCAAGAATTTGATAATGTGTTTTAAGGGATGAATATGTAAAGAAAATAATCACTTTATTTTTAAAAAACTAATTAATTCAAAATTCATTACATTTATTAAATAAAAATGTCGATATTGTTGATTTGTTTCATACAGACAATAATCATCGAAAAATTTTCTGAAATGTCTCATAATCTAAAAATAATTCGTCTTCGTTTAATATCATTTACATTGTGGTTGTGAATATTTGACTTCCCTATATTTAAACATCATTTTGCAGTAAAATCGCTTCAAATAATTTCCGCTTAAAGTATATTGACTTTCACTCCAAGAAATAAAAATATTTTCCCACGCTCCAAAATTATAACTAATGGTTAAAATCTCATTAAGATGGAAAAATTCTGCAGAGAAAGTGATTAAATATTAATTTGTGAATTGAAGTGAAAAAATGTGTTCTGTTGATGAACTTGGTGTAGAAATTTTATAGTAATTGAAAAAAAAAGCTGGGAAATAAGCAGTTATTTTAAGAAATAATTTTCATAAATTAAAATATATTTTTTTCTAATAGATCAAAATGTAGAAAAATTTATAACCAGCTATAATGTAACTAAGCTGTTATTTCGATTGATTTTTGTAGCTTTTTTACGTTTTTACTGTTTTTTATTATAAAATGCAAATTAAATGCAATTTTAAGTTCAAAAGTATTAATCATTTAAAAGTTCAGCATTAAATACTAATTTAATAATTATGGTCTTTATCAGAATAATTTCCTCCATCATATGCTTGTATTATTTAGTTGCAGGCTTATAGAACCTCTTTCTCCTATGCTTCGTTGTAAAATTCTATTATTACCATACATTGCAAACTTTCATTTACCTGCGGCGATGACGTGAATACAACCAAGCATGACAAAGTTTTTGAGCTCAATTCAAATTGAATGTGATTTTAATTTTTAATTTATAAATTATTTAAAAGCGCAGTATAAATTATGTTAACAAGCATGGTATTTTTAAGTACAACTTTGACTGCCCATGGAGCTATTGTTTAATTGCAGGATCCAAATGAACCTGCTTTTCTTATGTAATATAATTAAATTCTATTACAGTCATTGACTGTAAATGTCAAACGGAAACAACAATGACGTGACGATAACCAAGGATGACAATGAAAATCTCATAATATTCATGGAAAACTGAATCAGTAACGCTGATAAAGAGATTCATATACACATTTTCGCTGACGTCAAATATATGTCTGTCTATAATAATGCTAATAGTATCAAACTTGTATAGGCAAATTATTAATTGAACTAAATAGTGATATAAAACACACACACATAATACTAATAAATTTATATATTTTGATGAGGCAAACGCTTACTTTATCAAAGCAATAAATAAAAAAATTTTAGAAGGATAAAAGAACAATAAATTTGCTATTTAATATATTTCATTTACGTATTTTAATGGGAGATGATATCATTTGTGAAGATCGAATTTACAATTTATTTGCTTTAAAATGCTAAAAACGCATATTGAGATTGGCGTGAAAAGAAAGATGGTTTAATTGGCGAAGCTTCAAAATTCGTCACAATTAATATCGTCTAATGATATAATCACAGCTGAGAGGTAAATTCAAGTTAATGCAAATTTGACCACATTTGCATCATTTTTTAAATATTTTCTTTTCTAGAATAAACTGTTTTTTATTTAGATGAGACTCATATAAAATGTTCATTGTATGATTCTTATCTAAATATTATAATTTCCGCATTTATACTGTAGTTCGAAAATCGAATGGACTTAATGATATACGTATAATTTATTTCTAAACGTATTTTGCTTATATATTTTTAAAAATTAACATCCATATTACTAAGAGATCTCATTTATAGCAACTTAATGGTAAAATCATGACCAAAAATCACGGGGAAAAAGGCTTTATTACAGTATAGATATTTAAAGTTATTTTCTCTAATGCAGTTTGTAAGAAACACTTCAGTTTTTTAGATAGTGTTTTCTTCTGAAATTTCTTACTTAATTTTAATTATATTGAAATACAAAAATATATTATATTGTGATTTATAAGTAATTTTTTTAATATATGAAACATTACTTTAAATATAATTTTATTTTAATTTAAAGAACCTACTAGTTACAATATCGTATTATAATATTAATTCATTATAATTACATTTTTTCTAATTTGATATTAAAGTTTTGGAAAACTTTATTTTATTTACTGAAAATTATTAAATTAAATTTATCATTGCTTTATTTTACTATTTTATTTAAAAAAAACTTTGGCTTATTACTCAAGTTTGTTTTTATTTGTAAAATTAAAAATTGTTCTATTATTTTTAATAATGCTATAAGCAACTTGTGTTTTTCAGTAATACTTTGTATACGGTAATAGCATTTTCATATAGATGTGTTTTAAATATATTATATCACTATTTTTAACAATCTAGATTTAAATTACAATTTTTGATATTTTTATTTTATAAAGTTTATTTTTATACATTATTCATATTCATTTCACAACAAATTATACATTTTATTATGTTTTTAATCATCTGTTTGGCTAATAAAAGCAAATACTCTTCAAGACTACAAGATTTATTATTAATAGCTAATTTAGTCATCATTATTATTATTAGTTTAATTAAATTTGTTAATGGATGGAGAATGGTATATTTCATTTTAAATATAATGGTATAATCATTAAAATAAAGCATTTTATTTGCTATTAATCAATCGTTTTAGTTATAAGGGAAACAATTTATTTCTGTAAAAATGGCATCTTATTTTTATAACAATATTATGGGGATCATTCGCATAATACTACTTTTAAAGATTAATTATGCGTTCTGAATCAGGATTTTAGAATAATTTAAATGATCAATACTTAAAATTTTAGAATTGATGGGTTTATAAAAAGTTGTAATTGCAAATAGACCATAAAAGAGAAAACCAAGAACAATTAAAATAAATTTCAATTAACATTTAAATAAGTTGCGACACATAAATTTGAATATGATAAAATTAACCGGTTTTCAAATTTATTACAGTTATAATATAGCTAATTACATAAGATTTAAATCATTTTATTAATACTTTATAATGGGAGATAAATATATTTGGACTATTATTCGCAATAAAACCATTCGTTATCATTTTTAAATTGCAAACGACTTTATAAAGTTAAACTGGTGATAATAAAGAATTCGAAAACATGTGACCTTGAGATGTGTATGAAATGCATTCGAATAGAATTCGATTCCATGTTCTCACGAAGAGACAACGGCATCTCAGATTAAACTCTCCCCCAAGTAAAAGAAGGTTGCTTTTAAAGCCGGTCACTGGATGTAACCTTCATTTTGCCATGCATGGTTGTGCTTCGGCATCGTGTATACAATAACCAACGGTAGGAACGTGCTTCTCACAGCTGTCTCTTTGATATCGGTTGCTCTTTGTCTCTATTTTTTCTTTATTTTTCTTTTCCTTTTTTTAATCTTTAAACCCATTTATTAGAAACATCATAGAATAAAATTTTTTCTTAAATAAAAATATTCTTGATTTTATAATGGGGTTTGTTTTATTGGAAAATGCTACACATGCTTAACTTCATATGTCATTTAAAATCACATTCTTTGTTTTTGAAACGGGAAGATAATCTTCAATTTGAGATTGTTGGTATCGAAACTTTTGTCTTCATACAAAACATAACAAAATTTGGGAATCTAATATTTTTATTAAAATTACAAATTTGCTTTATAAAGCACTAGTTATTTAAAAAAAACTATAGCTTGATAAATTCTTTAATGTAACATATTTATCTCAGCTAGCTGTTTTTAAATAACATTATTATCAATAATCTATTAAGTTTTCGCCAACTTTTTGTTGTCCCGATATTTCCTAGTTAGAGATTTGAAAATTAAATTTTCAATTTATTGAAAAAATTTATTTTTAAATTATAAAGATTTTTTTAATAATTTAAATGTGTATCTTTTTGTTAAACATGATTGTAGAACTCTCGTTTGAATCAGACTATTCTCAGAAATTTGTTCTGAAAATCTGTCAAGGAATATCTAACTAAATATGTGACTAATATTTCTTCTAAATATCTAAAATTTGATTAATAATAAATCCAAAAATTATTGATTATTAAGTAAGTTAAATATACTGCCACTGAAAGTAGTTATAAAAATATAATTGAAATTAAAATTAACATTATGATTTTGATATTTTAGGTGTTTTAAAAAAAATTATATTATTGACAAATAGTTTGCGATTTATTTAAAAATAAATAAAAGCATATTACATAAAAACATAATTATAAAATACACTATAAAATAAAATTTTGAAAATGAATCGCTTATTTATCATCAGAATATTATATTAGTTGTGTTTGCAAATATCACAGAATTGCAAACTATTTATTTTTATGTCAATTAGAGAAAAATCAAAAATTATTCTCAATTGACAAAAAAGGTTGTAAAATATTAAACCTTTATTTAAAATAAATTACTAAATAATTAATGGCATTAAAATACATGGTGCTATTATCCTTTACTTCTTAATATTTTAGGAGTCATTATTTTTCGTACTCATCCCTTTTTTACCGATTGTTAACAAATGGCATATAAAAATGATAAGTTGCGTAATTTTGTGATTGAATATTTTCCCTTTCATAATTTATTTTGATCATGTAATTTCAATATTATATTTTCCTAACGTGGAAAATATATAATAAATCTCTAAATTTATATAATATTAGATGTGAATCTATAAATTTCCATCATTATACTCTTTTACATATTTCTATTCAGAATTTCCTTTTCAATTTCGTATTTTATAAAATATATTTCATAATAAAGAAATTTTTAAAGGAATTTATTTGCTATTTACTTGAAAATTTTGACTTATACGATATAAAAATAGAAAATTTTCATCATTGACAATTAAAAATTTTTTAAACATTGATTTATCCTTCTTTTAATATTTGTATTTATTTATTTTTTGATGAAGTAAATTGTATATATATATATATATATATATATATATATATATATATATATATATATATATATATATATATATATATATATATATATATATATATATATATATATATATATATATATATATATATATATATATATTGAGATTACAGCAAAGGTTTGGCAAAACACCCATTTATCATGTCTAATTAAAATAACAGGCTGTAATAAGTGTTAAATTCGTCTCTATATTCCACGTTTTGAAATTCAGCAATTTAACCAATAAAGAATTTAGTCCTTTTCCCACTTATGATTTATTTCAGATTGTGATAATGAATACACGTTTCTACTTAAGTGCTTAAAATCAAATATGAACAAACTATAATTTCAATTGCATTCACATTTTTTATGACGAGATTATCATAGCTCTTGACTAGACCTGTGAAAAAATCAAAACAGTCATAGTGTATGATTTCTCCTTGATCATTTTTCATATAATTTTAACATGTATTCTCTTGATAAGTTTTAGATTTCTTAAAAAATATGTATACATTTAAGAAATTGACTCTATAAGGCGTTTTAAAATCATTAAATAAGAAATGAAAAAATATAGTATTTCAATTTGTGTGATAAACAATAAATAAGAATTGTATTCATATATCAAATTAATTTCTCCCTTGCTCTTTCACAAAAATCATAAATGAGAATATATCAAAAAATGTTCGTTAGAAAATAGTATACATGCAAATATTATTTAACGGCGCAATTCAATTTGATTCATAACAGTAATACAATTTATAAAGATATATGCAAGAAGTATGCGTTATCGATATAACTGATAAAAACTCGTGATGGGGCATATATTGCTCGCATACACAGAAAGAATTACTTGTATTTTATCAATGTCGCGATTTAAGTTTGTTTCTACATTCACATTAATTAGTATTGTTCGTTATCGTGTTATTTATAGCACTTCTCTCTATCACATTATCGTCTGCTTCGCTACTGTTGCCAGACCAATTGTTCTTTATAACAATCTGAAAATAAAACAGAAACTTTCATTTTTAATTCTAAAATTAGAAAGTGAAAAAAATATCCTCTTAGAATATGAATAAATCAGATCCATCCACTTTAATAAATGTAAAAATTCTTGTTAAATTATTTTTTCCATTTTAGTGATGGATATTTTTATAAAAAAAATCGTGGAAGCATTTTCGACCTTTCTTTCGAACACTTCGTAAACGGTAAAGCATTTTACATTATTACAATAAGAGCAACGTAAACAAAGTGCTAATTGTATTCGAAAACCAAATGGAAGCACTTCTTCCCCTAGTGCCTCTTGCTTTCGCATTTGTAACATTTTGTTAAAATAAGGACTCGTGCTTGAAAGTGACAGCAGGTATGGTAACAAGCAGGATAAAGACGGGTATTTTTGGTATTCTGGATGAGGGTTTTTACCCCACACCAACAGAGGGGAAATTGCAAAAATATTTTCCCTCCTCGTTATGCACCTGCCATTCTCAAAATAGAATTTAGACGTTGAAAATCTCTCGTGGTTAAAACCTCTATATTTTTCTTTTTCTGGATCCCCATCACATATTTTGCTACATAAATTTCACAAAATCAACCCGACTGTTAAACTTTTTTTGTTGACATAAGAAACTGTCATCATATATTGAGAATTTGTTTATTTGCTTCAAATGTCGAATTCAGTTATATCTAATTTAAAGTATCTGAAATAGTATAGTGCCAAATTAATTTCATCGTTTCAAATATTAGTTATTAGAAAAGTTATAACTTGAATACAAGAATATTTTAATTATTACAATATTGCTTATAGAAAGTTGTTACGGTAAGATGCGAGTCAACCAATTTATTGCATAATGAACACACAATGTTCTTGTTTTTATTAATATTTTAATTTTTTGTAAAAGCAAATATTTTAACTTTTATTACAAAGCTCATAAGAGATTTTTCATTTTCTTATTTACTGAATTATATTTTTAAATTCTAGTTCACATACACTTTATATCCTATTTTCAATAAATTCGAATTCCTTTGCTTTTATGCAAGCTATTATTCTTCGTTAAATATAATGCATGTTCGTGTAGAATAAAATGATACATAACATATTAATTTTTTATGAATTTCAAATAAAAGTTGCAGATTGAGAATTTTGAAATAATCAAATAAAAGCGAAGCTGCTTTTTAATTGTTAGCCATCCTTAAATAGAATTAATTATTTATATTCTATACGCTGCAATTAAATTTATTGTTTAAATACTGTAAGGTTGTTCACTTGTAAAACTACTAATAGAGTCGTATCATTATAGTTTGTAAATTTTTCTTGCTGTATAATGCTAATTTTTTTCATTATTAATAACCAGTAGTTCCAAATAACGTCCTACCAGCGAATACCAAATAGGGATAGACATGAGGATATTTGAGCTTCTTCTCGGATATTCATAATCTATATATTTATATATATAATTATTCGAAATCTCTTGCTAACAGTTCTATAGACTTAAAAATGTTCCTATTTTAAGCTCAGATTTTGAATGTGCGTATAGTAATATGTGTAAATTCCTGTATTTATTTTTAAAAATCTCATATTTCTTTTGAGTATATGTTATTTAATGTATATTAAGATTAATGAAGGAATTACAAAAACTCTCTGGTAATTAGAATATGATTATATATTTAATCGAAAACTAGTGCATATGAAACATCATATTTACGAAAGTGCATTATTCTTGTGAAAAGCTGTTGGAGATCTGTAAGAAAATCTGTTGCTTATATAACGTCTTTCGAATTTGGAAAAACTTAATTATGTTTTTAATCAGAAATATATACAATCAATTTTAAACAATTTTTTATTTTTACTTCAGTTAAAGTAAAAAAGAATCGCATCAACTATTTTTATCCAAATTTTAAAAGGAAAATGTGATTAGTATATTTTCCAACTTTTTTCCTTGAAAAATTTAATGATGTAACTGGTTTTCCGTTATCAAGCTCTCATTCCAAAGAACTTTGCTGATAATATGTTTTAAATGGTGTTCTATATCACTTCTTTAAATAAATACTGCGTAATTTTCTGATATATAAATTATTTTTTAAATTATAATATAAATCATAATATCGTTATGTATTTAATATATTTTAATAAACAGAATTTAGCTCTACATTTTCTTTGCATTGTTCACTTTTATGCGCTTAAATCTACATCATATTCTTACCTTGCTTGGTTAAACATACATAGTGCCATTGGTAATAAAATGTCATAAAAAAAGAAAGAATTATACATTGTGAAACAAGTGATTCAAGTTACAGCTCAGAAAAGCAGACGAGAATTAAAATGAAAATAAAATAATGTATAATTTTATATGTGTATAAAGTCTGTTTCTATTTTTCTCTGTCCCATCTTTTCCATGACTATATGTCACACGCAAGCGGCAAATCGACAATTGTTTTCGAAGCGCAAGTGATTTGCTTCTTATAGTACTTTGAATTTATTTTCAAGGCTGACTTATTCCACAACTGAATCAAGCGACTGTAGTCATCAAATGTATTGTCCGAATGCAATTTCGATCTTTAATATCGGCATTAACAATGGCGATTAACAGTTGCACGCGACGGATGTCCCAGCAGCTTAAAATATGAAATAAATTTAAGAGTGGCTGAGCGAAACAGAACTTAATCATTTAATTGGTAAGATGTAATCTGGGACTGTATCGAAAGTAGAGACTTGGATGTATTGTAAAGTCAATGTTACTTTTCTTTTCTATTGTATTCATTCCAGCAGTAATTCTTACGATCTGATATTTGTTATCCAATGTTATATCCTGGTATTTAGCTGGGATAATTGTTTCATCAGCTTATAATCGTGAACCGAGAATCAGAATAAAATATTATAGTTATTATTTATTTGTCTTATGGGAAATCTAACATGCTCTTCGTTTAAGTTCCATTCTGAAAAAGATTTCATGTAGAAATTTTTTCAGAATAGAATTTTAACCACGACATCCTTGAATAATATTGATCTTCGAATAAAATATATTAGTGATATTTAAAAATAGTCGTCCGACATTATCATTCTTTAAACAAATTACCTTGATGGTATAGAAACTTTTTGACTATAAGATGTCAAAAAGTTATTGATATTATGGTAGTAATCCTTCTGCTTACTCTCTGTAAAGCTTCAATGATTGATTATTAAAATGTTTATTATTATTATTTTTAGTCTTAACTTTAAACTTTTTATATGTTAATATTCTACAAAAATTTTAAAGGCTTTATTAATCACTAAGAATCTCCACTCTCTGAATAATTACTATTTATCTGGAAAACATTTTTTTTTCTATATCAAAAAATATTTCATTTAAAAGACGTCTTGCCCCAACTGATTTCCCATTATTCTATGGAACTTAACTACTGCACTTAATTGTTATTGTAAAATGTGTTTTGAATTAAAACCTTAAATTAAAGTTTATGTATTTATTTTACACATTTTTTATTTTTAAATGTAATTAAAATAAAATAGAAAAAAACTTAATTAATAAAATTCAATAAATAAAAACAAAAAGGGAAAACAATAATTAATGGCAGCAATCATAATTTTTGTTGCATAAAATTATTGTGATGTTATCTTATATTAGGTTTAAATAATATATATTCATCAAAATAATTCTTAGTATCACTCTTAATCTTAGTATTCTAAGTCTAAATATTCTAAGTAATTATCCTAGTATTCTAAGTATCACTTAAAACAAAATTTTTTATTTACTAAATTTAAGCAGATTGTATTTACATTTACAAAATAATAAACATATACATAACGTCTTGTTTAGTATCAATGCCGGCATTAATCTTCTCTCTTCAATAAGAATTACAATATCTATAGCTGCAAAAATAGAGCTTTTAATAAATTGTACTAATATTTCGTAATCTCTATATGAATATGGTTATCCTTATAAGTAAGCACTATATGTAATATTTACAAAGTAATATAGATTCAGGAAGGGAGAGTTAACAAAAATATAAAAGTGCCTTCACACTAAAAGCAATCGTATGAGGAACTGAAAATAACTGCAACCATTGTTATGAAAAAAATTCAAAACTATATTCTATTGTTCCATTCCAAGGTAAATACGGGATAGGAAAAAAATCAGCAATTCTGATGCCACCACATAAGATTAAGATTACCAACAATAATGGCTGATGTGGTAAGAAAATTATTTATGGTCTTATAAGAAAACTAGAAACTATCTCATTTTTCAAAGAAGGCACTCTTTATTTATTTTGGTTATACCATACTTAAGTTAATTTTATCATATTCGTCTTATACATATTTATGCGGAAATATTGTAAAGCCAAATCTTCATTTCTGACCTTCTTTCCCTCAAAAATATTTCCAATGAGAAACTTTTTAAGCTTTTTATTAATACGTATTTTAGAATATAAAAACTTACTAAATATTAAATTAGGAACATGGTGTCAGAAAAATATTAAAATATTTTTAGCGAGAAAAATTCGTAGTGTTTCCTGGTATTATTTATGGAATTATTAATCATAGAAAAAAGCTGTATTGCAAATAATCATCGTAAGTGAAATATTCAAAATGAAACAATAGTGTTTTTCATTCTGAAGCTTTAGGTAGGCATAATCCTTAATTGAACTGTATTAAAGCATTCTATTTTTTAATTAACATTACTTAGAAAATAGAGTGCTTCATTTCCTACAATCGACAAAGAAACTACAGGCGTTATCAAAAAATATATGTTATTACAATTTTTCTAGGTATACCATGAATTAACAATGATCATTTTCCTTTTTCGTAACAGTTTATTCCTGATGTCGAAAAAAATCTTTAGCTCTAATTAAATTTATGCATTGCAAATTAAAATTATTATAAGGGAAAAAGCCTGTACTTCCCTCTCTGAGAAATCGGGTAGTTTTGTAGTGCTTTAAATCAAAAACGATCTGAAAATTATTTTCTACAAACGATATCAGTTTTTTAAAAAGCATTGTTCAATGGACTGCAGTACTATTTAACTTAACTCATCTTACAATGTTATCTGAACATTTGCAAGGTCCTGTATTTCTAACAGTTGCACAAATTTCTAATTATATTATATTATATTTGCTTTCTGTGTATGTTCTGTTCGAAAATGTTTTTAAGGAAAATATTATCTCATCGAATGCAAAAAAGAATTATTGAGAGAAAATTTCGTTAGATTATTTTTTAAAGACTATGCCTCTATATCTTTCATAGTTGCTTAAAATTAAAAATAAAAATTATTACATATTTTATTCCTTTAAAAATTTAGAATCCCTAGTTCCAATTTTATCGGAGTTTTCGAGAAATTAATTTGGATGTCTCGCTAAAAGATATCATAGTATCGTGATTCATTTTCAAATGTCATAAATTCTATTTTTGGACAATGTAAGTAAATAATTTTATCAGCTTTTGAAAAATATTAAGTTCTTTAAAAGTCAGTGATAGCAAAATTATTTTAATCGGAACTTAGGCTTAAGAATTCATAAATTTATTTTCATTCACTTGCAGCTGAGTAAATCTGGCATAAATAAGCGGTCTGATTTCACTGAGTTGTGTTCTGATCACGTGTAACATTTCGTATTCCAATTCAGAACACTTTTATGTACATTTCCAAATTTTGCCATGTTTTCCGGCTGATTCCAAATTTGCAGTCATGATCTAAAATGCACCACGTGTAAAAAAGACAGGTGCATATGTGACTGCTGATTGGTACTTGTTGAATCTGATCTATCGATTATAAGGAATTTCTCTGATGTTATATTCAATATTTTTGTTTTATTTTCTGTCTTCTCATCACGTTTTATTAATAAAACGTGCGTGACATTTGTTGTCAGAACTTCTCAAATAATCCAACCGTTGCACAATTTGATGAAAGATTTGCACGTTTCTAGGGTATCACTGTGTGATGTTTGGCTTCAAGAAACATCATGGAATCATCCAAGTATTTGAATTCATTTATAACAAGTTGAATTAATTAAGTTGGATTATATCATAAATGTGACACACCTGCTTTATAATCCCTCAATAATGCTCCAACAATATTCTTCCGTTAATAGTAATTTCGTAAATTTGTGCTGATATTAGTATAATGCTCACATATGTTTGCATTGAACTATGCTTAGATCAGAGAAAATTGAAAGTCTGATTTTAAATTTTAATATTAAATTGTCGTGGCTTTTAAAACTTTAACTTCAAATAGTGTTCACTTAAAATTAAATTTAAATCATTTACAAATTTAAAAAAATTTTAAACTTTTTATTCATTGAATAAATTTTAAATGTGTGATAATTTGGAAAAGTACTTTAGTAGAAAGTGTGAAGATTTTTCCATCAGATGGCTTTAATGCTAAAAAGCTTTAACAAAAATATTTATCAATAAAAGAACATAAATTACGTAAATAAGAATGAATTCACAACAAACTCATGTATGTATTCTTACTTTTATATTCTTCTGAAAATATTTATACAAGAACAAATTTATAATTACAACAGTTCTTAAATGTTTATAGTTAATTAATAGTGATGATAAATGATTGGATAAAACTGAGTGGAAAATTTATAATAAAAAAGAAATGGGTGTAAAAATTTAGTTTTTATCAATTCTATTTCTCAAATTTCAACTGCCCAGATCTGATCTAAATTAAATGTAAATCAAATCCTTTAGAAAAATAAAATTAGTAAAAGATTATATTCTCTATAGAATAACTATGGAAACAGTTCTTTATTTTTAGAGAAAAGTTAAACCTTTTAAACATGCAAAAGTATTACATACTGCAAATTAACTTAAGATATTCTGTGTGTTTCTTTAAATAATACCTTAAATTTAAGAAATATGTGTTTATATTGACGGTATTATTTAATTTTATGTTCCCACATTCGAAAATATTAAGGATAATTATTGATAATTCAATAAATTTTAAGACCTTTTAGAGGATTCGCACTCGATGTAACTTTGAATAGTTTACAAAAGTCACAATAATCTTCTACAATAATCTTTTACAAAAGTCACATCCCACTTCTATATTCTTCAATTCTTACTCCCACGATAAAAAAAAATATTGTAAAAGATTATTTCGATTGATCAAAGTAACGATTTGCAAATCGATTCCAATGAGAAAAATGCCATTATTGTTGCCCAAACGATTATCGACTTTAATGCAAGACGTGACTGCACATTTCGAATTCACAGATCGTGAATGAGAGATCGGAAATAAGAATGCAGACGAAAAAACAAAACAAGACAATCCGTCTGTTTTTTGGTTGGATTATTCAGTTTCTTTTCCGAACGTCTTTCACTGTAGGTCATCGATTAATGTGGAATAGAGCGTTGGTGGGACTTGACCGGAAACCGTCGGTGGGATTGATTTCCGGGGTCCACAAAAGCTCATGGAAATTGCCTTGAATGGAAACTAATGCAAATGAAAACAGCACTTCTGGAAATTAGAAAGAAAGAAATTGTGTGGTTTCCGATAGTAATTATTATACAATACGACAATGGCCTATTTATTTTTCTGAACTGAGTTTTAAGTTCCTGACAGACTTACAAATTTTAGAATCTTATTTTATGCACTAAAAATGGCTATCAGAAAAAATTGGTAAATCCCATCTCTTTCATTCGAATGGTTCTTTAATTAACTATTTCACATTCCACGGGAGAAAAAACAATATAATGCATTGCAAGCTTAAAACCTAATTTTTAACTGGCAGTTCAGTTTAAAAATTGTTAATATACATTCAATTTTTCTGTTTATTCTATCTGGAATTATGCAAAAAATTCTGTTTAGAATGTATATTAAGATTTGTTCATGAAATGGTTCAAAACAAGCTCCTTATTCTCTGTTATCACAGGTTGTAAAATGCAACATTCTTACATAAAATGAAATATTAGATCGAGTCAAAACAATTACAAATAATTTTAACGAGTTATTTGCACTTTAAGATAGTTTACAGATTTTGAAAGCCTTTAAATTATATAATATATATTGAACAATTTCATCATATTGTAACAATATTTTTCTAAAACTCTACGATTAGATTTGAATGGGTAGACAAAGTTATTACCAAGAAAATGTTCAAATAATAGTATATATGTGTTGGGAAGGGGGAGAAATATATATATATATATATATATATATATATATATATATATATATATATATATATATATATATATATATATATATATATATATATATATATATATATGTATATGTATATATATATATATCATATTACGTTATTATATACATATATATACGAGTATATATATAAAAACACCAAAATAAGCCTTCTTACTCATTGTAGATTTTTTTAAACAGTAAAAAGATATTTTACTGTTTTAAAAGAAATAAATTTCAAAAAATATGTATTCGTTTCTGTTCATTTCTAAACGTATTTTATTTTTAATCTGAAATCATGTTTAAACAAACACATCATCTTCTCCTCATATGTATGATACAATTGTTATTTTAGAGTAACGTTAGCATTAAATTCCACCCAATGAAGAATAAGTACTAAGTTCTATCCAATTATTAACAAACGCTTTGAACTGCAATGCTATAGTCAATCTCATCTCCGTTAATTAAAAGGTGATAAACATTCCGTTCCGCTCGAAGCTATATTCTCGAAACAAATTTAGCAACCATTTCTCTTGCAGCTTTTAAACAGAGTATCTTTGTCTGTCATCTCCGTACAAGCAACCACCCTATTAGAATCTCTAATAAGCGGTCGATCAACCCTTCAACTCAACTGTACAGTGAAAAGTAAACAATTTTAGATCAGAAGGTGCTCTTGGCTTACTCAGAGAAAAAAGAAGAGTGTTGAGGGTGTAAATAAATGGGATATAATGAATGATTTTCGTATGTACACTTATTGAAATGGAGTGAGGGTTCTCGCGCGTTAAGTTCAATGATTTATGGGTGAGAATTAGTAATCACTGAGTGTTTTGTGCTAGGTTTAAATAAATTTCCAATCATTTAGTATTTCAAAACAATGCGAGTAGTAGTCTTATTTTACATTAGCAGAAATTGAATTTATTTTTATATGCATTATTTTTATAAATCATCTATAAAAATTATTTAAAAAAAGTTTTTTTTTCATACTTTACATTTTTATTCCCTATTATATTAGTTCAATCTGAAGAAGAAGTAATTATAATTTTAAAGGTAGCACTCAATATATAACTATTCAATCAATGATAATCTATCAAAAATGAAAAATAAGTAAACGGCACATTTCATTATTTGAATAAAATACAGGTGATTCATAATCTTTTAACCTAAATTTCAATGATGAAGATAGTTGATTTGAAAGTTGCAGTGATGGTGATACAATGTGTTACACTTACTTAATGGCTCTTTATATGCTAAAGCTCAAAACCTCAGTAATAAAACACTGAAAACATTGAGAAGTTGATAATTAAAATTGTTTTTTAAGGCATTTGATCAAGAATCATGTTTGCATTCGGTTGAAAATTTAATTTTAAGGCTCTGCATTAGATAGAACTACTTTAAAAAGTAGTAATCTCTCATTTCTCATCAGTAGATTTGTCATTCCGATACAATCAATCTAGTTGAAAATTTTGGAAACAAATTCACTTTAAATAAATGATTTGAAGTAAGATGTCAGGTAAATTTCAACTGGGAAATCTCCATGCGCGAGAAATCAATTGAATATTGTAATTGTTTGAGGAATTTACTACGTAATGCTCCAGTTACCCTTTGAAACAACTTTGTTCACAATCGATAAAATATTTCTTATTAAGAATCATAAAGCTGCTTTATATCAATCACTAATGGAGTTATGGTATCATCTTATTTTCATTGGAACAACAAACTCCAAAATGATATCAATTAACCAATATATATTTATGAGTAAGTCTATTAAAGATAATTAATGTCATATTCTTCGAAAAGCACCTTGCCAGAAACAAGCTTCAATTCTTATCGCAATAAGTATCATAAAGTAATACATTGGAACGCTTAGAAACAATGCACTGTTGATTGCCCCCGTGTGCCTATTGTTAGCAAATTTATGTGGCAAGTAATTAAAGTGATGCCCTAAAATGAATGGGATTCTATTGAGTTGTGGCGATACGCTAATTGTTTGACGAAATTAAAATTGACGAATGTTGGATTCGTTTTGACAACACACGTCAGTATGCAGATGGAAAATTAATTAAATATGTCCATCTTTGCAGCCTCTTTTCTTTACATGTCACTAGAAAGGTATCAAGTCATCAAACTAATATAATGATCTAATGGAAAATTTCTTTTATTGGTTCTGGAGCTATTGATGGAACTGAAATTTTTGTTTTCATTATTAGTTTCGTTACTCATTGTTGCTTCATGTCTTAAGAAAGAGGGAAATTTTCAGAGTTTGAAGAAGAAAAATATGTCATATATATATTATATATACTTAATTAAATTATCTCATTTCGTTGAAAAATAAAATAAATATACAAATGCAGAAGGGCATTCACTTTGGAACATTCCATCTTTTTTTTTTTCCTCCTTTAAAATGTAAATTCGAAACCAGTATGAAATCCTTATTTCCAATCCGTAAAAGAATTTAATTCCTCCAAAAAACTTACCATTGATTAAACCTTTCTTCTAATTGAATGATCTTAGGCCAGATTCAAAAGAATATTTTATACCTGTTTTCTGAATCTTCAGACTGCTTTCCTTTAAAATAAAAATTGACATTATGGAGTATTTCACTTTTAACACTTTTTGTTTTATTCTGACTCCCTTAAAACATACAACAAAACTTCATTATTAATGGTTTTGAATATTATCTAAGCATATTTTCTTATTTTATAAAAATTAATCCAATTTCTATTGAAATGCTATTATTTCATAAAAATGCGTATAAAATATATAGATAAATACCCTCATAAAAAATACTTACAAACTTTTAAATACTTTATCACTTTTCATTTTTTATTTAGAGTAAAATAGATATTTTCTTACATGTATATTTATCATTGATAGTAAATATTATCAATAAAATATTAACCTTTGACAATAACCTGAAAGGTAAATGCGATTATCTTGTGTAAAGATGCAACTTTAAATCCATCAAGACTACCATTTCTTTATTCATGGATCCCTTTAACTGAAGAAACATATCTTATCTAACAAAAGAAATTAAAGCTACATTAATCAAGTAAATTGTAAACTATTCTGAATGATTACATGTAATATTTATGATAACAACATTTACGTTGAATTTATTATAACAATTTATTGGAGAATTCTTTTTTTTTTTTTGTCAACTATGTTCAAAAACCATTCTCTCGTCATTTACAATAGTTAATTGGCATTAATAGGCATAGATAGACCGATTAAATATATTTGGATGAGTAAATATCTAGTAATTTTTTAGAACTTTTTATTCGTGGCTTAATGTTGTATACTAGTTTTAGAAATAATATTACTGAGATTGATAAATATAAGATAAATTATGTACTTAATGAATCAATTAACATATCATTATTAATTCTTAAAAAAAGAATATTCCACCATAAGCATTTATCATTGTTTAGCCTTACATCTACTTCTGAATCTCTATCGCTATCTTCGTGCGCTTACAAAAACTCATTTCTTGTTTTTTTCTAAAATTACAAAGATTTATTTTTCACATAAAGTAGTCCTTTATTTGCACTCCCACTCAAGCTTAGCTGCTACCCTTTCATCCTTTTTATGATTAACTAACACTGAATAAAAACACTAAATCGCAAATCTCCAGACAAATAAATCATGGAGTGTTTCCACTCCTTCTCCACATTTCCTTCCCCAAGACGCTTAACTGCGCGTGTACAGCCGTTCGTGCAATTTCCCAACACTTCTCCAAGTCGTGATCATACCGGAAAATTTGCTTCTTTTCTTCTAAGCCCATAAAGTAAACACAAAGAAGAAACGAAACGTTAAAGCATCACCATTTCTAAACGAGAGTCAAATTAAACTAGCCTTATTCCATTGTCTTACCATCCAGAAGCTATTATAACCATTATAGTTTGACGCATAGGGAATTTGTTGCAGTTTCATCACCCTCACACACATCTCTATTGTTGGCGACGGAGCTTGGCTAGGAAGTAACATATTGTTGCCATTTTGCGTGCGAGGGTGGGATTATAACAGATACAACGGAAATCGTCTCCCAACACATCTGTATTAAAGGAGATTTAAACTGTACCAAATTGCTCTAAAGACAGTGTTTAACAAGGCCAAAATCCTACTTCACACAGCACTGTTAAGGATTGAATCGATGTAGAACGTTTCTCATGTTGGCAATAGTTCATCTCGTGTTACTTGATGAATACTTCTGCTTTGAATTACCTAGCAGCTAACCAATTATCATCGAAGATTTAAAGAATTTACTCGGAATTATTTAAAACTGACTGTTAAAATGATCTTGGCCTTGAAGAATAATAATAATTTGATTATTTTTAATATAGATTTAGTATTATTTAAATATTGCGAAAATACTTGGAATTTACTTGGAATTATTTAAAACTGATTGTTAAAATGATCTTGGCCTTGAAGAATAATAATAATTTGATTATTTTTAATATAGATTTAGTATTATTTAAATATTGCGAAAATAAAATTGGATTAACTTAATGCAAAAATTTTTTTCATCATGGAAGACTATTGGTTTTATTCAATGCCATCATGAAATGAATTCTGATTTTATCCGATTTTTTTCTAGTTTAAAAAAACTTTGCTTAATATATATATATAGTATAATTAAGATTTATATTATATTATTCGATTTATATAATTGAAAAACAAGAGCATTTCCATTTCTATCCAGATTATTATTATGATTATCAAATCTTCTGTTACTAACTTGAAATAAAAATAATCATTCTGAATTAAATCTTTTAACATATCTTTCATCTGTTACTAATAAACGTAATTCCTTCAAATTAGTCATTTTATTCTGACGCAAATGGTAATTTTACTATTATACTTTCTTCAAAACTAAAATAGAACAAAATTTGTTTAATAAAAATTTATTAAAAATGTTTCTTATAGCTAAAATATAGTACAATTTTTAATTTATATCCATCTATGAGTTTAATTCATAATGAGAGTAATGAAAACATGATATTTAAATCGGAAAAACAAGCATGTTTTTGTCAGGCGTTCATTTGTCATGTTATTAATTTATTATAGCGGACACTCTAGATAGAAATAGTTTTTATGTTATCAGCATAGGTAAAATTAAGTGAAGTGAATGAATGAGTACCATAGAATTTTTAAATTTACTGTGCCGAATAAATGGTTTGTTAATTCTTGAAATGTGTGTATAACTTAAATCATATAAACACTAAATAACTCTAGTATTTCAGTTTTTAAAAATCGAGCAATGTACTCTTAAAAACATGCATATACATAAATCATTGCAAATGTACAATAAAAATTTTGCAAACCCAAAACAAATAGTTTGTATATTCTGAATTTTATAAATTATGTGTGTTCTTGTTTCTTCTAATTTTTTATTGAGTTTAGCCATTAAGGAAGTATAGTAAACATTTGTTTTAACCAAAATATGTATAAATGATTAGAAAATCAAAAATACTTAAAAATTGTACATTTATTTTTTAAAAAAAAAGTTACGTTTCAATCAGCTGACTTTTCTTTATCCATCATTCCTTTATACATAATGAAAATTTTCATTACTTTAATGAATATATCATTATTATACAGGAATAATGAATATTTCCTTCACTATTCATGAATTCAAGTAATATAGAAATAATGAAAAAAAATTTATGATCATTAAATCATTTTAAAATATCTTTTAATATTTTACTAAAAAATAATATTCAAGTAACATAAGAGAAAAGACAAATAGATTGTGGAATAATTAACGAAACGATAAAAATATCTTATATAAATGAGGTAGTGACACTCTAAATGTTTAACACATTATTTTCCATATATATTATGTTATATTTATTTTAAACTTGCTTAAGGTGTGTTTTTTAGATGCATTATAAGAAAACAAATTTCTTTTTATTTGCTTGGTTTTCATTGACCTTATTTAGGTTTATTTAATTCAAAATTCCAAAGTATAAAATGAAAATAAATTATTACATAAATTAACAAATTTATACACCATAATTTATTTTCATTTACATACGTAATGTTTCACTATGAAATATAACATGACATTATAGTACGAAAATAACTAAGAAATTCATTATATTATAGGAAACAAAATTAAATATAAATAAAATCGGGTATTTTTTCAAAATTAATTTTGAGCTATAAAATATTAAAAAAACAAACAAAAGTTGTCCCTTAAATGTTAATGCTATTGTTTAAGAACTTGAATTTATGTATTTTTAATTTCTTATTTATCTTGCCTTTAGTTAATTCTACTAAGGACTTATTCACTTGTGGTGGATAATCAATATTTTTATTTACGTGTTTAATATAAAATTAAAGTAAGCTGTAATGTGTATCATTTTCTTAAATGAGAAATATAACCGAAAACCCATAACAACAATAACAATATAAAATCAAAATAACTTCCATAAATAATTACTAGAGGAACATCTGCTAAATTAATTAGTCAATAATACTTATGTGCTTACAAATTATCTTTTTACATCTTTGATAAATTGGGAAAGATATTATATCCTACAGTTACATTTTATCTGGATAATGAAAAAAGTGCTTTACGCTCCTCTGTTATATTTTTCCTCTAGCGTTTTTTTTTTCTTCGAGCGAATTGAAAAAAAGAGTTTGTAAGTTGATACAAATTATGACCGCAATGTTTGCACAGTATATATCTTTGACATATGTATACAGACAAAGTGTTATCTGTCAAGCTTTCAAGAGCACATTTGGAATGGGTTTGTTTGCTTAAAAAAAAGTTGACCTCACATTTTTTTTTTCTTTTTCCATCTCTTCGATATTTACTTACCTTATGAATATCATGTTACCAAATTAAGAGTATTTTTTATAGGATTCTTATCTTTGAATCAAAATTATGTGTACAAACATGCTTATATATTATCTAAGTTTTTAAACATGGTAGATCATAGTTTTAATTACAAAATAAAGAAATAAAGGTAATAATTTAACTAATTATTAAAATTGTTCTTTCTTCTTTTTTATAAGTATTGCCTCTAAATTTTGCTAATTAAGTTACGGAATATACAATTTTTGGTTAACCCGTTTTCTAAACTTTTGAACTAAAAAAATTACTTGATAATAATTTATTAAAATTCATATTAATTTATAATTTTACCGAGAAATAATGGTACATCTTGTCTATAATCCTTTCCTCTAATCTCTTAACAGGCAAATACAATTAAATTTATTGATATATGCCTATAATCAAAACTTGACAAATTTCGTTCACAATCCTAATCATTGTAGCTTTTTCAATTTTACCATGAAAACAATACTTTTCTCTTTGATTTTACGAAAAAAAAATTAATATAAAACATAATTAATCATTTAAAAACTCGGCACTGATGCAGTATAATCCAGGATGCCAAATTCTGAGTTTGGTGGTTTTTTTGGCGGGTTTTCTTATGTATCTAGCAATTTGGTTTTTATAACGTTGTAGATATGGAGACATATAAAAACCATGCAGAAAATTCTATTTTGGCAAACTTAATATTTACGTCATCCCCACATCACAATACGTACAACATTCTTGGCAACATTTCCTTATCACCAAGAAAAATTTTCAAAATTTGAAATCGTGGATTATACAGCATCTGTGCCAAAAACTCTGTGAATATTTAACTATTGTGCTAATACAATCAATTATATTCAACTATCGGTAAATACAACATTAAAGAAAACTCAAAAAATACCTAGATCAATAAACAATAAATAACCGATTTGAGACATTTATATTAGCAATTCAAAATTTTTGAGTATTTTGATTTATGTAAATTTAAAAAAATCAGTTTCAATCTTCAACAAACACAAATCATCTAAAGTATTAAATCATTGTAGGCTGAAAAAAAGGACAGCTGGAACACTTGCCTGACTTAATGATTTTAACTTGCCACAGTTTAATGGTTTTTCAAGGAGCATTCTTCTCTTGTGAAGAGATAGCCTAATTTGATGGTGAATGCAAAAACCAATAAATGAAAATATATTCTTAATAATAAGTATCTGCTTCCGTTCAGTCAAAAATATGAAGAAAAAGGAAGTTGAAAAAAATATTTTCTTCAGTTACACAATGGCAGGATCCTTTGTTAACTCTGTACACCTGCTCTTTTCTGTGTAATTTTTTCATGTTTCATTGTTACTCAACGTGGGATAATTATGTTGTCTCGATCAGAATATATTTCATTTGTTTTTTAATTAGTTTTAATATTAACACTCTGCTTTATAAATTGCCCTTATAAGCTACTTCTATCCATTATTATAAGTATATACTTACGCAATATTTTTTTATGCAAACAAAATAGGAAAAATAAACATAATTCTTTTCAACTATAAGATTAATTTCAAAATTTATTTTTCTTTCTTATTTTAACAATTCTACTGTCAGTTATCAAGATTTCATAAGCGTCAATTTTGTAAGTATTATACAAATAGTGAGAAACAGTTTTTTTAATTCTTGCTAGCTCTTTGATTGAAATATAATGTGAATTACCTTATTACAGTGTTTTTCACCAACTATCTCGCCAAGAAAATATCAATTTCTTTTAGGATTTCATTATGATTATTTTTTAATTTGTATCATTCCCATATAGCTAAGTATCATAATTTGCAAAAAAAAGGCATGAATTAAAACTAATGACAATAACCGAAGTTTAATGCTAATTATGAAATATCGAAGAATATTTTATCTTTAATTATTCTTTTCTTTTAAAGATAATTGAACTAAAAACAGTTGTGAAGTTTATGCTAAGCATAAATTCTATGCTTTGCATACTGTGCAAAGTTGTAAATGTAATGCATGTTTAGAGGAAAAACATTAAAAAATATGAAATTGTAAAAATGTTGAGAATTATAAATCCAAAACATCAATATTTTGATTAAAAGTATCCAAGTCTAAATTACTATATAAAAATAAATCAATGTTAATAAAAAAATTTCAATTATTTATTATTATTTATTTTACTTTTTTCAAATGTAATTTGTGTGAGGATATACATTTAAAAGTAAATTTAAAACAAACTGCAAATTTTTACTTTAAAAAAAAGAAAATGTCAATCAAAGAAAATACAAATATTTTAAATTAACTGCAGTACGCGAAAAAAAAATTTCGATTATATTAAGATAACATTACGTTTGTGTAATTTTTACGAAAGGAAAACGTAGTTCTATTGTTTAGCTTTATTTTACGTGAACTATCATTCTATGTTTCATCATATGATAAGAAAAACTTTAAATGTATTATGACAATTTTAATTTTAAAAACCAGGCTGTCTGGTAATTGCTCTAGTCTGACATATTATTTCGCCAAATAGAAGATTTTGGACGATATTAACTTTATAATACCAAAATAATAGCAAATATAATTTGTGGCGATGACACACAATTGTTTCCTTTCAAAATCCATTGAATTCATTCAAGGATCTTCACTTGTTCTTTAAAAAAAATTTAACTGATTTCATATTTTTGTTGAACAATTGTTTTCGAGATCATGAGAACACGGAAACTGCAGTTAAAAAAATATTCTGCTGCAATCCTTTTATTTGATGAATTGCAGGTGAAAACTAGAATGAAATATGTAGAAAGGATTAGAACTCGTTAATAAAAGGAAGCAGTTGACATAAAGTTCTGGGTAATAAAATAAAATGATTTGTGAAGTATTACCTTGGCCTTGTAAAACAGTCTCCGCCAATTTAATTTCCATTAGTGAAATCTACAGGTGCTTTTAATCTTTAATTTTATCAAAAGTAATGGAATGGAACACTTGAAATCACACAAAAAGTCTGACAACGAAATTTTAGAACTGAATCCTAAATTACTTTTCTTATTCACGTTTTGCCCAAAATACTAGTAGTCAAACAGACATAACACATTTAAATAATTTCGTATTCATTCGTAAAATGTGCAATTAATATCTATTTTTTACGTCTAGATTTTAATTTAATGATCACTCTCTGGGAAATTTTGGCTTACAAATATTAATTAAACTGAAGTCTACAATTTAAATCTTGATTCCAAACTAATACAAATATTTCCCCCTGAAATAGAAATAGAAACGTACAATTAGATAGATTCTTGCATATGACGTCATTGGATATTCGTGGATGAAATCAATCGTTTGCATACTGAAATGAAGAGAAAATGAAATTGGAATTACACGTGAATAAATTAGATTTGCACTTGTGAGAAATTAGAGTTGTACTTGTGGTAAAAAACACATTTCTATATATTAATGCATTCAATTTTCTTAAGTCTCAAAAGTTCTGATGGAATGCAAAGAAAACATATAAACAACCACCACTTTTACCATCCTCAGATGTCTTCTTCTTATCGAGGTTGTTGTTATTTATGACACATGGACAAGCCAAGCTCACTACCCGACGGCTATGTGAAATTAAGTCAGAAGAGTGCGTCTTTCGTTTAACAAGAGCACCATGAAGGTGAAAGTACATCTTTGTTAAAGACTTCTCCGATAGATGGCACCACCAGAGGATCCATTCCCACAATTTTGACTTTGATCTGGAGGAGAAGGAAATTTTCTCCAGACCATTACACCCATGGTAACTGCTCAACGACCGACTGTAGGATTTTCAATTCCATAGATTTAACGAGCACATATATCGCATATACTCGGTGGGCCTTTAGTGGCATTGGGAATCGAGCCTAGCCTTTCCCGACGGAAGACTGATGCTTTAACCACTAGGCTACCACGGCCAAAGAAAATGAGCTGAGTATCAATGCAATCAAAAATAAGAGTAGTGTATTTTAAATTACCCCACCTGAGGATCCAATCCCTCAATTTTGACATATGTCTTGAGGGGGAAAATTTTTCTCCAAACCATTATACCTATGGTAATTGCTCAGCGACTGTCATAGGACACTTTTGATTCCACAGATTTAACGAGCACGTATATGGCATGTACTCGGTGGGTCTTTGGTAGGATTGGGAATCGAATCTAGCCCTTCCGGAAGGAAGGCCGTTGACCTAACCTCTAAGCTGCCACGGCCTAAGTATATGGTCTGGTTGGTTAAGGCATCGTTCTCATTATCGGAAGGTAGTGAGTTTTAATCCAGGCCGTCAAAGATCCGTCATGTTCGTTAAAGGCGGATGAGGCTCGTAAAAACTGGCGTGGTTGCAATGTCCTCCAAGTGGAATGATACCTCTGGGATGTTAGGCCAAGTATTGGGAGTCTTCTGCTCAGTTACTGCTGTAAAATCACGAAGACTTCACCCGGCTGCTTCTATCTAATTGGTAGGGCCTAACTCAGGGCTAAATACATGGAAGCATGCTGGTGCTACAACGGCCTAAGTATGTAATAAAATTGAGCGTTAGAGCACTAACATTCCCTATTCCAGCATGATTTATTTTTATTTGATATTTAAACTCAACCTCGTTGATGAAATATTTAAACGCGCTACCTGCACTTCAAGAATATAAACTTTTTAAGCACTTTACATGATTATTTTATTTGAGTGTTACATTCAATAATTTTCATTTTTATTGCCAAAAATTGTCCTTCGCTGCAAATTAAGACTTTAAAAATGTTTAAAGAAATTCAAAATTGTGTTTTTCAAAAAGGACATTCCATTTACATAAAAAAAGACGTTTTTGAACTTCGGAGCAATTACGTTCGTCTACTTAAATTTTAGAAATTACGTAGAAAATAAAATAAAAATTAGGGTATATTAATTTCTATATTTTTCATAACTATCTTTTTAATTTGTTAATTGCGTGATTTACTTAATGATAATTACATTAAAATCTAATTTTATCTCAACTAAAAGAAAATTTTGGTAGTGATGAGTTAAAAAGATTTTATTAAATCATTTATTTTAAAAATTTAAAGAAAATTTCAATAATGATAAACTTAAATTAATTTTAAAGCATCTCCTTTTAAAGTCATTTTATAAATATTAATGTACTAAAAAATTTCCTTCTTCAATTAAATTTGCAGAAAAAAAAATAAATATATAAATACTATTATTCTTAAATATGCATTGAGAAAGTTTTCTGTTAATTTTATGGCGATATAATAATAAAAAGTGTTTTATTTTTTTTTTTTTAAATCAAAAAAATATCAATTTTTCAGAGTCAATTTATGATCATCACATTATGTTTTCAGGAATTACTATTATTAAATTAGTGAAATATGACTCTTCTAAATGTGTTTTCAGCTTCTATTTAGGCCGAGTAAATAGCTTGGAAGAAAAGAAAATGTTAATAATTTTTCTTAAATAATCGATTTCCTCCGAGAATAACCCTTTTATTTGCGGAGATTTTATTTGATCTGGGTTAGAAAAGAAAGTAGAATGAGCTCAGTTAAGGTTACTGGACCTTTCTACTTTGCCTAATAAGCGAAACTAAAACCAGCGCCTTCTCTAAGAAAACCGAAACAATCGTCTGCTTTTTCAGCCTTGATCATTTTTCCCGTCCAAGTGACAGCTACGGTTATTCAGCTTTTGAAAACGAAAGAATGAAATTACGAGCAGTATTCGTCTGTGCGTAAGTGAGGATAACGACCTCAATTACCAAAAACAGGGCGTGTGTCCCAGAACAATTTAATCAATATTTATTTTAGAATAACCGATTGTTATGATCCATAACGGTTATTCTATGAAAAAGATAATCTGGTACGATCTGTTTTTGATAGAAAATAAATGACAGAATTTTCATTCGTAAAACAGAAAGTGAAATTATCTATGAGTAATTCCGTATGTTTTTAAAAATATACTTCATTTTTAATATTAGAAGTAAACTTTTATAGGTTACAGAAATGGGATATATTTTCAATAATTCTATGCTGTTATTGATAATTAATTTCCTTCTAATTTTTTATAGCTCAATAATTCTTTTTTTTTCTTTTGCTTTATTAAAATCATTAGATTTTTCTATTTGCTGCAACTATAGTCCTAAACTATATATAGAAAATTGTTTAATAACTAGTTTTCTTTTGGTTAAAATACTTACATTAATATACATCTAAATTTCATTTGTAGTCTAAATTTTTAATCATAAAACTGTGAATTCCTTCCTACGCGATTTTGTGTGATACAATGCGCGATATATTTTCTCAAGATAATTAAATAACTATGAAATCAAAATCTATATTACAAATCATCTGATCTGCATTTCAAAATATCAGATTATAATTTACCAATAGTACATTTTTGCATCCAAGAAAATAATACTTTTAATAAAAATATTTCTATAATTTGTATTTCTGTCTAGATAAAACGGGGAGATTTCTTTAAAAGAAAATTGTTTTCCTACAACTGACACATTTTATAAAAAAAAAATTTACTTGTGACTTTATTATCTACTTAGGAAGAATATATTTCATCTTTATAAATATTTTATTACTTCTGTAGAATGCTTAAAATTTATTTGAAGCGTTTTTTGTAAATGTAATTTTAAGGATTAAAATTAATTTTTTTCTACTAAATTCCTTAGCACGTAAAAAAAAACCTTATTTTCGAATTTAAGTTGACATAGGAAAATTAATGTGTTTTTTTATCTCCCCCAATAACAGCGGGTGAATTCGAAACAAGGAAACTAAAATTGTTCCCTAGCGGAGATTTCAATAACTACCAAGCACGCAATTAATTTCACTAAGCTGACATAATTTTTCCTCTTCTGCACCATATGTCCAGCCGTTCGACTGTCGTGGACAAGCTTAATTTCTCCAGGGAATCTGTGACTCAACAATTCCGCCGCAAAGCAGCTGTTTCAATATGTTATTTCTACTGTCAGAAGCTGCATAAGCACCCTCCTGTTCTTTATGGAAATGTTCTCTGGCTTCTGAATTAAATGGTTTGTGGAACAATTAAAAAAAGATATGACTTTCCCTCGAAAGGAGTCACGTATTTATGACAGCCCAACGATTACTGCGGTAACATGCACCATTTTAATTCTCGTAGCTTATTCGCTGGCATTCGTGATGCCTATGTAAAATATTAAAGTTTTACTGAAAGTTTTACAGTGAATTATGCTTTGGGTGGAAATCATTTATATATCATGTTTTACAAAATTAATTTTTCTAGTGGGCATTTATTTCATTTCATAACATGTAAGAAATTTAGTTGCATTTTTAGATGATTTATAATGCATGTAAGTTTCACAAAAATTATAGCACAAATTAAATAAATATCGATAAATTAATTATACTAATGTTATAAAAACTATTCTCAAATCAAAATTAATTTACAGGACTTTATCTCAATCAATTAAGTATTAAAAAGTAAAAAAATACACTTGGTAAAATAAATGTTTTATGCATACGATAAATTTCTTTTGAAATTAATTAAGTAGTATGAATTAAATATTAATAGAAGCTTTTTTTATGAAAAATGAAACCAAATATAAATATTTAATCTTTTAAGGGAGATTGGGATTTAGAGCTGCGCTTAAAAAGATACATTTGGAAAGGCAAAATAAAAGTTTTGTTGTAAATATAGACTTCTTAGAATTTGGTCTGATACATACGTCCTAAACAACCACTTATTTTGCAGGAGCAGTAATCTGATTCTATTTTTAGAAAGATTTTCTCATGGTATATTTTAATTGAAACAACAGTGAATTATGTTAGTGGGGTAAAGGAATTAAATGATTGTGGGAAATATTAAAAAGGAATACAAAAGTAAATTTCGATGGAAAAAATAATTACCAATCTGAAACATAAAAATAAATCGTTTTATTACCAAACAGATAATAAAGGGGAAATATTCACGTCTTACCTCATTCAAACGAATTAGATCTCATAAAATTAATAAGGTAATGAATCCAAAAATAGTAGTTTAAGAACATTATTATTCTTCTATATAAAAATAATGTATATCTTATTGTACAATTAATGATATTTATTGCGAGAACAATTAATGATCTTTAAACATTTGATTTTAATGGAAAAAAAACTTAAGTAGCACAAAAAACTAAAGCTTGTTACTATCACTCAAAAGGAAAAACATCAGAGAAAATTGAAAAATGTGATTATAAAATTCTAAACTGCATATACATATATATTTTTAATAGTTTTTTTAAAAAATAAATAAATAAAATAATAATAATTAAAAAAATTTTTAATAAAATAATTAACTTAGAATAATTTATAGGCCATTTCATCCTTATTTCATTCAATTTGAATCCTTATAAAAATTTTAGGTTGCCAAAAAAGATCTTAGCTTGTAATTATTTTTAAAGAATTGGCAAAATATTTGCATTTCTTATCAGTCATATATGTGCAATTCTTTCTTTAATATGCTCCAAAGAAAATTATGGCCTAAAATCATTTTAGATTACAACACATATTAATAAGAATATAAATTAGTATTAATAACACTATAAATATCATTAGCAATCAAAGAACTTAAATAAATTTCTAAATTTAAAATCTGATAATTTTTATTTTACAGTTTCAGTTAAATTATTAAAATATATTGAAGGAGATATATTATTTCACGAATATTATCAATGGTTCTTATTTTCTACAAATCCATCTATTGCTAGTAATTTTGCAATTTCACTTATTCCGAAAACGAAAATTAAAACATTAATGAATGAAAATAATAAATCAGAGAAGGAACACCTGTCTTCACATTGCACTTAACTCACAAGTGGCAATCAAAAGTTTCCAGCGGAAGTAGCGGCTATCTTTAGAGTGAATAAAATGAAGGTTGTGCTTCCTCTCGCTACTATCGATCTATTAGAGAAGAAAAAAACTTGAGTCATTTTCACTGAAGATTTTATCTTGACTATATAAAAACTGTCCTCTAAGTTCCGATGCCTAGGGGCAACAAAACGAACTGCACGGACCGGAAACGCTCTCCACTGGAAGAATGAATTGACGATGAAATTAGGGTCCGGTATCGTTATATATTTCAGTTCTCTAAGCCAAATTGAAGACCCAACTAAAGATTTTACAGTCAAGTCCTTATGATTGAAGATTGTTTTTTTCTTAGATGAGGGTCGAACCTTTCCAGCCACATAATTTTCTGTCTAATTTTAAACCTTGATGGGAAAATAAATATCAAAATCTCGTTTCGATTTTTGAAGCGATTGATATAGAAATGTAAATACATATTTGAATTAATATTGAATTTTCTAAGAACTTTATTAAGTATTTTAGGCTTAAGTTGATTTGCGTATTGAATGCATTTTGATAGTCATAGGTTTTGTTTTCAATCCTTGAAGCATTTTACAAATTGATGTAGAAAGAGGATCCTGGCAAAATGTTAATACTTGTAAGTTATATATCAAATTAATAAATCTGTAATATTTTGTTAAATTTTGTACCTTTTATAAAACAAATATACACTTGCCAGAAAAATCTGCGTACAAAAGCGGAGTAAACATTGTACAGAGAATAAATGTACATTATAGTGTCAATATTAATTTTATTTTTATATAAAGCTTTTCTTTAACAATTCCTTAAATATCAGTAATAATTTCAGAAAGATAAAGCACATTGTTTAAAAGTAATAATAATAATAGTTCAAAATTATGAGAAAAGTTACCAGAAAAAGTTTGCGTACAGATATAAATTACAAAGATATTTGCAAATTAATCTTAATTTTTTTATCCTCCGTGAGCTTGTGTGAAATGAAATATTGCCTGCATTTATTTTTTAATACTTATTCATTTTCATAGTGAAAATACAACAAATAGAATAAAAAACATTATTTTATTGATATGATACATTAGTACTTGCAAACAAGTAGGCTTAAAATGGATTCTAAAGAGAAAAAGATTGTTCCGGACGAAAAAAAAATAATCTTAAGATAAAGGAATAAAGATAAAACTCTTCAAGCAATTGGAAAGATAGTTGGAAGAACTAATTCTTCTATCCAAAGAGCAATCAATAATTACAAATCATCGAAATCTGTTATCTTAAAGCCTCGGTCGGAGTAACCGACCATCTAAGCTGACTTTACGAGAAAAGATACGCATCCTGAAATCTTTATATTAGAGAAAGTTTTAAAAAATCTCTTTATAAAGATACTAAACGAAAACTTCTGACTATTACGGCAGTGTAGCTCATAAAAAGCCATGTATTTAAAATGCCAAAAAGAAAAACATTTAGATTTTGCCAGTAAGTATTGTTAATAAACCTTCTGAGTTTTTTGAAAAAGTAATATTCTTTGATGAAAGCAAGTTTTTGTATCGTTGACTTCAAAGGGTGTAAACTGGTGAGGAGAAAACAAGGTACGGTTTTTGAGAAGCAAAATTTTGTGTCTATAGTTAAACACAGTGGAGTTGTCTTGATGATTTGGGGGTGTATGGCAGCAAGTGGAATTGATAGATTAACGTTTTGTAGACTCTGCATTAGATCACATGAGATATCTAAATATATTAAAAGAAAATTTGAAGCAGATTGAACAAGAACAACAATTTGAAGCAGAACAAGATTTGAACTTGACAAGGACTTTTGGTTTCAAAAGAACAAGCATCCAAAATACACTGCCTACAAAGTAAAGCTCTGGCTGTTATACAATATCAAATATCAGTTGCATACTTCTCCACAATCACCAGACTCATGGCCAGTCGAACATTTATGGGATTTATTGGAACGCAACATTCGACAACATAACATAATATCAACAGATATGCGGATATGGTGGAATGAAATAATATTTAACCTTCAGAAACCTCCTATCTAATTCACTCTATGCTTAAACTATTGGAAGAGGTTCTTAGGTATAAAGGTTTACCAATCAGGCATTAAAGTTTAATTGGACAGTCCATGGAAGTTATTTACTTAAAGATTTTTCTCATCTGTACGCAAACTTTTTTTCTGACTGCTTTTTATGCAATTTTTAATTATTATTATTACTTTGAAACAATGTGTGTTATCTTTCTGAAATTGTTACTGATATTTAAGGAATTGTTAAAGAAAAGTATTTTATAAAAGTTGAATTAATATTGGCACTATGATGTACTATTATTCTCTGAAGAATGTTTACTGTGCGTTTATACGCAGACTTTTTCTGGCAAGTGTATATATAGATATGGAAACTAAAAACAATATTTTACATGATTAATAGAAAGCATTTATCGCAGTTTTGAAAACAGATTTTATAAGCAAACCATAAACATAACTAATTCTATAAATTATTATAAAATATATCAATGAAACAAAATAGTAAAAATGGCTTAAAGTGAATTTAAAGATTCATGAGCCAGAATCGAAACTTTTATTATTCATTAAATATCACGCAGTTATTTGTTGATAAGTTTATTGGAATGAAATAAAATTATAAAATAAACTAGTAATTAAATTAATCATGCATTTTGTAAGAATGGGAATTGATCGGAAATAGAATAAATTTAGCTAATTAATGTATTTTATATGCGAGATGGAGAAGATAAAGAAATATTCCTGCAAGAAAATAGAGGGCATGAGCGAGGTCTAAAATATTTTCTCTAGCTATTTTACTAATAATTTGATACTGTATTCTATAATACGAAGCATCAAATAAATGCTATATTTATCAGCTGATTTCCATCATTCCATCAAAAACAATTTTATTAATATGTATAAATCGTACTATAAAAGCGAACTGAATACGTCATAAAATGTTGAAATGAATAGTTTCATTTGAAATTTTTTACATGAGACTGCTAAAATATTTTGTGTTACTCTCTCTTTAATTTTCACTGCCCCCACAATAAACCATCAAATGATATCAAAAAAATACCCAAAAGTAGCCAAATGAAAGACAACTATAAACACTCTCACTTTTGTCTTCTATTTGTTGAAGTGGCCAAAATCGTGAAATTGTAATATTTAAACAATGTTATAAATTAAAATGTGAAATTTTGACTTTTTTTTTAATTCTCTGTGGGGTGAAGATTTCGTTTCGTATTTCAAAGAGAAAACCGTATTACCTCTATTCAAATGGATGCGAAACTGTATTTAAGTGAAATTACGTGGAACTACAATGTGAAAAAATTTTAAACGACAAAAACATTCGATTAACGACTCGTGTCATCATATAAAGTCATACCTTGTGGAATTGTTGTCGCGGAAAATACCACGGGAAAGATAAGCTCTTTGATCCCATATTAAAAGCAATCACCCAGATATGTAAGCCACAAATTATGTAGAAGTAATTCTGTTTTGGCGATAATCTTGAGATAGTTTTAATGAAGGGAACCATGAGAACTAAGTAGTACTATTATATTTTACTTCAGTTGTACTTGTTTTAAATTTGTTCAGGCAGAAAACGGGCTTGAATTTCTATCCATAAGGTTTCAATTCATCTGTGTCGTTTACTTGTTATTAGAACAATATTTTACTCTAAAAACAAGTAAAAAAAAACTATGCACTTGATTCAAAAGATTGCACAAATATAACCGTTATACTTTTTAATATAATGGATGCAATTATAATATTGTTTCTCTTACTTAACCATTTCCGTATGTATAATAACATTTTTAAAAACTTCCGCTGTCACGAAGATTGTTAGATCTATTATGTCGCCAAAATATCACCAGTTTCTCATTTGTCTAGTTAACCTATTTGCATTCATGATGCCAATTCTAAATTAAGCAATATTGTTGATGACTAAACAACGATTTCAGAAATTTGTTAGCAGCGTGACTTTGAGCAATTTAAACTCTAACAATCAAAAACAATTGAAATGTTTCATATAATTAGTCCTTTTCCTCAATCTTTATTAACTTAGCGAAGTCAGAATAAATAAATATAATATTGAAATGACATAACGAATTGTAAAAGAAAACAAAGATTCTATTGAAGACATTTATTAAATTTCTTTGCAAAGTCATCGATTTTCGTCCACAAAAACTAACAAAAATGTTTCTGTCCAAACCTTCGTTTTTTTCTGCGTAATTGTTATTCATAAATATAACAGTATTACATTTCCAAAATTATATAATGTGGTTCGATATTTTAACTATTGTTGAAACAAATTTTACTTACTTTTTATGTTTTGAAAATTCATTATTGCCCTACTAAAAGTTGGTACTTTTTTTGTTGCGTCGCTTTATAAATACGTGTGCGATATTATTATATGCGAGTGCTTGCTTGAAAAGAGATTTAATAAATTTGAACTTATAAATGCATTAGAAACATCCTATGTTTTGAGTTGTATCACTGCCTTGATGAGAATATATGAGCGATATATGAAAAATATATCAAGTAATTTTTGCTTAAGAGTAAACATTTGGAAAGTGTCTGTAAATTAAAAAAAATGCTTAAATCCCTTACAAGAATAAGAAGCTAAATTTACCACTTGAGTTTTTAACAATTAAAAAATATCCATTTCACATTATCTTTCAGTTCATGAAATTAAACATTTTTTTTGCAGTAAAACTTTCAAAGAAGTTAAATTTTATAAATTATATTTTAATTTACGACATTATCTGCTTATTTTAATAATTGTGAGTGATATGAAATATTTCACGCAAAAATTTTCATATTGCAAAAATAATGTCATTAGCTCACAAAATAAAAAGTAAATAAATCGGGATAAGAGTTACCTACATTTTTGTTCTAAGTAATATTAAAATATGAAGTATGGGCCATGGTCGAAATCTAGAGCAAGGTTTCTCAACACTTAAAGCAGCTGAGGAGACAATTTTTTCGAATGTGTGCATAATCTTTGACTCGAAAGCTTTCTACCGCAATACAAACAGAAGAGATTAATTGAAATCTAGGCCAGTCCATACACTGACTCAGATGAAAGAAACTGATAAATACAGAATTCTTTTTTCCACTTGAAAAAATTATTTTAGTTTTACTTAAGAAATGCAGCATCAACATACGCATTTATTGTAAGTTAATTAACAGGAAACTAATTAAAAATAAAGTTTTATCGAAAGTGTTTTTTGTGAAAGCAGTCATCAAATTATAAAGTATTTCATTTCAATTTTTATACAATTTTGCATGTTTTATATATTTAACGTTATAGATTATGAGAAATTTAGGATTATATCTAAGAGCATGCTATTACATAAAATGTGCATTTGATGTCATGAAATATATTTGTCAAATTGGGCACAAGTGCCGTATAATCCATGATTCCAAATTCTGATTTTTTTTTTTTTTTTTTGGCGATGAAGAAATGTCACCAAGATGACGTATCATGACGTGCGCGATGACGTAAATACTAGAGTTACCAAAATAGAATCTTCTGCATAATTCTTATCGGTCTCCATATGTATGACGTAATGAAAACGAGGCTGCCAGATACAAAAGAAAATCCGCCAAAAAATAGCCAATCTCAGAATTTGGCATCCTGGATTATACGGCACTTGTGCCGTCAAATTGTTTCAAAAGCGTAAATATTAATTCTAAATTACCAACTTTATTTCCAAAACAGTTTTCTATAGAAAAAGATTCTATAGTTTGCGCTTATTAAATGCTCTCCTAGATTTCTATAAAGTCAAGAAAATATAAACACTGAAGTAACCATTGCATTCTTATTTACACATTGATTTCACTTAAATTAGACATTTTCAAGAAAAGCATAGTTTATACAATAAAAATGATATCACCACCTTTGACAAACACTCTGCTTATAAATAATATATGTGAAAAAACATACATATTGGGATCGGTCTATTTGTTATTTATTTTGTTCTGTTAAAAATGAACATTTAAAAAGAACCAGCTTTTGGCAAAGTAGTATCATCTATTCCACTCAAATAAAATTACTTTTCTTCATTCGGAAATTGTTATATAGCTCCTTTTAATTTTAATGAACTTTTTCTAAGGTAAACTGATCAGTTAGAATCTGTGCAACAAATCTCAGTCACTAAATTAGCTCTATATTATTCTCAAATTAGGTGTATTGTCAATAGAAATACTGCATGTATCTACTTAAAGGTAGTTTGGTGCTTAAATATTTTCATGTTGCTTTTAAATTGGAGTCCATCATCGAACACGAATATGACGATATTTATTGATTGTATTCTATATATAAACTTTCTTTTACTGTCATTAAAACCTAAGCAAACAACATATAAATTTTAAAAAGTATGTACTTCGTATGCTATTTTAGTGTATTCTTTTTCTTATTGGGTTTTGGGGAAGTTTTGTGATTCTCTTAAAATTCTCTCAATATTTTCAAAATTATTCCAATTATTCTCAGGAAATATGTGTTCTCATTTTAGGTGTACTTGCACAAATACTCAGACACTACACACACACACACATATATCTATATATATAAAAATTTCGTGTCACGATGTATGTTCCCGATAAACTCCGAAACTACTGAACGGATTTTGATAAAATTTTGTAACCATTTATAATATAGTCCAACTTAAAAGATAGAATAGTTTTTATCTCTTAATTATTATTTTCAATATTTATTATACGACATTAGTGTTTATTTATTGTTTAGTTCTGTAACTTCCTAATAGATGACGCTTTAGCATCTAAGTTGCACAGGTATTCGACAGATGGCGACGTGTTTATTTTTCTAGATTATACATCTTCGAGAAAATTAACGTGCGCGCGCAATCGCGTGGTTAAATATAGAATTTACATATATTTTTATTATTATATTTTCATGATGTACATATATTTTCATTATACATATATTTTCATGATGTATAATCATACTATAACAATTTTTTGTGAATCACTTTCATTATTATACTTTGTATTGTGTTATTATTGTGCGTGTTCAGTTTGAATATTTTTAATATTATAAATAGTAAAATAAAATTTTATTTATTGCTGTTTTTCTCTACTAATTTTCATATTACCTCCAAAACATGTAAGTATTTCTTGACAGCCTTTTATTTTTTTTATTTTTATTTTATAATTTGATAATTATTAATTTATTCAGTAGAACATTTTGATCTAATTTATTTGTTCAAATGATAAATTCTTTTAATTTTTTTATTTCAGTATAATACCGCGGAAACATTTTTTAGTTTTAATAATTAAAAATTGAAAAAAATAATAGTTCGATGTCAATGTTATCTACCTCATTTATAACAATTTATTTTTAGATGTCTTTAATTTATATAGTATATTTTATAAGTAAGTCACTGATTACTAACTATAATTTAATATAAGATGAATAAAATGTAAATTCAGAAAGTATATGTTGATTTGTGCTTAATTTCAAAATTTCGATACTTTACCTATTACTTTTAAATTTTTGCGAAACGTTTTATTTTTATCTCATATGAATGAACCTATTTTAAATTTTTTTAGAAAATATTAATTTGATTGTACCCAAGAATTAGTAAAAAATTGATTCAATGTATTATAAAAACTCAGCCACTGCAACGCATGGCTGGGTCAGCTATATATATATATATATATATATATATATATATATATATATATATATATATATATATATATATATATATATATATATATATATATATATATATATATATATATATATATATATATATATATATATATATATATATATATATATATATATATACATTTTATGCAACAGGATTTAAAATTTTTTAATAAAATATACTTTAAAATAAATTAATTTCATCGACTAACTTTGTAATATTTTTTTGCTTAATTTCCAAAAATAAAAATTGCAAATAAATCTGAACGTTTTATTATCAATTATTATTTCAAAGTACAATTTCACTATAGAAATTGCATACATGTAATCATTCATAAATTTATTTATGTGCGATTTTTGCCATTTTTTAAATAATACTCAGTCACATACATAACGGAAACTCGAAGTGATTTAAATCTGTGATTAACTGAAACAACAATTAAAACATAGACAGAAAATATTTTTCATCACGTATAAGGAAATAATACACCTCACGCTATTTCAAAAACTTTTTTGAATCGTGTATCTTTCATCTCTCATGTTCTTTCTCTGGCAGAATGGCAACCGGTTTATCTCAACTCCTTTCTATTGTATCCCCTTGTGACCAGGGGGTAAACGCTGTAGTGACTAGGAAGTAATAATCTGGAGTATCATAAATTTAGCTACTATCAACGTGCCATGAGATTTAATTTGAATATAAAATCGTTGCCGTCACCAGCCTATTTATCAAAAAAGGCTACGTGTAATGTCTCTCACTATGCCTTTCTTTTCGTGTACTCGTGACTAATCTGATATATGCAAAATTATGATGATATTTAGTAAAATTAGAGTACGCTAAGAATAGATTTCCCTACTTATAATTCGCTATAAAGAAATTCTACAATTTGGATTTTAACTCTTTTGAAAACTTTTTATCTTCCTTTACTATCTAGGTTTGTTTTTAAATATTACTCGTGGCATTTTATTAAAAAAATAAGATTTTTTTAAATAACAATATGCACTTGAGTTCAAATTTAGACTGTTATTCATTTAGTTGAATTACAGGTTAGATCTTTTTAAGTTTAGTTTACTTGTATTTCACGTGAATCGCATTTTATTTTATAAAAGTAAAATGTGATTATTTTTTTGAGAGTATTCTGTATTTCCGTCCAAAAATTATTGTATTTTGTAAGTGGATTATAATATGGATCAAACTAGTACTTTTATATCCATTTAACGAAAAATTGGTTAATAAAAAATGTGTCTTTGTATTAATTTTCTTCATATTATATTTTTCTTTCGTATAAAAAACTGAATTAAAATTTAAATAGTGATTAATTTTTTAGTTATTTGTAGTCAATTAGAAAACAATAATTCATTTTTCACCAGGAAAGTAAAACAAAGTCTATTGAAAGATTCACTTTAAAAATAAAATCAATTTTTTTAGCGATTTATAAAGAAGGATTTATTTTTTAAAAAGAGATGAATTTTAATTTGTTTTCGTAATAGTTTTTTGTAGAACACTCATTTAATATGTGTGATTCTATATCTAAAATTTTATTTTATTTAATTTATGGATTTAAAGTTTGCAATTTCATAAAGGAAGCCATTAAAAATTATTAGAATTCAATCGAATTAAGATACTGAAATGATTTTCTGTTTGGGTTTGCGACATGTATGTATGGATATTTAAGCCCAAAGGTAGATATAAAATAGCAGTAAAATAAACCAGTTAAATAAAAAAATCATCTAGGAAATCGATTTTGAAATTCCCTAAGCACTTCTAGCATGCCCTTATCACTTCTAACATGCACTAAACACTTCTAACCAGCACTAAGCACTTCTAACATGCACTAACCACTTTTAACCAGCACTAAGCACTTCTAACATGCACTAAACACTTCTAACCAGCACTAAACACTTCTAACCAGCACTAAGCACTTCTAACCAGCACTAAGCACTTCTAACATGCACTAAGCACTTCTTTCTGCCATCTAAACTTATGTTAAATTCTGTAAGTTGTTGCTTTTCTCTTTGTAATTGCTTTTGAGGATTTGTTTTTCTTTGGCTGATGAACTACATGAACTACTGTTGTCATTAACGAGCACTCAAGAACAACTGTAGTTGTGCAGCAAAATGATGTTATACTGCTTATGCTATGCTTAAAATTTTAAAAAAATATGATATTGCAAATATTTTCACACACACACAAAAGAGAATAAAAACTTTTTTAATAATTTATTTTTATTAACCAGTTACTTTTTCTTAATTCATCGCTCTAGCACTTTAATTCAAAAATGTTTTCATATTCTATCTTATACGAACAAAAATGGCTTTCACTATTTTATAATAATATGGCGTATCTAATAAAAATCGAATGCACTATTTAATTCCTAATGAATTTATAATTTAAAATACACATCAACCGATTTATTTACTAAGGAAATTTTTGTTTATGTCCCAAGGATTATATAGAATATTTTATTTTATTCGAGAATTAATTCGAAAACAAGCAACAATTTAGATGAAAATAAGCAAACTAAAATAAACTCACATCAGGGAAACTGTTGAAAAAATTAGTTCAGCGGTTTTGAAGACGACCATGGCATTGAACCGGAAAGGGTAATCTTCGCGTAAAAACGAGTGATTACGCGATTTTTTTTTTTTATTCCAAAACATCTTGAGCACCATTCCGCAACGCCCGGTGGCCGTGAATCAAAACGGCATCACCCACTTCATCAGAGTCATTTTGATTTAATATAGGTCGGAAAAAGAGTTGATAGAACCTTGTTGAGAACGTAAATGGAATCCTTCACCCTGATAACTCGACGGATTCGAATCGTTAGCGTGAGATAAATGGAAAACTTAAGGAGCTCGTCTACCGAAAATGATAGACTTTAAAAAAAAAGAAGCACAATTTAACATGCGAAATGAAAGGTATTTTCAAGATCCCATCATTATGGCTACAGTAACAAATATAGTTTTCGTCTTTTAGAAAAGCAGGCTACTAAAGTATATTCTTCCGCGATTCTGTATTTGCTACTGAATTCGAAAAGACTATATGGAACACTTCCAAATAGTATTAAACTAGAAACTACTTAAAGTGGTTCTTGAAATAAAAGTATTACTATCAAAGTGGGATTAATCGTATTCTATACTGTTATTGAGGAATTTAATATTTCAAAAATATTTACTTTGTTATTTTATGCAACGCAATTGATATTTTAGCTGAGCTAACATGAAATTTATTTACTTTCGATGTTAGCTTGAAAAATAACTTGCTTTATTTTTCTGGAAGGAAAATTGAGAAAAAAATTTTTTTTTATTTATCTGAAAAAATAACTGCCAATATAATTTTCTAAAATATGTATTAACATTTTTGGAGTTTAAAAAATTATACCTCATTTTCTATAAAAATATGAATTGCGCATAAGAATTCGAGAAGTTGTACGCCTCAAAATTATTCGGAAAAAATATGTTAATGGAAATTATATTGGATATTCCAATATAAACTTTTAACAGCGGTCTCATTTATAAATTGCATTTATATTCAAAAACATTTTCATGCGATAACATGGTAAAAACTTACAGAAATTAGCTTATTTAATTTTAGAATTTCTGTTCGTTTCACATAAATTCGAGTTCTTTGGTTTGCTTGAAATTCAATACATGTCAGGTCCTAATTTCTGATTGCTTTCATTATGAAAGTGTTCTTCCTTGCTTGAGAAATCTCTGCAAATAGTGAAAATTCACAATAGGCCTATCCAAATCTCACTTTTCAGAAAGAATTAGAAAATAATCCTTATAACATGGGAAAGAAAGCTCGCTACACAGCAAAAATGATATTGCTTTTCAAAAAAATACCAACTTCAAAAGATGGAAATTCGTCAAAAGTATTTAACTTCGTTGTTACAATTTCCTAAATCTTCCATAACATGGTGACAGATTTAGGGCTCCCATTGTCCAAGGAAGCAAAACTTATTGCGGGATATTCGAAATGGAAGCCTAAAATCCATCTTACACAACGCTTTGTCTATGTTACCATCACGTGGAACAATGTAACATTCTAAACAGTTGTTACATCTGATCTAGATAACTCTCGGAACAATTGCTGATAGTTCTTATTCCCCAATGAACCATTTTTTTTTTCCGACACGAATTCGTTATTCGAAAAAGTAAAATTTTTTTGCCAAGAGTGTTTAATTTTATTTATTTATTTATTTATTTTTGGTTTATCTGATTGAAGATAATGTTAATTTTATTTTATATCGCTATTGTGCAGTTAATTCTAACCAAATGATTCGCTTCATGCTTAAAATAATTAATCAAATCAGCTTTGTTAAATAAGAAATTGTTTTAAACCTAAAATTTTCTAATTTTACAAAGCTGATTTGATACAATATGTAATTGCTTCATCTAAAAACATTCATTTCTAATATAGAAGAGTTTATATAATTGTTCGTATATTTTTTTTAAGTTATGAAACAAGCTATTGAACTTTTCAGAATATATAAATACAAAATTATTGTAAATTTATTTTATTGGATAAAATTATAATTTTCTGAAACTGTTATAGTGTTTGATAATTTTTAACAATTCATCTGACATTTATGAAAATAAATAACTATCCCAATATAATTTTCAATAAATCTGTTAATACTTTCATAAGAACTTGCTAAGCATATCTGTTTGAAAATTTTGTAACGCAAATGAAAAATATCGAGAAATTCAAAAATGTGTGAAAAATTTTAATTTATTTCACTCTATTAAGAAGAAAACTAACCCTAAAATATGGTTTGCATTTTCATAAAAGTAAGCTTAATGTAATGTACTAGGAAAAATGGGAAGAAATGTAAAATGTATGAATGAAAAATATATTTTAATTTTAAATCTACGATAATATCCAAGTGATTTTTTCTCCATAAAAATACTTTTGTAATGATTTAAAAAAATTATTTAGGTAAATTGATATTTTCCAATAAGTTAATTATAAAATAACTCAACATATCTGTATTTGAATCATGTAAAGTGATGAGGTGTTTAGATGAATAAATGTATTCCAAAAATATTAATAGCACTTGTTAAAAAGTATTTATGCGATTGCCTGAAATGCGTATAGGAAAGAATATGCAATATCATTGCAGTAATTATATAATATGTAATACAGAATGCATATAAAATATCTGACTCATTTTAATATGTTAAATAATTCATAAAATAAAATAAATCATATGATGATTCAGATAAATCTATGTCATTTATTCATAGGATAAACTGATGCATTATTTTTATTTTTTATTCTATTTATTCATTTTTTACTGCCTTAAAGTTTTCCATATGCGATTTTTTTTCTGTTCGAATAGTATATTCTTCATAAACATCATTTTCGTATATTATTAATTAAGGATTTTTTTCTGAAGTTTTTTTAATCGTTTTCTTTAATCATTTTACTGATTAAAGAAAAACTACAAAAGGTATACTGATTTCATAGGCACCAAAATCACCTGATAAAATATTGTTTTTATCTCTTTGAAAATTTTATAGGATATTACAATAGAAAAGAATGGAACACTGCTGCCCAAAGGACCAAAATTACAACTTTTATTTCTAACATACAATTTTGCCTGTATAAAGCGTGTAAAACTGATTACAAGCTCCGACGTGGAAAGACTATAGAACATTTTAAGTCTACTTAAACGTTATTAGTTTGAATCGATGTTAATGTATCTTTGTTGTATGAATTTTTATACATCATTACACATACATGTGTCAGGCATTTTATAAATATCCTGTGGACATGCATATGTATGTTTGTAAATTATAAAACGGAACTACTTTAAGTCTAGCAAATGTTTTGAATTTCAATTGATTTTCTCTGATAAGTCCATGATATTAAAAAAAAAATTTTAACTTTTAAAAAAATAATATAGTCTTAATTTCCTTTCAAAAATATTAAAATATTATTAGATATATTAGATTATTTGGTATTCACATATTTCTCAAATGCTTAAAAAATTGCTCATAATAAACTTAATTGCATGCGTTAAATTAACTTTAAACTTTTTCAGTTCTCTTTTGTTACACGTGAAGCAGGAAATAATTTTACTTAAACAATTTTTTGTACTTGATATTTTCAAATTTTTTAATAATGAATTTAGAATTTAAATTCATTCAGGCCTAACAATATGTATACCTATGAAAGTAATTAAATTGCTTTTTTACCAATGAATCTTGTAAATTTCCTTTAGAATTATATTCTTTTCAAATAACTGTTTTAAATTTGATCCATAGGAATACTTTGAACCCCTCAACCATGACGATATCTTTTTAATTACTCAGCTCAACTCAGCAGAATTCGAATCAGGTGATATTGTTGCTGTTTTCTTTTCGAACATTGACATTATTTCATATTCGATGCATCCCAGACTTATTAATCAAATTTGCTCTTGAGAAGCAACGACCTTCTATTGATAGAACAAAGACCTGCCGCCAATTTTTCTTTGGGCAACAAATTAATAGAACAATAGCGTTTGAATTCTCTGATGCTTTGATTTCTTATCAGATACAATTTTTTATTTTCTGATATATCTAAGAGCGTTTACTTATGTATGAATTTATAATCAAAATTAATATTTCACTAGCTTACGATTGCCTAGTTTTCTACACTGGCTATATTGTTTGACAAGGACTATTTTAGACTTAAGAAAAATTATTTTTTGTTATTCTATTGTTATAAATTATAAGGTTTAATATGATGATTTTAAAAAATAAGATTGGAAAAACTATAGTTTTTCCAGTCTTATTTTTTAATTAAAACTATAGTATTAAATTATATTTTAAAAAATATAACAATAAAATATATTTGTTACTTTTCTTACATTTACTAAATAAAAGTAATTTTTATGAAGGCTTTTACAATTAATACTAAACCAATAACTAATGTAAATATGGGATCACTTTTGTGAAAAATATATATTTTCACAATGTATTTTTCCACTATGGTAAAATTTTCTTCAAATTATACATTGTTCCTAAGCTTTTAATGTTCTTCATTTAAGCGGCACTTACCGCATCCGAAATAACTTAATTCATATAATATATATATATATATATATATATATATATATATATATATATATATATATATAATCTAATTCTGTACAGTATTGCTATTTAATTCTATTATTTAAATATTTAATTCTTTAATTTTCTTAATTGTAATCATGCCACAACTTTTTGATTCTAACTTTTATTTATAATGCTAGCTTTGCAACCCGAACTGTTTGTAAATTAAATTAAATATGTAGCGTGTAGCATGTAGCTGGTTTAATAGGAACAAAGAAATAAGTTCCTTAAATAGCTCAAAATATTTTATTACAATTTAAGGTACAATTTGAGCACAACACAGATACTACAAATAATTCTAAATAACAACTATAACATTTAAATTTGAAGAAAAAAATAAACATGAAAGTCATATGGAAATGTCTCATACAGTCGGTTGTTGGAGAGGGACTGGCTTCTCGTTGACGATGCCATGGGTGACGCTGCAGATAGAGGGCGCTACAAATAGGATTTTTATTTTCACTTGCGTTTGTAATTGTGGCATTTGATTTATTTTTAAATCGGTCTTATTGCAAATCAGTTTTCTGTCTAAAAAGGTAATCAGAAAAAAAACTTTCCCTTAAAATTAAGTAAAAAAATATGCGACATTTCCGAAAAAAAAAAACATTGACACTTTTTTAAAAATAATTATTTATTCCAACACGATTTCTTTTATTTTATAAAAATAATTTTCTTACTTTTTATTCCTTTCATTTATTTATTTTTCTAGCATTTTATTCGACGATGAAATTGCCTTTTAAAATGAAATTTTACAATTACAATAAAACGCGAATAATTTAAGAAATTAACTTTGAAGTTCATGAAAATTAACTATTTTTCATGGGATAAATTTGTGTAATAATTAACTAAATTCGGCAAAAAAGATTAGAGCATATTTCATTACATTTATTCTGATCAAAATGTATATTTCTTATTTCTTACCGGAAATTGTGTTCCGAAGACACACATTCGTGCGCGAATCCATCAAGTTAACTCTGAGTTAGCTTACGGGATAGTAAGTCAAGGCCAGTTTTCTACACTTCGATCAACACGAACGGAAAAAGAAGACTTTATTAAAGAACTTAACGAATAGCAAATTTGGTCAATGTAAAGAGGGAAGAGTCATTATTTTCTCATTAATGACACCTTCTGTGATGAGCTAAGAAGAGAAAAGCAATTTTCCTCGAAAATTCTCTTATTTCCTCGAATTGTTCGGCGTAGAACAAATGGACATAATGAAAGTAGGCTGTCTTTTAAGTTTGGCCTTCAATGGCAGATGGTTTTCTGTGTTTCAGTAATTTTTTTATTACTTTTTTCGTTCCGCTTTTACTTTCGGTAGCATTTCAAAATAGTTTACAGGCATTTTTTTGAAATTTTTGAAAATAAGATGTGTACGAAAGATAATTTCACTGTAAACAATGAGCATTTGTCAAAAATGGAAACTCTTTTCTATCAAGAAAATTGATCGTGTAAAAAATTAACTATTTATTGTAATTTTCCAAGCGGATCCATAAAAGAACTGGTGTTTCAATGAAAATCTTTGCACATTTTAAATTGAAATTTTAATACTTAAATTACACGATAGCTTGATCCAAGATTTTTAAGCATTGTGAATTTTATAATAATATTTAATTTCTTTTAATGGTAAGTACAAAATATTTTTTTATTCTTTACTTTAAATATTGTATCTAAGGTAATATACACTTTAAGACTGAAATTACTTTATGATATTTAAATAAATTATGAAAAATTAATTAACCTAATATTTATGTTTGTTTAATTAATTTTATGAAATTAAAAAGAAATGCTTCAATAAACCAACTATCTATGAAAGATTCACTTTATATGAGGTTTGAGATAATTTAGAGAAAATAATTAACAAATTTTGATGTTTGTTTAGTTAATTTTATGAAATTAAAAGGAAATGAAAATGAAAATTCTACGATATAAGATATCATTAACTAAAAAATAAATAGTTCATAAAATAAGCGTATCATTTTTAAAAAACAAACTATTTAAACATATTTAAATAAATAATGCATTACACAGAACATAATATATTGATTTGTTAAATAAAACATAAATATTATAATTATTTGCGAATGAACAGAAAATTTATTCTAGAGTGTGATAGTGACGCTTTCTCATAATTTAGGTTTTATTTTCTCAACAATTTTTAAGAACAAATTTTTAAAACATTGGCCCACTGAGATGATTTTAAATTTAAATGAGAAAAACAATAATGTAAATTATCATTTTTATTTGTTCAAATTATTCAAATCTAATTTAACTTTTTATTTAAATATTTTAACAACAAAATTTTAGTATAGTATGTTGATAAATGAAGGAGAATAATTTCAGGATGCTCATGAAAACTTTATTGTAAAAAACATTGGAATGGAAACAAAATACTACAAAATAACCATTTTTCTATCGAATATCTAAATGCATTCTGATGAAATGGGCGGCATTAATAATATTCTAGCACGATTCTCATTGCACGATTCTTTACATTGATTCAAAGTTTCACATCGTGTGAACACAAAATCGTGCATTAAGCCATGTTTACTTTAAGCTTTTTTATTTACGGAATATTTATATTTAATTACATCAGAAAAAAGTATAAGTTTTAGAACGAATTTAAAATATTTTAAATTATATTAATAATTTATTTTTAAACATTGCAATAAAATAGATAATACTTCTTATTTTAAAATATATGTTCCAATAAAATGTATTATAGGAAAAATATTTTGATAGAAATAACTTTCAATGAAAAAAAAAATTACTGCGAAATTCTCTGTGAGTTGTAATTTTGTTTAATTCTTATTGCACTATTGTTTGCATAACTACATGTTTAATTTGACTGCCTAAAACATGTAATTACACGTTAAGCATGACTTACTTTAAGAAACAATTAAGACCTAAATAATTATGAAATAGTTAAAATTTATAATTTCTATTATCTTAAAAACATTTTATAATGTAAAATACATTGTAATGAATATAAGTGTTTCAAAGCACACGTTATATTCTGTAATATGGCAATAAAATATGTTATAAAATCAATTTGTTGTTTAATTTTTAGTAACATAATTTTAATATAATTTTTAACTTTTTATTGCTCTCTTTTACGCATGCAAGTAAGCATTGAATATTGTCTTATTTAAAACAATACTTACTTTAGAGATTCATTTATAGTTTTTTTTTTTTGCTTAGTCACAATTATTAATTAATATGATATTAATGTATTCTACAAGCTTGTTAATAATTTATACATAAAATTTTCCTGACAAAATAATTTGAATCTTTTATAGCATTCATCGTCATCTGATTGTTGTTTTTCAAAATTATTCATAATTAAATTTAGTCTAATACTTTTATAGCTTTTATTCTTTATTAATCAGTTTATATCGTTATTATATTTGTTTTTATTTATGTTATGGTATTTTTATGACTATTTCATTAATTATGATGCCATTCCTATTTTTAAAATTTTCAAAGGTAGTTGTATAAAGTTAAGCTTCCTTACAATCATAATTTATAATAACATTTGTGTATGGATTATCTTTCTGAATTGTTAAAGTTAAAGGAATAAACGTTTGATTTTGGCAGATGTAAGTAAGTAATGTTATTTTTAAAGCCCGAAGAAATCGAATGTGTACTCGTGAACCTGATTCAAAGGGCTACCACTTGGAAACAATAAAACTCCGCTGTATCAAACTAAATAAAGGAAAGAAGCGATTGGTCATGATTTCAATCTTCCCTCTTCCTCTTTTCTAAGACACAATTCGCCAAGGTTAATAATGTTTGAAGAAAATTATCTACCCGGAAAAAAAAAAGAAATCTAAATTTCCCAGCTTCTCTTTGACAAATCATGAAGAATGACTTGCCTAATCAGAAAAGATAAAGGGGGGAAGTAATATTTTTGACAGCTCTTGATTGCTGGTTCTTTAATGATTCGACAAAATTTGTTTTAGCTTTAAGGTCACTGAACAGTCCCGATGTTGAACTTTTGAAAAACATTCCGCTGGTTTATTTTTAATATGCATGGTTTGTGAATAGAGCTTTTGATATATCTTTGAAAAGTAATAAGTCTGTAGAGCTGTCTTGGAAGTGAAACTTCACCTCTGATGAAAGTTAATTAAGATTTGTAACTTGATGGTTAGCAAAGCTAAATGTAATCATCACATGATCACTCTAATGATGATTCTATCTAGATTTATAGCAAGTGATTAATGTGTTTGCTTCAGTCCCTGTTTTTGTTTACGAGAACAGTTTTGAATACAAGTAATCAAAAACAGACCTTGCGTTTGATTTAGGAAAACTCTTTAGATCAACAGCAAAGTTTATGGAATCAAACTATATTAAGGATTATATTTTGCCTGCAAGAATCCTTAATCCTTGACAGAAGTAATTTTTTACCAATGGAAATATTTATTAAATCAGATGAAATATTTGTAATTAATTACCCTACCAAATATTTGGGTAATTGCTGAGTTTAACAAAAAAAAGCTCATATTTTATTCTATTTCAGCCTTAGAGAAATATATTTTTAATATAATAAACTGCTCATTTTATGGTCTTAAGCAATGTTCTTTATCAAAGATGGTGCTTTAATAACACGTTGTTTTACAAAATTCCTTGAGGAAATTTAAATTTAAAAATCTCAGAAACTATAATACTCAATGCATTATATTTCACAAGAATAATGATTTACAATGAGCAACTATTCAATCGAATTAGATATCCAATTTGTAACAAAAAAAATTATTTTAGAAAAAGAACACAATAATTTTACTTTTTAACTAGAATCAAAATGAAACGATTTTAAAAAAAACTATGAAGCCAAATTATAGATATATCTTCTTAATTTTATTTTAAATAATATATTGCCACATTTATTTTTGTGTGTCCACACAACAAGAGGTGATTTTGTTATACTTTGACAAAATGCATATCCTTTTGAAAACCACCAAAATTTTACCGAATGTAGGAATATCGAATTCTTAAGAATTCAGAGTTTGAAAAATCAATTTTAAAACTTAGATGCAATATTCGAGGTATAATTTATGAACACATGCTAAGGTTTGCTCAAGAAGCCCAGTTTCTTTTAAAGTATGTCAATAAGTTTTATTTGATTTGTTAGCACAGGTTTAAATTTAAAATTATAATAATGTACAGTCATATGCTATATTTTACGGAAATTAAAATTAAACTAAATAATATATCTCTGATTTATGTAAAATATATGGGTGTATGTTTTATGTTTGTTATAAATATTATATGATCTCTTGGGGTATAATTGTTGATTTGATTGATCACTTTAAGGAAAGACTAAAAAATATGGCCAATTCAACATGATGCTGAAGTATTTGCTTGAAAAATTATAGCAAAAGAAACCATGATGTAATATACAAAAAAAAAAAATCCTTGGAGTGTGTAATATTAAAAAAAATTTAGCTTGTTACGAAAAAATTAATTCATGATGGTGTTTCGCGTTAATTATCAAACCATAAAGAAATGTCTGTAACTCCCCTTAAAACATCCTGTTGATAAAAGTTAAAAAGATCTTCCTCGTTCCTTCCGGAACAAATAACTCAAATTAAATATAAGATCAAATAAAAAAAAATTGGGAAGGGGGGAGTGTCTATTTCTCTTAACACTTCCTCGCGGTTTACCAGAATGGAAAAGGTCATTTCTACGCTTCCATTCTATCAATCAAATGGTTGAAGAAAAACAGTCGGCTTTCTTCAATGATATGAAGCTAACAACAAAAAATAAATTTAAAAAAATTACTAGAAACTCTCACTTTTTCTCTCTCAGAGATGTTAAAAAAAAGAGAAAAATAATTAAAGAGGAGACGAGTACTTAACAGTGCGTGTCGACTTAAAGACATTGCCCTCAGAAACTGGTTTCCAGATCACTTCCCCCCACTGGAATAGAATTAAAATAATAAGAAACCCTGATACCGAAGTATTGCGTCTTCAAAGACTGACCTTTTGCATGCATAAGCAACATGATCCCGATGGCGAACTTCTTTAGTCCAGACTGTTTGACCAAGGTCCTGGCGAAGATAACGGCCATCTTGGTCAATAGAATGCATCGAATGGTTTGAAAGGGTGGGCGGTAGTCAAAAGATATGGCTCGTTCTCGTTCGCTGCTTGTACATTGTTCGTATCGGCGATGCCCTGATGCCTGAATTCGAATCATCTGGAATCATATTTCATTGCCATGACCGTAATTGATGTGTGATTTAAATAATGATTGGAGTTATCTACTTGGCTTAAAATGTTAACGGAAGTTGCTGTTGCCATGCGTTGGCTTCAAATGATTTCCTTTCCTAGAACAGTACTTCTGAATCTGATCGGAGGCATCAGGATGGTCTGGAATAATGTATCTTAATCATTGTTGACCCACTAAAATTACGATGGTTTGAATATACATTAATCTCATAAATATTAGAACTCCTAGTTTTATCTTGAATTATTCACTCTACATTTTTTACAAGGGCTAAATTTATTCTTTCCAGGCTGTTTGATTGAGTTGGAAATTATAATTCTAGCAAACGACAAGCTGTGTGATGTAATTGCCGTTGGCTCATTATCAAAAAACACCCGTGCATTTTCTCTGAAATGAATAGATCTGTATATATTCATTAAAATTATAATTTTTTAAGAAATTATAAATTCTCATTTTATTTTTAATTAATGCATTTGTTCTTTCAACTATAAAAACTTTTTTTAGAAGTATTTATCGTGTTTTCAGAAAGCAAAATAAATCCATACTTTCTTCTTAATATGTCATTTAACCTATATAGTAAATATAATAAAACCCCATAAGTTCTTACAAAGTTTAGATTACCAACTTTAAAATAATTTTTTTTAATTTCTCTCAACTTGAGCGTGAACTATAGCTTTCGATTGTGAAATGAGGAAAAATACTGAATTAGTAAAATATTTAGAAGCTATGTTTCTCAAATTTAATGAATTCCTTTAAAATTTATAAGTTGGAAACAAACAAAATATGGAATATATATTAGTATTCTATTATAATTTGAAGATAAAGAAGGGAAATCTGATTTTTTTACATGATATATGCTGATCAGCCTCTTAAATCCTTAATTAAATTCATGTTTGAATGCCGGTGTTTTTACTTACTTTTGTAAATAATTTTTAAAGCCGTCAAAAAATTAAATATGGGAGAATGCATTGTATGCTTGTTTTGATTTAATGATATGCGCATACTTTTTAATGTTAATTTACGCTGAAATAAATATTTGAAATACTTAAAAATAAGAGTGTTTGTTGTTGTTTCTTATCCTCACTGTCTGACGGAGTCAGACAAGATCCACGAGCCTTTGACTGTAAGGAAGTCGAAGACTAGGAGAGGATTGCTAATGAGATCCTCCTTAGAGAGTCCCATGCAATCCAAAAAGTGCTCAGGAGAGGCTGATGACTTTGGCACTTGATGCAGGTGACGAAGATTTTCCTGCCCTCATTGTAAGTGAGGCACTTGATGTGACCATTAGCAAATCTTGAGAGAGTAGTTCGGGTACGTCTGCCACAAGGGAGTCAAGGGACAAACCCGGTTTTGATCCCTGGTACCAATCATTGATAGGGGTGATTTCCACTCCTCCGATATTTTAGATTTTTCCCGGGAGTATAACTGCATAAAGGTGAGTGTGGAAGAGGGAGTTCTTGGAATCCTGCAACCCTCCTTAGCGAGATTATCTGCCATTTCATTCCCGTGGAGATTCACATGTGAAGGTATCCATTGCAAATGAACACCATGCTTAAGTGAAATGAGCTTTAATTTAAGTAGTATGGAGTTGCTGATCTTGTCGCCTACAAGAAGCCAATTACTAAGATGGCGGAGAGAACTACGATTGTCTGACAAGATCCATAGGTCACCATAATCCTCCTCAGAAAGAACAGCTTCTAGTCCCAGGTCTATTGCAATCAATTCACTTCTGAAGACAGAGCATTGATTAGGGTTACGATGAGAAAGAGTCAAGTTGATGTGAGGGGTTTCTATATATCTGCCACTGCCTGCTAGTTTGTCGATTTTACTACCATCAGTATAGATTTTAATGGCATTCTTAGGGATGTGGTTTATGTTTTCCAAGGCCAGTTGTCTAAGATGTTCTGGAATTTAGTCTTTCTTTTTAACATGGGAACTTAAGTTAAAGTGAAAGTGGACCCTGGGGAAACGAAGTCATTGGTGAGGGAATGTGCAGCTTCTGTTAGTCCAGGACCGGAGCACCAGGAGGTAGAAGTCTGTCTTGGCTCCTTCGCCTACTGATATTTAGCTGGGCATAGTGGAATGGCCTTGCCTTGGGTGGCCCTACCAGGAGTAAACTCCCGACGTACTTCGCCCATTCCGCCCAGGGTCACCCTCCCCCCACGATGAGCCAAACAGTAGGACTTGGGAGGGGAAGGTGTTGATATTTACTGTCTATAATAATAGAGAATCGTACCTCTAAAACTAATTACCGTAATTTGAAGAATAAAATATCTTATGGAAAATTAAAATGTTTAATATGCTCAGAAATTCCACATTGAGACTATGGCATAAAGTATTGATCCATGTTTTAATGGCATAGCATGAAGAAAAATGTATAATTCAGAAAGTGGTGTTTCTTTATTCCTTACTTACGGGGCGAAGAGGGACATCCACTGGGTGCCCCAATGTATAAGATGCCTCACCCCCCTTGTAACTCTGAATAAGTATATCTTGAGGGCAGCTTGACGTTAGAAAAAAATAATTTTGGTAATCTTTAATTCTGAAATAATTAATGGCATTTTCAGTGAAGCACGCGCATCTCAGTTTGCAAACTACTATAGAACATTTTTATTTATCTATTTATTTAGTTTTTAAACACATAAATGCATTTTTTCTAGAAATTACCTTAATAGTTTTAATGTTCACAGTAATGCCACTGATATGTTAATCATATGATAATATTGATGCAGATTTGTGCAGAATTGCTTTTTTTATGTAGATCTCAATTAATAATACCAAAAGTTCCTTTTTGTTGCATACATTATGATATATTATTTTTAAAGTAACATAATACAATTATTCCTACGATTTACAATGCAAAAATATTGTCTGTATTAGTTTAGTCGTACAAGCAACTTTAAATTATTATAAAAACCACTCAACAATAGAAAATAAATATAGTTAATATGTTTAAAGAAAATTTTAAAACAAAAACTGAAACCAATGAAGTTTTACGTTTTTTAAATCAAAGTTAATAAATTGTGAAATATTCTTCTTGCAATTATTATTTTCATTCAAAAACCGCTATATGTTTACTAGATATGAAGGAATTTTCGATGAGAAATCTAAGTTTGATTTCTCTTTCGAAATGTCATGCGTATCTTGCACATATAATAAGTACATTGTGGTTTTTGAAGAAAAATAACAATTGCAAGAAGAATATTTCACAATTTTTTTGAATAATACAAGTATGCATATTTATTTAAAATTGTTTAGTTTCACTTAGAAAATCCTAATTACCTTAGTAATTTGCTTGGTTTAATTTTAAGGAATTAATCACATTTGGAAAAATAATATTTTAGATATTATTCTATTAGCGTAAGTCAATTAATATAAGTCTTAGTTTTAACTCACAGATTAAAATTTTTATTTTATTTAAATATTCTTCGATGTACCATAAAAAAGTACTTTTAAATGTCTAATATTTTGTTTTTTTTTATCATTTTCAGATTCTTTTAAACAGCAATGGAGCGAAGTATTCCTCATATCAAAAATATTTTCTCCAATACATCTGCTCGGAAGAAATCTACCAGTGATACTCAAGATCTCTGTCAGTATGACAAGTCCCCAAGAAGCAGGCGTAGGAATAAAGAGCCACCGATTGATTATTATGAAAAAGGAGATGTTGGATACAAAAATTCGAGTTCTCCTAAGAAGAATGTTTTGGACATCGGGAAAGAAAATCTTAAATCTAATAATGAAGAACAAAGAAAAAGCAGCAGCAGAAATGGAAACTACAACACGTATACCAGCAAAACTCTCACAGAGAAAGACATGAAACACTTGGAGCGCCACCTTTCGATGAAAAAGACCATCAGGAAGCAGATCAGTCGCAACCTTGCACAAGCTTTTCTGGACAATCCAGATATTTTCGAACCTGAAGACTACAAACCAGAAAATCATAAGAATGACCACAAGCTTCCTTCCCAACCGAACATTGCCAAGTCTGAGCAGAATGTTCTAGATCTCTTGAAGATTAGCATTGAAGACAGGGATTCTGGCCACTCCAGTCCAACTCACGAGACACTGACCGATACAGATTATGATGAAGAAGAGGTGGATGAGATGAAAGCTTGGCGATCTTCCACAAAGCATCGTGACAGCGATACTAAAGGATTGGTTGAGGATCGTCCTAAACACCAAGAATCAGAAAAGAAATCGTCCATTTGGAAAATGTTCTCAACTCGAAATAAGGGGAAAAGATAATCTGATGTGATTTTCTATGCCGAAAGCATTTTACTATTGAAAATGCTGAAAATTATACTCAAAAAACACAAAATTAGACTAATAAGTGCACTTTTTGATATAAATTTCTAACTTTTTCTTAAAAATATTACCTATATAAGTATAACTCAAGAATATTGCTTTCATTTCAAGCAGTACCAGAATTTGGTACTAAACTTTTTAAATTCTAAATAAAAGTGACTTTAAAGAATGGCAACGGCGTAGATTTTTAGTGAAAAATTTGGCGAGAAATGAAAACATCAAATGAATGTTCCTCATACGAAATATATATTTAAATCATGAGTGGTTTTAGGAATTTATGATATTTTTCAGCTTCAAAGCAGTAAGATTACTAAAAGTATTATGCTACATCATTTTTATTGTGTATTGTTTTCTTTTCTTAACTTGATATTTATAAAGACTTTTCTAGTCATTCCATTCGAAAGTGACGAAGTTTTGAATTTCATAGCAAGAATTGAACAATTTGGAACATTTTTTATAAAACAATTTGTTGTTGCATTCAGAGAGCATTTCTATGATACATTGATACTAGACATTTAATATACAAGTATAAGTACTTGTATATTTTATAAAATATAAAAAGATACAATTTTAAGAGTTTGCATGACTTCAATACATGATATGTTCGTATGATTCCACTTTCACTAGATCTTTTTGAACTACCAGTATTTCTTGTAAGCTATTCAGTGTGCAATTTACAAAATTTCAGTTAGAATCTCTAGTAATGATTCTGATACAAAATTAAACTTGAATTATTTCTTTTTCATGCTTTCTCTATGCTAATGTAATAATAAATGTGATGATTTGCATACTTTTTCTGTACATAAGCCTATTTAGTATTAAAGTTTGAAAAAAAAATCGTTACTTTAAATTATTTTCATTTCAAATACACGTATATCTTTAATGTTTCCTTTAAAATAGAATAATTCTAAAATTATTAAAAATAAATGTTTGGCTCATGAACATAAAAACAATATTTAGGATACTTACCTACATTATAGAAATATTTCGAATATTCCGAAATAATTAAACTCACTTTGATTTTGAAATTAAAATGAATATCAGTAGCAAATGACATTGAAAACATTGCAAAATATTGAAATGATAGATTAGAAAATCATTTGAAACTAAATTCAACTATCAAGTGGAAAATCTCAATGATGTAGCATTAAATATTTGAGATAATCAGTGGGAAAATATTTTGAACACTTTATTTTATATGGTCAATTGAATACATAATTTTATCTTTTCACGTTTTCTCCTTATTTTCATGAAGACATCTAATTGGCAATATTGTACATTAAAAAAATGTACAACATTAAATTTCAATTGTCTTATTTAAATTCTAATAAAGTTATAGCAAATGAAGTTCTATATTTATTTATTAGAATTAATTATTAATAGCGTTTAAATTAGAATTAGATTTATTAGAATTTAAAATTATAGCAAATGAAGTTCCATATTTATTTAAAGTTAAGACCAGTTATTAAAAATGAAAGTGTTTTTGGTTTTAGTAAATATATTGAAAGCTGAAATCAAAATCTTCATTTCTAATTAACTTAGTAATCAGGAGTCGTTTTATTTTATTTTATTATCTTCAACTGTTTTTAAGACTCAGAATTTTTTTTATTCATTCTTTAATTGATATTTTCATTGCTCATTTTGGCTCTAATACTGGCAAAACGCCGTGAATAGAATTCTTTTCTTTTGACATAATATTACCTATTTAGTTTAAAATTATCAATTGTTAGCGGGTTTTTGTTTTTAAGTCATTCGACGTTTTTCTCATTGATTCCATCAAAATTTGATTATATTTGGGCAGCTATATTTGTTGCATAGTGAATCATTTTTTGTCTTCAATACAAGCTTTTCTAAACATTTTCTCATTTCAATTTGAATCTTTTAAGTTTATATTTTTAAGTTTGAAGAATATCATATGATTGAGTACGTACATTTATCTTTTAACTCAATTATAATATTTAATGCATAAATAATTTTCAGTCGGTTGCATTGTTCATGTAAATACATTTTCTTGAAAGACAAATTAATAATATTTCTTTGTAGGAACATTTCATTAATGGTCTTTGCACAGATTAATTTAATTCTTTCAGTAAAAATATCAATTCCTAAATCTGCGAAATTATTTATCGTTTCAATATCTGTGGAAAATATTGTAGTACCGAATTAATTTTTATCTGAAAACAAAAATTCAATTCTATAATTAAAATAAATATTTGAATTATAATTTTGCTTTTACATCATAAACTCACATCATCATGAAAAAGACAATAAGTATATTTGTGAAACATTTTTGTTTTCGCTCAGTACTTATTTTGCAATGGTAGGATTTATACCGAATTTCATTTATAATTTTGATAACATTTAATAATTCTCTATATGTAACGACATTTATTTTCTCATTCAACACACACACATATATACATACATATACATATACACACACACACACACACATATATATATATATATATATATATATATATATATATATATATATATATATATATATATATATATATATATATATATATATATATATATATATATATATATGTATGTATGTATGTATGTATCTGTTGTTGTGTGTGTATGTATATATATATAGTTTTAATGACTTACTTTTCCCATTTAAGCAACACTTCTTAAGATATGTTTAAACATACTTGCTTTTATTTTCGTACATGTGGCAAACAAGTTTCTTCTCCGATTCCATATTCTTGGAAATAATGGTTAAGTATTAAATCATTTTAAACTTTAAATCTTTAAGTGTTCTTTAAGAAAGTTAATCTTTAAGAAAAACTTTAAGTGTTCTGTAAAAAGATTATTGAGTGTACGCAGTATAGGGAAGAAAAGTTTACTGGTACTTACATGTATTGATCATTCAAGTAAAATTGGATAAATTGCATTTTATCAAGAGTATATAGGTGTTATTTTTAATGTCTTCCGCCCCATATTTAGTCTTGCATTTGGCAACATTGGAAAGCATGCAGAAAACAAAGTTATCAAGAATAATTATCTGAATATGTACATAAAAAGTAACATAATTTCTAAGTCATACAAATTTAATACAATAAATATCGCCTTATAAATGCACAGGTTAGCTCATTTTCCATTTTACGCTTTATATTCTAAAAGTAAATTTAAATTTATACAGAATTACATAAAATTTGCCATCTTATAAAATTATCTTCACAGATTATAAAGGATACAATGAAAAATATCTCTTTAAACATATCCCCATATAAAACAAAACAGCTTCATATTTATTGCTTTACAATGTTAGAAATTTTCAAAAGAAACAAAAATATGTCCGCATATGAGATAGATAATTTTCATTTGGAATTACATTTTTATTGAAGAAAGTTGAAATATACGTCCATTAAAAATGCAAAAGATATTATCCAAAAAATGAAAAATTGGAAAGAAAAGTAAAACATGCAAAGATGACACTAAATTTTAGAGACGGAATGGAACTGAATTACAAGTATGCTTCAGATTATAATGCGGACTTAAGAATCGAAAATTAATGATTCTAGAATTTTATAAACTGGAAAGTATACAATAGAAAAATTATTAATCAAGAACGATAAACAATACATAATCGATGAAAACTATATTTTTTGAAAAATTACATTGAAATTTATTCATTCGTGTTCATTGTTCTGCCTAAGAATAAGCCAATGCATATTTTTAAGAATTTGATTATTCTAGGTCGAATTTTATTATCTACATATTGCAGATTTATTTAAATAAAATATATCTTATTCCCACACACATATCGTATAATTAAATCTAACAGTGAAGAAAACGATTGAGATTTTAATAAGCTGTGTGAAAACTATGTATATATTTGAAAGCCATACATTACTGGAAATAATTTAAAGGAAGATCGTGAATAAGTATTTGTCTATTTACACATTTATATAGTCATGTGCGCAACTTATGTTTTAACTTTTATGAATTGATACAGATCCGTGTATTGTTGACGCAAATAACAGGAATTTCAATAATTGAAATATTGAATATGCTATAATATGTCTACATATATGCTATGATACATATCGCTTTTTTATCTGTGTAGATATTGACATGGATCTTTCATTTCGTTGTTCATAGTAATGCAGTCGAGTATAGGTACTTTTATAATATTTTTCCTGCAAATTGATATATCAACGATTTTTTTTTCCCTCTTGCATTATTTCTGTGAATACTTTTTGTCTCAGTTTTTTAATCCGGTATCTCAAAATATCAATCTTCTCCCTCAATGAAATCGACTTTGATCGTCGTTTACAGTTTTCAGGTTCGGTAAAATCTGTTTTCGTAAGGCTGGAACTGTGGATTCATTTAAATACATATAAATCACACATTATTTGTGGCGTTCATAACTACTTTATACTATGAATGATTTTAAAAATGATTTTGGAATGCAGAAACTTTACAGAACTGGCAACTAGAAACAAGATGATCCTTTTATGAGTGCTAGAGCACAAAGGTATCGAAGGTAACGAAAGAGCTGATGAACTTGCTAAACAAGGATCGTCTTTTGTTCCCATTGGTGCAGAACCTTTTTGTGGGATCAATTTGAAGACTGCAAAAACCAATGTTCTTAGATGGGAAAAACAGAAGATGTATGAAGCTTACCTCAACACTCCTGGTCAAACCCACGTTAAAAGTATTATCTGTGGATCATCAGGAAGATTGCCTCTGAAATTCTAAGATGCTCTAGGCAGAAGATACGTTTAATTGTAGACTTTATAACTGGGCACTATTATTTCAGAAAACAACTCCTTAAAATGTGACTGTTTCAGCAAGACCCTATCTGCAGGAAATGTCATATGCAAGAGGAAACGGCCAAGCATATCATTTACGAATGCGAGGCCCTTGTCCTCCCTAGATTAACTTTTTTAGGCATCATCCATACCAGAGAGTTACACCTAGACTCCATTAAAGGGACTTTGTTAATAAAGTGGGTGACCCGAGCAACTGGAACTAGGAAACATTGGATTTGGAGTTAACAGAACAAAATGCTGATAAAAGCAGAGGTACCCAATAACATACAAACCCAACTCTAAGAAGAAGAAGGAGATGATGAATGATTTTAAGCAAATGATAATTAATTTATATTCATTTCCCTTATAACTCAATCAACATTACAAATATCATACTTTCAGTTGGAATTTCAATCAATCTTTATCGGATAACTCACAAAAAATTATAAAATTTGCGAACTGCAAAAATGCAGTCAAATTTTATGTACACATAAAAGTATCGTCATGAAATTTTTAATCTAACATATATTAAATTTCTTTTGATAAATTTTAAGTTATATTCATCTTAAAGTGTAAATATTATGCTAATTCCTTAAAATTATTTGTTTTTCTTTAGATAAGCTTCAAACACAATTATTTCTCTTTTTTAACTTTTAAAAATTGTGTATTAAAAATATATGTAAAATACCTAGAGATAGAGCGAATTGTAATTATATTACTATAGGGATTATGATTGTTGTTAATCAATTTTTTTTAATGAACTGACAAAGTAAGCTAAAATCTTCATTTCGATAATTAAAATTGGCTTTATTTTTATTTCACAAAAAAAATGATTTCAAAATTTAAAAGGAATAGAATTTTTAAATCAATTTTGCTTTAAACTAGAATTTAGTTTGTTTTGCATAAGTTTTTTTTTTTTTTTTATTTTTTTTTATTATTATCAATGTTGTAATGTTAAAAAAGATCAGTAATATTTAATAAAATATATTTAATGAATTATAAAGAAACAAAAGTACAATTAAACGGTATCTCTCGTTATTTATTTATTTATTTATTTTGTACACTTTTTGAGATTTTACTTTCAAACTCTTGTCAAAAATTAAATAAGTCTCGACAGATTTTAAATTCGGCAATTTTTATTTAGCTAATACAATTTTTAGCTCAAAATTTGTTTTTATTTTACTAACAATTAAACTTTGATGCAAATTTAGTTAAATAATAGGACACCTTATACCTCGAAACTATATACACTGCTTATTCCCTTAAATTTTCAATAAATCATAATTCCTTTGATAAAGCTTATTTAATATTCTTCATTATCCAAAGAATTTACTTTTTTAAGACATAAATCCTGAGTTTTTCCAATTTTTTTATTCACCGCTATAAAGCCTCAGGACAAATAGATGAAACTGTAATGCTTAGCCATGGGCCATTTATCTCATTTTCTAAGTATTTCTGCATACATCTTAATTCTTTTAAAATCTAGTTTAAAGTCATGAAATAGAAAAAAACTATCATAATAACTGATTAAGGCTAAGTACTTCCAAATGGAAATACTATGCATGGTGATAGTTTTCGTTAAATGTTAAACTAAAATTCTGGAAACTAGATAAAATAAATTATTACAAGGAAGTGTGGAGCTCTCTATTGCAGAACCCGGCAGATGGCGCCACAGCAGAATTAGTGACATACTTAATAAAACAATTAATTCACATTCTTGATTAAATAAAGCATACAAAATAAGTCAGCTCAAATGCAAAATTTAAAGTTTTTACCACAATAAAATAACTAGAGCTAAAATGTTAAAACAAGATAAATTTTCAAATAAAATATATATTTATTTATTAATTTATTTTAGAAAAATAAATTTTTTGGTTTGCAAAAAATACCGAATGAAATAACGAAGCTCCTGCTTTAAAGCTATACAAAAAATCTTTAAAGAAAATTATAATATCTTAAAGTTTAAGATATTATAATTTAACAATAATATAAACAATAAAATAATTTGCTGATCATACTTTTAACTTTTTCGGGAATTTGTACTGTTGAAAAAAAAAAAATTCAGTTCTTACTGTGAGAGTATTTTTAAAACTGAGTTGGCGTTATTAATACCAAATATCAGTGATTTCTTTTATGGCAAAGAAAATTTTAGGAGCTTTATGCTAGAATGTTTTTAGTTCACATTGAAAAACATAATTAATAAATTTTGCTGAATTGATAAAATTATTTTCATTTTTTTTATAGTTCTAATATATGTACGCATCATTTTATCAAAATTACTAGAGTTCAAATGGATATCTACTTTTTGTTTTAAATATAAGTGGTATAATGAAAACTAAGACAATTTTAGGCATTTAAAATAATCCTTGTAATCAATATATATTTATTAAAGCTTAGCAATTAGGAGTTTTTAGTGATCTTGATAATTCAAACAGTAATTCAAATTAAATCGGACTTTTATATTAAAATATAAATTTTTTATTTAATTTATGCAAAATGTTGATATAAAATATATATTTGGCATCCGAATTTTTTTCGATTTGCAATTACGATCTCTTTAAAAAAAATAATAATAAAAGAAAAAAAGAACTAGCACATTCAGTATTGTTAGTCAAAATCCCTGTCATGCATCATTCTTACTAACTTCACAAGCAAAAATTCATCTCCCTCGACTGATATAATTCTTTTTATTTATTTCTAGTATAATGGTAGATAAAAAAAAAGTCTCTCTCTCACTTTCTCTCTCTCTCTCTCCTGATCTTTCAAAATGAATTTAAAACAATTCATTTTATATTAAATACATTGTTCCCTGTAATAAGGAATTAAAAGTTAAATTGTTTTGGACAATTTACACAAAGTTAAAAAAAATCGAAGAAGAATCAAAAAATATTGGCATACAGTTATTACTAAACTATCTCTTAAACTATAGTGACTAACTATACAATTGAGGATCCATCTTAAAACCATTATCCATGTAAGCAGATATCAAACATCTTTTAAAACTGACTCAAATGGAGACGCTTCTTCAGCACGCAAGGCTTGAAACAATAGTACAAATTTAAATTCAGCATCAAATACTAAATGCAAACAAACTCCTCAATGTTAGTTAATTGGAATCAATCATAAAAATGTAAAGTAGATTATGTTATTCATTAAATCATTAAGTGATTTTAATTGTATTATAAAATATTGAAACTGGAAAGTTATTTAAAAATAAGTAGGTATTCATAAAATTGTATGATGTCTACTCAGTCTGTTGCCCCGATGCCCCACATCAGAAGGGGTCCCCAAATGAAAAAGAAAGTTTATTTTACGCTGCCAATCAAATAAAATCGTTTGCCAAATCGAATAGAAAGTTTTTTTGTGGAACAGAGAAAGTTGTTGGAAAGGAGTTTTTCTCCGGTTCCACTTAGGCTATATCTGGCCTTGTTTCTACTCCGAATAACTTTCTTTGACTGTACTACAAAATATAAAAGTTCAAAGTTATTAATTCGCCTCATCAGACATTATTTTTTCGTTTAAAATACTATTATCATAAGAATATAGTCGAGTTTGGGTTCAAAATAGGTAAGGTCTGTTCATTGGTGTTCATTCATAAAACCAGCAACCAAGACGTGTTGAATCCGTTTTTCTTCAGTCATATTACTGAGAAATGCAAATAAAATTATTCTAATTTGTTTTGAGATAAAGTTAATTAAATTTCATAGGAATAGCCTTTTCTGGGAATAATTTACCTTAAGTCATCTATAACAAGTACAATGAGCCAGAAATGTACGTTTGAATTTCATTTTTACCATTAGTAGGTATAGAAACAAAATTACAGTTATTTTGAAATAATCTGTTAAAAACGAAATTATTAAAATTTTATTTCATTTCGATGTTTTAAGTAAGAAAAATGTTCTTATAAAAGATGATAATTAGTAAGTCTAGTGAAATTAGTAAGATACAAAATTCATGATGGGCCCTTGTTTGATGGCGAAAGGTAACCATTTTAAAATCTAAATTAAATAATCTTGGTAAAACGCGCGCGTATAATAGATTTTGTTTTATTTCAAAAATGTGTACTCCACCTACACAATTGGAGAACTATCAATGAAGATGAAAAAAAAATGTATGTATATATATATACCAACATATTTATTTCATAAATGAAAGGGTTTAAAAAATAATAAAAGAATTTAAAATAAATCATGAATCAAAACTACGCAGTAAGATAAAACACCAATATTTTTTTTTTCTTCTCATGCATGAAAAAAGAAATGTGTGCTTACTCTACAATATAAAAAAAAGCATCCCATAAGCTTCAGCAAAAACTTTTTTGAATGGATTTAAATATATAATTCAAATAGGATTTCATTTTGCTTTAAAAACGTGCTGTTAAATACCGTGTTTATAAATATTTTAATTAATTTCTTCTAACATTTTTTCTGAAAAGGGTAAGGTTTTTTTATTTTATCAATAAAAATGAAGGTTTAAATTTTAGTTCGATTTTTAATTGAATGATATAGATTCCTGAAAATAGATCCTAAATTTAGGTCTGGTTGTTGACTTACGGTCATTTTCTCACAGTAGAAACAAATCGACAAACATGTATAACCAAATCGAACCCACACAAATTATTGAACAAAAGGACACTATGCTAACTATTCAGCTGTCGATTCGGTATATATTAAGTTAAGAACTTAGCCAACAAACTTTTAAACTGTAAATCGTGAGAAAAATATATAAATAAATTATCTTAATTGAAAGAGATCTAAAAGTTCTGAATGTTATATCAGAAAAACTAAAAAAAAAAATTTTTTTCAATCTGTGTCGATGGAACATTTTAAGACACTTTAAAAATTTCAAAATAAAAAACAATTTCTGTTTGATAAAAGTGTATCTATCATTTACAATAATCAATTTCTAGCTAATTTAATTTTAATATATTGTATAATAATTATATTTCAAAGTCTTTTCACGTTAAGAAACCTTTAATAGTCTTTGATTACACTAAGTTAGATATTATGCTTTTGATTGTATTTCCGCAATTAGTCATCAACCGAAATTAATGATCCCTATAACTTAAAAATAAAAAAATAACATCGTTACTCATTCAAATTAAACTAAGTAAACTTTTTAAAATATTTTAAATTTAAGAGCAAACAAATCAGAAAAAACATACAGCAGAGATTCTCAGTTTTGAATAATTTGACTTTATGAATATCTTTAGAAATAAATTTCAAACTTCTGAATTTGTAAGCAGTTAAATTCACAAAACGGAAAAAAGGTATATACTCAATTCGTATACATAATGTACAATTTAAAAAAGTGTTAATATAACAAAACAGAAGTATTGACATTTTTTTTCCAAATCATACATAGCTATTTATTTATTGAAAATTTGAACTAAACTATATGAAAATCTCTTTAAATTTTTTACAAGCATTTCATAATAAACATTTTTATATAACTTCAGATATCTTTAACGTGAAAAAGAAATTAACTAAGTCTTATTTAGAAATGAAAAAATTATTAAATTTCATAAACTAAAATAAACTAGACTAAACTGAAACAAACTAAAATACATTAAAATTTAAAATTGTATTTCAGTCTACAGTGAAAAAAAGATCTTTGGCAGCGGTGGGATTCGAACCCACGCCTCCGAGGAGACTGGTGCCTTAAACCAGCGCCTTAGACCGCTCGGCCACGCTACCACGAGGAAATGGTGCAAAATTATTAAATATAAACAAATTTCTAATAAAATACTTTAACTTATTTCATTACTTTGTGCATTTTTAAAAACCGCCACTTAAAAAAATATTTAGATTTCTTAAAAATAGAAAAAAGATAAAGGAAATGTAATCTTTCTTATTTACAAATATATATTTTAGTGAGTAAGTATATATTCCAGAATTTTCTGACACAATCATGTAATCATATATTGTTTATAATTAAAAATATATATGTACCTTCTGAAATACATTCCACAATAAAATAATGTAAAACACTAAACTTCAAATTTCATCTTAAATGCGAAATTTGAATTAGAGGGAAACCATCTTACCAGAATACAAGATATCACAGAATATTTATTTCGCAAAAGTTCCGATAAATTTTAATTAATTTGGACATTAAAATTAAACAACATAAGAGAAGAACTTTTTCTAAAATTACTATAAAAAATTATTAATGTAAGCAGAATTAGAATTTTATCAATTACTACTTTAAAATTAAAAACTTATTCCTTAATTTCAAATTACAGAAACTTTTTTTTGCTCAGTGAGTCTCTCATATTTTTTTCAATCAAAACAAGTTTATTTGTAAGAGAATTGTATTTTACCTAGAAAAATATTTTAGGAAAAAATGTTTAGATAATAAAAAAGTGTTTTTTTTTTAAATATTTTTTTAAAAAATTGGTTCATAAATAGTATTCGCTACATAGAAATTTTAAATTGCTTCAAGAAAAGTTTTTAAAAAAAAGTGTACCAAGAGCAATTTATAATATAAGAAATAAAAAAGTAACTAATAAATTCTCAAGAAATATTAAAATTCAAATTTTTAAAAAATAAAAGTGGCGCCATCTAGTGGATATAAAATTTCTACTTTTAAAATAATAATTTTTTTTAAAAGTAATTTTTATTTGAGAACACACAACTTATCTTACCGATTTCTCAATAAATTACAGGTATTAAAATTTATAATCTCGAATATAAGCATCCATTACTAAAAACTCAGAGCTTATGAACCTCTAATTTACGAGCTCTCACAACTGGTTTTGTAGAAGCAATATTTTTAATGCAAATTTACGAAATATAATGTTGTAAAACCATTTTAAACTCATTTTCAGGCCTCTTTCGTTTGCATTTTTTTTTTCCTTTTATAGTTGAGAAATGTGGTTTGGTCTGTTTGTCGCTTTACGGTCTTTTTTGCACACGAGGGCTAATTAAACCGGGACTTAAAATTTAAAGTGGATTCCGAACCACTACAAACATCCATGCCCAAGGTGGGATTCGAACCCACGAACTGTTGAACCGAAGGCAAGAGCGCTAACCATTCGGTTGCCAGCTCGGCGTTGAGAAATGTGGATCCATGTTTTGATTATAAAAATAATAAGCACATTGAATTGTAGGTATATTGCTGATGTTGCGTTTCCGGATTTTTTTTTTTTTTTTTTGAAATTTACATGTTTACATGGAATTTTTCCCGCATAATTTAACTCCCGTCACACAAATTATGCATCAGAGAATATTAAATAGATTGTGTAAATATAGTAAGGTACTTTTGCAAGGAGTGAATAGTTTAGATTCACCATTTGAAATTGACTTTCCAGGCAAATTGCACTGAAAAAAGCCAAGAATTTTTAACGAACAACTTAGCTGAAGATGGGTTACTCATCCATTTACTTCGACAAACCCATTACTTACAAACTTTTTGAAGGTGGTTTACTCATAAGAACTATCAGACATGATTGAAAGCATTAAATGATATTGAAAAAAAGATACCAATGAATGAGAATGAAAAAACAAGAGTAATGCCAAACAAGAGTAAAATGACGTAGTAGTGACTCTTGAATGGCTAACAAGATTGAGATACTTTTTTTAAAGAAAAACAACAATGTTTAGCTACATTGAAAAAATATGTTTTAATAATTGTAGTTTTGAAACAGAAAAAATAAAATAAAATTACTTTGCATAATTTTTATCAATAAAATAACAGTTGTTTTTAAGTATGTGTGAATTTTATTTTGCATAAGTGTCTGATACAAATGCATATAAAATAACTTTTTCTAATAGATTTTATTTATAAAAAAAGAGCAGTTTATAGAGTAAAAAAAAGTTTTTAAAATCTAACACTTCTTTTCCTATTTTATTAAACATTTTAACGTAGGTACGAGTTCGTAAAAAAGAGCTGACAGTATATCTAAATTAAAATACACACAGAGAGATAATAAACATTTAATATTATTTTATTTCATTATTTCAGCATACAAATGAATATATTTTATAATGTATAACCAAAATATTTTACAAATTTTTATAATATAGAATGATATATATATATACATATATATATTTAGCATTAAAAAGGCAATGATTTAAATGTGTTAAAATAAATGCAAGCATGTTTTTTATATCACAGATTTGTTACTCCAAATGATGCAATGGCCTTTACTATCCCAGCTTGCGAAGTATGAACCACAAGTACTCCTACAGCAGCAAGGAACATCAGAATTATGCACTAAGCTCTCTTTCAATTCTATTGGAATTTACATCCCAAATGAATATAGAACCATTTTTGGACACACAACAATATTGATCAATACGGCTAAATTTCGCTCTGATCCAATCGCAATCCACTGCAAACCCATCAGCAATCAAAGAAGACCATTCTTTTTAAAACCCCTTAAATCAAATATTTTCAAACTTTGCCCTTGCAAAGAGGAAAGAAGCCCCATTTCATTTCTTGCCAAAGTGAGACTTGTGACACCACAAGGAGTAACGATTTCGGCGATTTTACTGTTAACGCGAACATTCCAGAAACCTTTAATTCCATTAGAATGTCCACCAATTACTAAATCAGCATTCTTGCTTTCAATCTCAAATCAAGTGAACTTGGCGAAAAATTTAATGTAGAAATCTCAATTTTTTCATCTTGTAATATATGACTGTCTTGTGAATTAGAATCTAAAACAATCATATTAGCCGTTTCATTTAAAATGTTACATACATCAGTCTTTCCCTGGAGATCCAAAACATTTTCTTTACTTGTAACATTTGGGAAAAATGTTTGTGCATCAGACACTATGTTATTGAGATAATAACTTTCATTGTTGATTAAAGCATATGATAAAGTCATATTTTCGCTCAATTTATGCTTGTCAGCTAAATCACATGATTCATGAGCATGTTTGATAAAAGCACAGGACTCATTTCCTAAGCCAGTGTATTGAAATGACACATTTTCATTTGTTGAAGGTGTAACTGTAAGGCAAATATTATTTGGTAAATCACTAGAAAATAGTGCTTCTTGAACATTTCCGCTATTTTGAGCATAATTCTGATCAAAATATGAAATGTCTGAAATGTACTGAGAAGAATTCAACTGATACAAAAATTTATCTGTCATATCTTTGTTCACAGAAATTTTAGGTTGCAAATCCAAAGCAGCAAAGAATGCATTCTTTTCTTCTATCTCCTTCAAAAAATCAACCAGTAACTTTACTTTTTCTTTCTCATCAGCACTGGTAGAAATCTTTTTACTCCTTTCACCTGTAAATTTAAGACGCTTTTGCTCAAAAAGATGTTTCATCTTTATTTTTCTTTCTAATTTTGAGCACAAAGTTCTTAAAAACGGTATTTTACGCAATTTTCTTTTATGTTGTAAAAGTTTACATTTTAAAGACTTGTTTTCACGCTTTAATTTTAAATTTTTTTGATTTTGTTGTTTGCAATCATTTGTCTTATTTATGACATGAGATCTTAGTTCTTCAATTTGTTTACAATATGAATTGCATTGCTCCTCTTTGGCTTTTAATCTTTCTTTTAATGCTTCTAATTCATCATCCTTCTTTCTCAGTGCATTTTCCAAATCGAAAACTTGTTGAGTATATTCAAAAAGCTTGGCTTGAGATTTCAACAAATCATTTTTTACATTTGAAAACTGAAAAGAAATTTCAGCATCCTCACACTTGTTACATTTTGAAGTTATTTCTGAAGTGTTTTGATTGTACATATGATTAGAAATAGTCCTTTCAGTGAAACTTTCTATTAATTTGTGATTATGAGATACTAATTCTTTGTACCTTGATTCTTTTGCATTTCGTGCTTTCAATTGATTCATAACAGACCTAGAAAATGAATACGGATAAATTTAGTTGAATAATCAAAAGTACAAAATCTGCAAAAAAAGAGAAGTAATTTAACTTTTTTTTAATTTCTGTAATATTGTTGTTTAAATTATGAAATGATGAATGACCATAACTTAATAAATTATTCTGAAGTTTTAAAAATCATTTTTAAACATCTGGTTTTACCATACATTGAAATAAATCAAAAATTAAGCTTAAGAATTTATATTTTAAAATGTACAAATCAACCATGTTCTTACTTAAATATAAAATCTATTAGCTTTTGCCTTAAAAGAATAAATATATGATGTATGCCAATATTAACAATGCTAATATTGAAGCTCATAATATTAATGATGGAAATTTTAAATCAAAATAATTTTAATTCTTGACAAATAAAAACTTTCCCTTTTTTTAATAAAAAAGGAAAAGTTGTATGTTATATATTTTTTAATTTAAAAATACTGATTTAATTTCACATACCAGAAGTCTCTTATCTTTTAACTGTACTCATCATCTAAAATAATTATAAAGATTTAAAATTTATTTACTAATAAAAGTTATTTTGTTTTTTCTAGCTTTTTTATTTCTTGTCTGTACATAAGTGTTTATAAAAATAATGGAATCACCATTCTTCCAGTTCACCCAAGATACTTTGGTGAAAGACCTTGTTGGTGCGACAAGCTCAATATATCGAGAAAACAGCAGACGGCTCTCTCACGCTTTCTGAGCGGCCATATCAAATCACTTACCTTTCACCAGGGCGAGAGGCTCTTTTCAGAGTGTCATTGGCGTGGTGCTGTTCAGGCCTCCCGATCATATTCTTATTTGTCTAAATTTTACAGTTTTTGAGATTTTAAGGGATCCGATTATATTTTTGGGCTTTCTGGACATTTTTGGTTTTAAGGAGATGGTGTATCTTAGTACATCTTCTGCGATTAGAAACAACAACATGGAATCACCAAAGATTTAATCATACTAATAAAGAAATTATTTATTAGTATGACATAAAGCAATCTTCGGTATGTTATATAACTTGCTTAGGAATCGATTTACACAGGTACTGAATAATGCTTAAGGGAATATTGTACATTATTAAGGGGGATATGGTAACAGTTCTGCTGGGGGGGAAGATATTAATTCCATATTAAACACTAAAATAAACCATAACGGTTCAATTATATTGAAATCACTTGATTGTTTGAGCTAAGATAAACGTTTAACTTCATCCTCAAGTTCATTAAACCATGATTGGCCAAGTCCCAGTGGATGAATTACATTATTATCCTAAAAAATATTATAATATATAAGCAATTTTGAAGATAGAAGAATCATACTGCCAACTAATGATGGCTTATCCATTAAGGAACAAACTATTAGTTGTCCACAATATTATAGTAGATAATTTAATTGCAGACATCTGCCTTAAAAAGAGCTGGAGTGATACAGAAACACAACATAATCCAGAAAATATAAGGCATCTGCAAGCATTTGCAGAGGATTTCACTTTCATGGTAGCAGCAATGAGGGAGAAAAAATTAGGCAATTTGCAACAGAGACAGGGTTCATTCTAAAAAGTGATCAGATTATAACTCTCTCCAAATCTTGTAAAAACAAACCAAATATATTCTAATTGCAAAGTTTAAATGTTGTTCACAAATATTTTGGGGCAACAATAGTGTGATAAGAAAAGAGATACAATTAAACTTCCTGGAATAACAATTACCAAAAATCTAAACTCCACAGCACATTTAAAGACACAAACCAATAGAGCTATGACATTGGAGCAAAAGTTGTTACAGATAGCAGGAAACAATTGGGGAATTCTTTAAAAGCATCAAATCTTACTTTATCCAAACACTAACAGAGAGAATGGTGGCGCGAGAGGCAGCAATTTAGGGTAAGTCATTAACAAAGACAAAGCAAATACTTACATCAATACAAAGAAAATTATTGTTAAACATTACTAGTGCATTTAGTAAAAACCCTACAGTAGCTCTTCAAGTTAAAATTGGCCTTTTTAATTATTGAATAATTTTATTCAAAATACTTTGCAGAGCTTGAATTTTTCCACAAAAAAAGTTTCTATGTAATGATAAATCTAATTTATATTTATATTCATTTATTCTATTTCATATTTATTTATTTCAAACATTCAAACAACTTTCTGCCTGCATTAAGTACAAACTTTTGGCAAAAGAGGCTGGCTGGTTGGTTGGGTTTTGTGGCGCAAGGTCCAAAATAGGAAAAGCAGCACCTTAGAACAAAAGGCAGAAATGATGGCATTTTGAAAAGAGGGAAACTCAGTAAATGTGCCATCATACCCCTAAAAGTGAACAGATATTAATAATTTAGAAGTAGGGACCAAATAGAAGACTCCACACTTGGCCTGTTATTCTCTAAGGTATCATTTTATTTGGGAAACATAATTATGACATATTTTACGTAACCCAACTGCCATTAGTGAACAAGATGGATCTTTAGCTAGATTGTTAGAATTCATAAGCTTCCAGGTGTGAGAACGATGTCTTTATCAACAAGAATATAATGCTGCCTATTCTACATTTACAATTTTTTCAGTTCTGCTATTACATTTAGGGCATGCTTGTTAATTTTTAAGTTGTAAAATAAAATTTCTCTTATCAACAATTTATTTTAGTGGGATTTTCATCATTGCTAGAATAATAAAAAGCTCTAAAACAAGAATATATTTTACATAAAAAGTACTCTAAGATTAGTAAGACTAACCAACACTAAAGATATTTTTAAAAAATTCCACAATACATCTTTAATATTTATTTATTTAAAGAACTTCTTTAACCATAAACTTATAAAAATATTAATCGAATACTAATTAAATGGGTTTAATGAGTGCTTGATTTAACTTTAAAAAGTATTTGAGATCGCTTATCAAGTTTCCTTTAGTATAAACGTTGAAAGAAATAGCAAGAAGTTGAAGAAATCCATAGAAAATTGTTTTGATAATTCATTTTATGAAAAGGACAAATAATTTTACTAAAAAGGTATTATAAGTGCTCACAAATACAGACTTAAACAAATGATATTCACATTTAATTTAAAATCCATTAATTCTAAAAACATATAACAATTCTAAATTTTTAAAATTCTTATAAAAAGTAAGCACACAGCAAAAAAAATAAATAGATTGTATAATGGATCAATATTTGATAACAAAAGCTTTGGCAGGTTTTTCAATTATTTTTTTAAGATTGATCCTAAGTATATAATTAAATAGGTTGCATTATTCACACAACTCTTAATAGATAATTACATTATTATAAGTTTAATTTACTTCAGAATAAAATTTTCAGCCTTTCAAGATTAAGTAGAATGTAGAATATGATATCCTACAATTTTGGTTTTATCATTAATCATTGAATTTGGCTTCAGAAATCTAAATCCAATATATAAACTATTCTTAAATAATTTCATGCATTTGAAAACATTTTTTCTATAATGACAGTTCTAAATTCTTCTGAATGAAAAATTTGAAAATGAGTAAACATACATTGGAAGTGGTATATGATGGAAAGATAGTAAATCATCAAATTATTTATTAGCTATTTATTTTAAGAGGAATTAAGCAAAATAACATTATGGCAGACATGCAACAGGCACAAATTGATACATAACTTCATGTCAGCATCTTAAGCAGATGATATTGAGAATAACAAAATAATAAGGACACTTCTACAGTAAAACCATGCAATCTTTTCAATGTTTGGAAAAAAAATTTATTAATTATATTTTATGAATAAGGTATAAATTTTAAATGTCATAAAATACTAAAAACCATTTATCTCAAATAAGAGAAGGGGAATTGGTGTTGATTATTAAAAATAATACTGTCAATTTTTAAATTAAAAATAAGCTAACAGCTGATTTTTTTCATCCTTAAGAAAGCTGTAGATTAATACTCCTAAACAGCAAGAGATCTTAATCTACAAATGTACTTCTTATGATGATGAAGTGATGAATTTAGAACTGGATAGAAAAAAAAGCAACATGCTGATAGAATATATGCAGTTTATAAGCTGATATAATATAATGTCTCTATAATAGTCAAAGGAGATGTTGTTGCATTCATATGGGATGTGAGAGGATGTTGTATACGACGAGAGGAAGATATGAATTCATACTTCAGAGTACTGATATTATTTAAAACCATGAAATAAGTGGTTGTGTTGGGGACTTTAATTAGATAGAAACATTGCAATAAAAATTATTTGGCAAGAAAAAGAAAGTAATAAATAGAATTAGGAAATTTGGCCTTTTATGTAAAAAAGTATGAGCAGAAACTTAGGCTTATCCAAAATTTGATAAACACTTATAATCTAGATGTTTTCCCTATATGAAAACTTAAGAACAATTTATACCATGATCCATTTTTTATTTAAGTATATTAATGAATAAATCAATATTTGCCTTGTATTTTATGACAAATGTGTAAAAGCTCAGAAAGTATAGAAAATTACACATTGTGAGATGAAAGCGCTATGAAACTGGGCAAGGATTTTATTGCCAACTGAACATCTAAAAATGATGTTTCCTACCAATTGAACACCTACAAATGAGGTTCTGTAAGAGCTATTAAGTTTTGGGATAAAATATATAAGATTATATGCTGCAGTCTTACTTGCATTTAAATGTTCAAATTATTTATGGACTCTCACAAAGTTGTAATCATTATGAACCACTTAGTGAAAATATTTTATAGATAACCTAGACAATAAAATGTATATACATCCCTTAAGTGTTTCGCACAAATTTGAAGCTGCTCTACAGAAAGGATAATTATATGAATCAGTAGAGATCGATCAATGCAAAAAAAGTATGGTTAAATATAATGCAATATGTATGCAAATGAGAGGTATATGCATACTCTGTTAATGTTTATTTTTTCTTATTTCAATTTCCACTTTCTATTAATGACTCCAATCTAGTGTTATCTTATGACTAATGATAATTCAATTTTGTTTTCATCTTTACTTATAATTCTTTAATTTTCATGAATAAACATATATGTAATTACCAAATATGTGAAATATGCATATAAAATAGTAAATATATAATTCTTTATTTTTCATGAATAAATATAATTGCAATTTTCCTAATATATTTTATGTCAATCAAAATGGTACTTATAATTTTTTATTTTCATTTTACAATTCAGAACTTAATTTATAAAAATTAGTGATATGTTCAACATGTGGGTAAATTTTCAAAATGGAATGCAGAGAAAACATTTGTTTTAAAATAAAAAACAATATTGACCACATTCATATATTATTAAATTCCTACCAAGCAATTATGATAGAAAAGTTTGTGACATATTTGTGGAGTAGTTTAAAAAAATCACATGCCTAAATGGCCCAAAAAATTATTCCAACCAACAGAATACTTTTCAAAAGATATTACAAGTAGGAATGAAACTTAAATCTATGTTTTAGATGCAGAAATAACACAAAAATTATTAATATACTTTGGAAGGTAAAACAAAACTGAAAAATTATCATTAAAGTATTCAAAATCAAAAAATTGACAACATTCTTTGATTCATGGTATTGTTCATTATGGAATAATTAAAACTGATATTATACTTGGTAAAACTTATTTATTTTTTCAGCAAATGTATGAGAAGTACTTCAATGGAAAAGTATCTGGATTCTGATAAAATGAGATACTTGAGTTTCGCTTTTTGATAACATTCCTTTTCACACAAGTATTATTATTAGCACGTTTATGAAATATAATTTGACAAATAAAGTTCCACAAACTTTATATTCAGGTGATTTTTTTATTTCCACAAATGATATACTGCTCGTTTTCGTTTCATCGTTTTAAGTCTATAAATAAAATAAAAGGAAATTAGCTACTAAAGCTGTAGGGTCTAACAAAAACAAATTTAAGATATGTTTTGGGATAGTAAAAAGAATGATATCAAAAGTTCATTTAATTTGAGGATTATTCTGTAGGCAATCAAACCAATTAATCCATATCTTTTACAACAACATTTTGAGCAACAATTAGCTAACAGTAATATTTTAAAAACTAATATCTGACATACATGATTAAAGCTTAACTTTATGCACAGGATTTAAATGGATTTAACTATTATAATGGTATTCTTTCTTTGATATTTTAATAATTTTTTTTAATTTAAATATAAATATTACTTCAATAGTTAATTTACAATCCATAAATTAAAAATAAATTTTATACTTTATGAAATCATTGTTTTTTTTATTTATTTATTTTTCACGTGTTTTCAAAAATGCTGAAAACTTTTTCATATAAATATTTAGATATTAATATTTTTCACTTATTTATATGTTTCTGTATTTCCTAAAAGTCACTAATCAATTCTTAAACTAATCTATGAACATAAATTTAAAATAATAGTTCATTTTAATGAAGTTTCATCAGTGAAAATATTAATTAGTAATTAGCTAATTTATATTAATTAGGTCATTCAATACAGTTATTAGTTAATATATTTTGTACAGACTGAATGTACCTGCTTTTCTGTGTTCCATTTAAATTATTTTACACCTGATTTAAAGAATTTATTTACACCAGACTTACTGATAGCTTACTAAATTTAGATTTTACAAAATGAAATTTGCACCTAGATTTTAGAATTCCTGCTTACTTATAAACTCTAAGTAGATAAACATTAAATTAATGCAATGGAAACAGAAACAGAGCATATATTAGATACTTTTTGTATACAGATACCATAATAAGCAAAATGCCAAATAATTGAAAAAAATCACTTCTGATTAAAAGTTTAGTTTAAACATGAAATTCTATGGATTAATACATAAAAGGGTATATTAAAAAATTATTTGAATCAAATCTGTTTATATGGGTGAACATGAAATTCTACATCTTAACAAATAAAAGTGTACACTTTACAAAATAATTTAATTAACACTTTCTCAATACAATGTTTTGCGTCACAAACTAAAATATCGTCTATAGATCAGGTAAAATCAAATTGAATGAGTTGTATAATGCTTTAAAACTCTTTTTTAATTACAAAATTACTAAATACTGAAATAAAGTTTCTTTTCAACAGCATTCAAATGAATTTCAAAGCAATGTTATATAGGGAAAGACAAAAATACATTCACTGAAAAGGGCAAAAGCAATATTTTTATTAAAAGAAGTAAATATCTTTAGTTTTTCTAAAAAATCATAGTATGCAAATGTGAAAAAAGAGGGAATCTATGGTCATAAATAATTTTTTATACTTCTATCAGTAAAGCATATATAAAATTTTAAAATGAGAAAAATAATTATGTTCTTCTTTCTTGGTGGAAAAATTCCTGGGAGAGGAATGTTACGTCACTTGTTACATTACATGACAGCAAAAGCATATTTAAAGGGAATTCAAATTAGCATTAATTATATTTTAAAATAATTACCAATGCTGTAATCAAAATTAATTTCTATTTTAAATAAGCCAGAGACTGACATCTTGATATAAGTTTCACTTCAGTTCATGTAGTGGTTCTACATATAAATTGAGACAAAATGTCAATGGACAAACAGAATGAAGATCTCACACACACACACATTCAAATAGATTAAATTAATTCATCTAATTCCTGTACAATATTGATAATCCACTAAACTGAGCACTGCAGCTTTCGCAGATAACCCATAAAATTATGAAAAAAGGAAATAAACAGATGTGTGTATTTGAACGTTTTATACATGATACAAATAACACAAACATAAACGGCAGAGCATATCATTTATGAATGCGAGGCTCTTGCCCTCCCTAGATTAACCACTTTAGGCATCATCCATACTAGAGAGTTACACCTAGACTCCATTAAAGGGTTATCGGACTTTATTAATAAAGTGGGTGACCCGAGCAACTGGAACTAGGAAACATTGGGTTTGGAGTTAATGGTACAAAATGCTGATAAAAGCAGAGGTGCCCAATGACATACAAACCCAATTCTAAGAACAACAACACAAACATACTCATTATTTGAAGAATAAAAATTTTTCACTTCTTTTAAATTCATAGATTTACTTCAGAGAATCCTTAAAAAAGATTGTTTCTTTGATTGAAACACTTTTTCTTCATTAGAAATCAAAATTTGGAAACTGTGGATAATTTACAAATTGGATAAATGGCTTTCAAATAATCTGAAGTTTACTGTATTATTAAATACTATCATCATTTATTGTTTTTTTACATGACATTAGAACTTCATCAGTAGTGCAAAAACATTATATTTTAAAACATTATTATTCAAAATGTTACGATTAAAGGTTAAAATTTTCCCAATGTTGTACAAGTTGTATATAATTTTTGCAATATTTTATAAAAATGGTATTATAATAAAGATTTTAAAAATAATTAGAACCTTGTTTTTAATGACTTTAAATAATTTTCCAATTATTATAAAATTAGTGCTTCCACAATATTGTTATAATATTTGCTCTGAAACAATATAAGTTAATTTTAATATACCATATTTCATTGCTTCTCGAATAAGATGTTGGTGAACTAAGTGTAGTTGTTTGCTTTCCATAAATTGGGCTTGTGACATCAGTAATTGAGTTATATCTAAATAAAAGCAAATGAATTGAAGTCAATGAAAAATTTCAAAATTGACATACAACAATGCAAAATGTTTCTATTTGAAAATTTTTTAATATTTACAAATTTTTCAACAAAAATATGAAAGTGAAGCCAGCCGTAATAAGATGTATGATTAAAATGTTTAGAAAATAAATTTTGTAATTAAATATTTAATGTCACAACTTATTTAACTTTTTAAAAATAAAATTTTATATATTTTAATATATTAATTAGATTGAAAATAAAAGTTTTGACAATTTGAATGACATTTCTTTGATAGTATAAGAAAAATATATGTTAAATTATAACGATATCAACATTATGATAGTGAGAACAGTTCCTAAGATAATTTGTTCTTGCAGAACTTTTTTCTTAAATTTTCTGTTTAAGGAATTTAAGGAATTTTAGAAAAATATGTAAAATATAGATAATTGGAAAATATTTTAAGAAAATTGTCAGAAGATATATATATACTTAAAGAAGATGCATAAATAGTGTTTTATTATAAAATGCACAGCTACATTTCCAGAGAATAATTATATGTGAAAATAATATAATTTTTATAATTGAAATTAAATTTATCTAATTGCAAAAAGAGGACTTAATAAATGAATACATGCGTTTGAAAGTCTTTAAAAATTAAAATTAAAAATGCATTAAATATCCTAACATAAAAATAATTTTAACTCCTAAAGTGATTGCATGTTTGGAAACTGTAATTTAAATATATCAATAAAAGTAATTTATTTTCAACATCAGTTTTACTAATTAAATCTGAAAAATATCATTTAAGCAATTTTAAGTTTAAAATAGTGAATTTTAGAAAACAATTTTATACAATTTTTTTCTTAGTTTTTCAGTTAATATTTGACAAAACTATTGCAGTAGTTAGCCATTATAAGTAGTTACCAGAAATGAGAAATATATACATATTTTGATTAATACTAAATCAGAAACTCTGCTTCATGTTAGGCATTTAAAATAAAATGCCCAAAAAACAATTAATACAAAAGCTTAGCCAACAGTTAGACTTCTTATTTAATCAAGAGAATCAAGACTTCTTATTTAAATTTTAAAAAAAATTCCAGTCAAACATTTGATACTTTTGTATACGCATCATTAAACTCAAACCAAATGTAATAACTATGATGAAAAAATTATACATTAACACATTTGATGGTTTAAACATTGGCTCATTTCTAGTTAATTTACTTTCTCTAAAAATGTACAAATTGCCAACAAAAGAGAAAATAAGAAATTTTCTTGACAAATTGATAAAAACACTGCCAGTTAAAAAGAGCGCTGAGAGGAAAATTTGATTTATATATAAAATATTCTTTCATTATTTAACTAAAGTTAAATAAGTAAAAATGTAATTTTTGTATTGCTTTAAATTAACCCACATATATTTCTTCCACATTAATTCTTCCTTAAAGGATTTCAGTTTTAATATTATATTTTATGAATTATTTTACATTACTTTAATTCATCATTACATAAATTTTTAAAATAAAGTTTTAGAAATAAATATCACATTTTTTAAATGCATTATGTTACAATTATTCTACAATAAACAAAATAAAAGAAATATAAAATATAGAGTAATTAGATAAACTGATAAGTAATATAAGAAATATTCTTCTCACATACGAGGGTCACTCTGAAATTTCTGTGATACAACTAGGTTTTTAAAGTTATACTTACAAAATTTTAGGTGTGTTCAAAGTAGTTTCCTCCAGCATCAATGCACTTTTGTAGACGAATTTTCCACAGATTCAATGCCTCAAGCCATTCATTTCTTCAAATAGATGAAAAAAATGCATTTAATGATGCGGTGGCCACCATCATTCAGCATATTAAGAGTTTCTTTACTGATTCTGACACGCTCCTCTTTTTGATGTTGTTAGATTATGGGGAACCCAACGGCAAACTACTTTTTTCATATGTAATTCTTCATGAATGATCTTGTGTATGGCTGCGGATCCAATGTTAAGTTCCTTCTGTATCATTTGATAGGTACAGCGATTGTCATCCATTAACATTTTTCGTATGGCAGACACATTATCCGGGATTACTGCCGACGGCGGCCTTCCTGTGTGTTCTTCTTCCTGAAGAAAATTGCGACCTCTTCTAAATTCTCTAAACCATCTGAATACAGTAGCACAAGCTGGAGATTCATCACCAAATGCTAATTGCAACCGTTGAACGCATTCTTCTTGATTTAATCTTGCTTCTAAATCGTAGAAAATCATAGCGCGAAAATGTTCTCGCGTCATCTCCATTTTCTCTTCTGTTTAAAATTTATTCCACGCTAAACAAGTTGAAGTGAGTCAGTAAAAAATCGTCTTCTATGTTAAAATACTTTGTACTTTAAAATTAAACCATGATTTTTATTTTGTAAATTCTCGTCTACGTGTATCTCAAAAATTTCAGAGTAACCCTCGAATAAATAATGGAATTCAATTTCATTATTTCATAATAAATACAATACATATTTTTGAAAGAAAATCAGTTAAAATTCAAATTTAAAATTTAATTCTAATATAATTAATATATAAACCATCTTAAATTACAACTGAATTAGTATTTTATATGAAAATCCTTTACCCCTTATCTTGCATTTCAGGACAATGTTGTTTATTCATTTCCTCGTGATAATCAATACCATGTTTAACAGAAGATGATAATTTTCCAATTAATGCTGAAGAATCCCTAAATACATTTTAAGTAGGTGATATCAGAAAACAAATCTTTTTACAAGTATGCAAATTCAAAAGAATTTTTTGAAAGTTTCAAACAGTCAAAATTTTGTAAAAATAATATAAAATAAATATAATATTACAAGGGAAAATATAAATCCCCTTGTTTACATAAATAATTAATTACAATTAATTCTATTAGATATTTAATGTAATACAGCTCTAAAAAGTTACAAATTGTGTTGAGTGTTATTTTTTTTTTTCATACTTTTCAAAATTTGAAGTATTTTGTCAATTTGATTTTTTACAAGTTTTAAACCAAAAGAAAAATCATCATATAGAAAAAAAACTAAAACTGTTTTTAATAAAACTTTTAAAATTTAATAAAGAATACAGAAAATTAATTTCAACTTCATAAAAATTTACCTTTTAACTTGAATGGAAGGTAAAGCAAATTTAATTAGGTTTCTTTACAAAGTATCTGTGAAAGCATTCATAGAAAAATGGTCACTGCACAAAAAATTAGAAACCTTTTTATTGTCCTTTATTCTGATAGAAGATGACCATAATTTCCATCTAAAAGTTATGTGAAATTAAGATCAGATGAATTACTTAATTAAATATAGTTTTATAGAAAAAATGGAAAGTAATTTAAGCAAAAATCATTTACAAGATGAATTTAACTTTTAAATAATACATTTGAATCATTAAAAATTACATATTATAATTCTTCAAATATAAATTGTTTATGATGAGTAACATTGAAGGAAAGTGGGTGAAATATTAATCAGAAAGGTATAGAGGCTTTTCTAAGAAAATCATGTAAAGAAATCTTATTGAAAATTAGACTATTTTATTAAAAAAGAACTTACATAAAAATAAAGTTTTTTTTAACTAACCTATTTTTGATTATGTAACACATCATTTTTTATAAATTTTAAAAGTTTTGCATAATTTTCTAAATATGCAAAAATGGTTATTTTAACATAATAAAATGTACTTATTCAGTAAAAAAGATAAATTTTTTCAAAATGTATCCAATACACGGAATTAATATTTTAATTATAAATTTGAAGAAGATAGAAATTGTTTAATATAATATTGAACATACATTTTACTTTTTTTGTATTCCACTGGTATTTTATATTTACAAAACAAAAATCAAATTTTCAGCCAAATCATTCATCAAAATAGCAAATTCAATACCAACAAAACATTTTTGGAAATGCTTCAAATATTTTTTTTCAAGTAGATAAAATTACAGAATGGTAACATTTGTAAGGCATTAAAGAAAAAGAAATTAAATATTTAAGTTAAAGTTTTAAATTAAAAGACTGCTTAGAAAATTAAGTATATAATTCAAAATAAGAAACACAACCTTTATTTTTAATACCATTTTATAACCCAAATACTATGAAAGATGTTTTCATGTAATTTAATAAAAATTTTACCAAAATACAAAACAATCAATAATTATAATTTTTTGATAAAAATTCAAATTTAAATTAATTGTGAGTAGTTAACCAGGTTAATCAAGGAGACTGATATCAAATTCATTAAAATAAACGTTTGAGTTTATGGGATATATTTGCTGAATGACACAATCTCAAAAATTTAAGAACTTCAATCATAAATTTACTAGAATCAAAAAGTCCAGAATAGAATGAACAATCAAGTAGAAGAGGATTTTAAAATTTTAAGAATTGAATACTGGAAAATGATTGGAAAGCAGGCAGTAGAATAGAAGCTTCTCAGGATGGCCTTAATTCACCAAAAGCTGTCCAGCTAATAGAAGTGAGATTATACTATGCAAATGCAAAAAGTATACATTACCTCCTTAAATCCTATAAATACAATGAATGGAAATTTAAATAAAATAGCAAAATCAAAATAATTAAATTATAAGATTAATAATATTTGCTTATTTTTAAAGCAGATTTTCAATACTTGTCATTATTAAATTCTTCAAGACTAAATACTTTCAAAAGATTAATGCAATCCCTATGCAACCCTTACGAACTTTTCTCAAAGCCACAGTCATACTTCCCTTATATCACAAAATTGAACTTTGTAGATGGCATACATGCATTTCAAATAGAATAATGACCACTAGATGCCACTCTTATGTATATTATAACTAAACACAATTTTAAGAGATCCGAACTTTAAGTTTTTTCAAATTCCACTAGATTTAGTTATTTTGCTAATCAACCTAGAATGAGGTATGCTTCAGGTAAACATATTTCAGATATTTAATTTTCCACCAGATCCAAGAATTTTTTTTCTAATAACTTTCTTATTCTCTAAACATCTGAATACTTCTTTCTTTCACTTTATTATCATTATTACAATGTCTTTTTGTCATTATGTTATGCATTTTAGCCATTTATAATCAATTATGTAATAATATGCCTTACTTTTAAACATGCACTTCAAACATTACTTATCAAAGAAAGAATACCATTATTTTAAATGAATCAGTAATGAATCAGAATTTAATAATAGTAATGGTAGAGTAAATGAATCAGAATTTTAAATGAATAAAATAAGTAAGATTTATTTTCAAAAGAGTTAAGATATGACATTCCTTAAAGCAATCTTAGTGACATAATACTCACATTCATATAAAATGATTTTATTCACTTTCATACGTTCACATGGAAGTTCTTAAACAAAGGTATGACATTATGCAAAAATTAAAAATTATTTTATACATTTAATAAGAAATTTAACTAATTCTTTAAAATTTCTATTTCACGAAGAAAAAAAAACACTTGGATTGACATTTATATAGCCCTAAAGTAATACTATATATAATACAATTAATGATTACATTTAATATTTAGAATTTTTGTTAATTTTAAATAACAAAATTGACTGTAAAAATATATCAAACAGAAATATCATAAGAGGAAATGTGAGTAAGAACATAATAGTATATTTTCTAAACTAATTTAATTGCTTTAGATAGATTTAATATTCCTCTAAGAATTAACATTCAAATATCAATTTCTTACATCTTAATATTGTTGCATTGGACATTTAACTACATGCCTAATTGTATTAAATTGTTTATCCCATATGAAATATATAAAAAAGCTAATGAACTACACTTACCGCACAGAATCTTTTGGCACCTTAAAAAATGTGAGATCACAATTAGATGAAGTATTTTTACAATGTTCAGCTTCACAAACTTTAAGCCTTTTTCTTGACATAATAATGGCCAGATGTAATAAATTTAATGACTCAGAAACTTTCCACTACAGTATTCTGGTTACATTAAATAAATATATACTGAAATAATGGACAGAAAAATAAATAAAGATTAAATAATATTAAACAAAGGTTATAAAAATGAAATATATATAATCTAAATTAGTAATTTGGGTAATCTATGTACAAAAATTTATAATTCAAAATCCAATAACAATTAAAAAATAAAAAAATTATACAAAAATAAACATGTTAAATTTGAAAATCTAAATATTGATTTTAATTGAGAAACTACATTATATAAAAATTATTCTAAATTGGAAATTACATAAAAGGAACCAGAATTACAGTTTTTGCTAGACATTAAAAATTAAATACTCTTTTTCCTATTAAACACTATACTAATACTAATTTAATACAATAGCAAAATTATGTTTGTGGTCAATCTGTTTATTAAATATTTATAACTTAATCAAACATATTTTATTTCATAAAATGCTTTTTAATTGTTTAAAAAAACATATTTTCATAACATACAAATTAATTATTTAAAGGAAATAGTGATACACCAGAAAAAATGAAGATTATAATATTTAATAATTTCTCAACAATTGCAATGTAGAGTTAAAATTACTTGCAAGAATAGTTTTAAAGTTAATTAAAACAGATATCATTAATCAATGCCAGCTATACAAATGTTAGCTATTTAATCAATGATTAACAATAAAAATATAAGCCATATGCTTATTTTCATTGTTCATTACAATTGTCATGGAATGCTGCATGATCATTCACAATAAATAAATAATTCTATAAGAGCTCAATATATTTTTAAAAAAGATTAGAGCATTAAAATATTAATAATTTTAAAAAAATCCTCAAAAAATTTTCAAATTTTCGAGAAATTCTTTCAGGCACTAATACCATAATTAAAGGTATGTTTAAATTTAATTTACAAAAAAGGAATAAAGCCATAAGAAAAATATATTTTAACAAGATAAATTCTTTTTTATCGAACAAATAAGCAAACAAAAACTAAAAGTCACAAACTAGATAATTCAAATACGGGGTCTCAAAATTCTTTACTAAGGGCATACACCACAACTTATATAACTAGGAGAGGAATAAAAATTTTAATAAACATAAGATCACATTTTACGGATTTCTCTCTTACATTATTACAGTAGAACTTTCTCTATTTTTAATTTTTTTACATTTTATAAACAGTTTTTTTAATTACAAAAATAGTAAAGGTCAATTATACATGAAAAATTCAATCCGTTTTTTATAATATTTTTCAAATGCACAGTTACTTTTTAAATATAATATTTGATAGAGGATACCGATTTATTTGGTTGAAAACAAACTTTTTGCACCATTCTGGTCATTCTATCAAAGGTTTTTAAATCACTCAAAGCAATTTTTCTAAAATATATTAATCCCTTCAGAAAAAAAAGATTGATTGATTGATTGATTGATACACCAACAGCTGATTGGTGCCAACTAAAATGCTTATGCTTATTTCACCTATTCAGTTTCAGAACAAAAGTGTGTGCAGTTTTATATTACTTCACTCCAATAATAATTGCAAAAATATCTTGCTTCTTTGCAAAAATAGTAATCTAAATATAACAACATTAGTGCAATAATTTGAATCCCTTATATATTCCCTCACAAAAAAAAGAAATATAAGTCATGTTCTTCTCCCACATAGTAATAAGTCTCACAAATAAAAGTTTCGATCTTATAACCAAATATTCATATAATGTAAATTCATTAATATGTTAATAAAAACTTTATTCGCATATCATAAAATTGATATCAATAGTTTGACTAGAAAAGGGTAATCTGTTCAATAAATATATATTTATTATGCAAAAAACTAATTCAATATTGATACAGAAAAGATATAAGATTAATAGGTTTTAAACATGTTAAGCTAAAAACACTGAGCTGTATATAGACAGGAGTGAGATTCTCGTATTCTTTAACAGGAAAGGTTGCAGTCCGTTTCTTTGTTCGTAGTCCGCAAATTCGTAGATAATCACATGAGCCTTGTCTCGCGAGGCAAGCTGAGCATGAGCATCTCTCGAGAATCGCATCAAACACCCCCTAGAATACAAGTCTGAGCACCCGAACGGGAAGTGGCTGTGACGTCACAAAGGGAAGACCTGCTTCTCTAAACTGGAATGATTACATAAACTGGAGATTTTGCTTTTCAGCGTGAAACGTGTGAACAGCGTGGTGGCATTTTAATGATTTTTAAATATTTTCTTAATTAGCTTATTTTTAAATTGTTGTCTTCTTATAATATTTTTTATTATTGTTTGTTGTTATCATAACATACATAGTATACTTTTAAGCAAATCATATACAAGATTAATGAGTTAAAGAATAAATGCAATAAATATATGATCAGCTTTTTAATATTATATATATAAAAAATACTGTTTATTTTTTTCTATAATTATATATTAATTATATATATACATTGTATTTCATTTCTATTTATAAAATTGTACTCCTCATGTATATTCTTGAATTGCATCTAGTTGTATAATAATGAATTATCAGTAAATATAAATCTGCCAGTGTATTTTTTCAAATTTTATAAATAAATACTTTTTACTTAAAGTTGATTTTTATTTACTTACTGTTTTAAAATCGAGAGTATGCGATTTGATTAAATAATGACATTAAAATTCTAATGTTAAATTTCATAGAAATATTTTCGTAACAAATAATTAACAGGATAAACAATCGCACTTTTTATGTCTTACAATTTTTCATAAATTCTTCCAAGGCCCGTAAAATACTTATATTTTTACTCAACAATATAATTCGTTAAGTTAATTAAATACTACTTTACACACACAACTCTAAATATTTTTTCTGCAAACAAAAGTAATATAAGTTTATAAAATTTAAAGGATATAATAAAATATTGTTAATTCTCATATTTTTCTGCAATTGTTTACAGTTATTATAATGGGTTTTGATTTTAAAAATCCTGCACCTTAATGCGAAGAAAAAATTTAGTAAACTTATAATTCAACTCAATATTATTAATAATAAAAATTGTGTTTCCTATATATATATATATATATATATATATATATATATATATATATATATATATATATATATATATATATATATATATATATATATATATATATATATATATATATATATTGCATTTCTATTTATAAAACTAAATTATATTCCTTATGAATGTTTTTCAATTGAATCCAATTGTATTACGATGGATAATCAATATAAAAACGAATTATATTTTTTTAATTTATAAATATTGTAAACTTATATTTGTGCTTTAATTTTAGTATAATGTATTTCTTATCTCAAAATCTAGGAAATGCTATTTGATATAATTGTGACATTAAATTTCATATAACTATTTAAATGACAAATAAAAGAGTAAACAATTTTAAAATCTTATTTTTTTATAAGTTTTACTATTTTTTTTTAAAAAAAAAGTAGATATCAAGTAAAATTCTTCTAATTTTAAGTAATGAACTAATTCTTAAAGTAATTAACTAAAACAGATCTAAACGTATTTTGTGAAAATAAAAATAACTTTTGGTTTGTTACATTTAATGTGATATTTTACTTAATTTACAAAAAAAAATAAAAAATAAAAAAAAGACATTTGATAGTTTTATGCATGCAAATTTTGTTTAACTTTTGCCAATGTAACAGCGACGGCGAAGATTTTGACAGGTCTTCTCTTGATGACTCATAACTCACGCGCTCAGGCAACACCCCTAGAATACAAGTCCAGAGCAAAAGAGTTATGAGCCATCAAGAGAAGATCTGTTGAAATCCTCACCGTCGCTGTTACATCGGCAAAAGATAAACAAAACTATCAAATGTCTATTTTGTTTGTGTTTTGAGTAAAATATTGATTTAAAATAAAAATTTTAAGTAATACATTGAATTTAACAAACCAAAATTTTTTTGTTTTTTTTACCTTTAGAAAATATAATAACATCAGTTAAAGTAATAAACTTAAAGAATTAGTTCATCTTTTAAAGGTAGAAGAATTTTACTTAATATAAATATAAATAAAGTTAGAACAATTTTACTTAATATATATATTTTTTATTTTTTTATAAAAATAGTAAAACTTATAAAAAAAGAGTTTAAAGTTGTTAACTTTTTTATTTGTCATTAAAGTAGTTATATGAAATTTAATATTAGAATTTTAATATCATAACTATATCAAACAGCAATTTCCTCGACTATAAAACAAAAAGTACATTACACTAAAATTGAAACGTAAATTTAAGTTTAAAATATTTATAAATTCAAAAAAACATACACAATTTTATATTGATTATCCATCGTAATACAATTAGACACAATTGAAAACATTCACGAGGAATATAAATTTAGTTTTATAAATAGAATTGCATATATATATAGGAAATACAATTTTTACATTGCGTTGGAATATGAGTTTGCTAAATTTTTTCTTCTCATTGATGTGTAGGATTTTTAAAATCAAAACATTATAATAACTGTAAGCAATTACAGAAAAATATTAGAATTAACAATTTTTTTTTATTTTGTCACTTTAAAATTAACAAAGTTAAATTACTTTTATTTGCAGAAAATTATTTTAGATTTGTTAAAGTAGCATTTAATTAACTTAACTAATTATATCGTTAAGTAGAGATAGAAGAGTTTCACTGCACTTAGAAGAGTTTATGAAAAAATAGTAAGACATATAAAGAGAGATTGTTGTTGTATTCACTGGCTAGATAATTCTTATAAATTCAACTACCCATTTTTTTTTCTGGCTGGAAGTCCTTTTTTTATTTAATTATATTCCCTATTCCCCCCATTTTGATGAAGTGGGGTGCCCTAACGTGGGACTTGGAGGAAACCGTTCTTGCAAGGTAAAAGCCAGGGGAAGCAGAAGAGAGGTGTGACAAGAAGGGGAAAAAAAGACAGAAAAGCTGATGACATCGCCTGAAAAAGAGACCCTGTTGGTTAAGCTAGTCCGACGCTTTATTGGAATCTATAAACAGTAAAGTTGAAGTTCGATATAATAAAAGCACACGAGATTGGTCGGAAGAAGAAGGAATATATATAGGCTTCTATAGTATTATTCCAAATGAATTCTCCATTAATACAAATCCGGATGACGAGTCTATGAACAGTAAAGTTGAAGTTTAATAAAAGCACTCGAGATTGATCGGAAGAAGAAGAAGAAATAGGCTCTTGTAGATTATTCGAAATGAATTCTTCATTAATAAGAATCCGGATGAAGGAATCCTCGCCGAATAACTGATCAACCAGGTTTTTTGACGCCCTCTAAATAGGCCGGCCTATTCCATCAACTGTTTGTATGTAAGGTAATGTTTTTTTTAATTTATTTATCCAGCCAATTTTTTTTTAGTGTGGTACCACCATTTGCATAACTTTATGTAATAATTAATCTGAATATAACTTTAAGCAATCTAGTGTAACTTAATCACTCCACGTGAGTGATTCATCATGTTGGTAGCAAAGTTATAATAATTGAAATAATACAAGTAATTGAATTTATATTTGTGTAAACAGTTTTGTTATTTTATGAGTGAATTAAAGGAAATTTTTAATTACTAAAACAAAGCCAGTTTCTGCTTCTATTTTTCAGGTTTGAATCTGGGTAGAAAAAAGAATATGATACATACACAACGCAATTTTTTTAAAAAAAATAATACCTTATTTTAATTTAAAATATCATATGTAATCGTTTTATAATAACAGTAAAGTTTTATACTTTACTGTTATTATAAAAGTTTTATACTCAACATTGCTTACCCTGTAAATTATTTGTTATGAAAATATTTCTATGAAATTTAACATTAGAATTTTAATGGTATAACTAAAGCAAATTGTATATTCTTGATTTTAAAAATGTTTTAAAATCAAAAATAAACAGAAGAAATCAATTTAAAAGTAAGCTAATAAAGAAAATATTTAAAAATCATTAAAATGCCACCATGTTGTTCATAGGTTTCACGTTGAAAATGTAAAAACTCCCTCACTCCAGTCGAGAGAAACAGGCCTTTTCTTCGTGACGTCACAGCCTTTTCCTGTTCGAGCGCTGAGGCCTTGTATTACCAAATGACGTCATTGATGTCTTAGTTACGTCAGAAAAGGGGTGGAGCGCAAGACGATTCTTGATTTCAAGTAGGTTTGAAATATCTGGCAACATTCCGCGAGACAGCGCTCTCATTGGTTTAAAATTCCATGACGTCAGATACAACGTTTAGCTACGTCACACTGAGACTTCGACGAGATCGCGTTTGCCTATTATAAGACGGCGTCTTAATCGGATTGTCTACCGAATTTGCGGCCTGCCGAAGGGTACAGAGTTTGATCATGAAAGGCAAAACAAGCCTGCGAATGATGCAATGGAAATTTTGTGATTTTATCATTTATTTCATCTCAAATTTGATTTTTTCTTTTACTGATTAAAAATGATGACTTCCTATTCGGCGTATTCTTATAATGTCTTATATTTTATGTACATAATCCTATCAATAAGCATTTACATGTTTATTGATAGGATAAAAAAATCAATCCCATAAAAAAATAAGTAAACTTCCATAAATTGTCTGATAGCTTTTTTCCTGATTTTTTATAAATGTACATGTATTTTATTTCAGAATAAAAATAGCAATGTTCCTAATTTTTCTGTATAGTACTTAATTTGTTTCTGTTTAAAAATTCCTCTAAAATCTTGCTTTTCTATGCATATTTATATTGTTTATTTTTCTTCTTACAAATCAGTTTAAATGAATGTGAATTTTTCTTGAATAAAATATTTATTTTACATTTTGTCATTTATTTATATTTGAACATATAACCAAGAATTAAATTACTAAAACCACCAAGAATTAAGTTATCAAAGTAAGGAGCATTTCTAATTGCCAAAGAAGTTTTAATTATAGATTTCAGTTTACTAATACTAATTGTTTATTTAATTTCTGTGCATAAATGTAAAAGTTTATGAGCAAATTTGACATTAATCATTTATTTCACTGTACAAATAATCACACAAGAAATTTTAAAACAAATATATTCTTACTTTTGTCAAACACTTTTTTGCCTGATCTATTTTAGGTTCTTTTTAGATAAAAATATCATAATAAATAATTTTTGATTGCTAGTTGTATACTTATTGACAAATAGTTAAGGATGAAAACTTAATATAACTGGAATAATATTTATAGTTACATGAAAAAAATTTTAAAAGCAAATTATAAAATAAATGTTATTTATGCAGAAAACAACTCTTCAAATCAAAAAAGTTAATCATATCAATTTCATCTCAGTGAAGAAAATCTAATGCATGTTTGTGATAGTAACTATTTTAAGCAAATATCAATGTGTAAAATAAATTAAAGATATTATCAGAAGTGTATATTTTTTCAAACAAATATAAACAATAGCTAATTTAATAAATTTTAAATATGTATTGCTTGTGTGTATCAGTAGTTATCATTAAAATAATTTTCATATGCATTGGGTGATAATTTAATTTTTAACTAGATTTTAATTTTAAATTGTAAATTATCCCCTGTTTTTTGTAAATAAATAAAAAAATTTTTAATTCTTAATTGCACTTAAATTTAAATCCATATAAATTCCAAAGTTAAATAAAGTTTAAGTTTAAAGTGTTACTTAGTTTGTATTTCTTCCACTGTTATTAAATGAGCAGACAACGTTTTGTTTCCTTAATACATTCATTAGTTTTGAAAACAATGATTTTAGTACACTGCCTTCCAAAATTTAAGAAACAATATGTTTATCAGAGCTCAACATAAAAATATGACACTAATAATAAAATTTACAGTTTTTATTAATGATAAAAACGAAATTAAGTCAATTTATATGCAAAACCGCTTGCTACCACATTTTCCGATAGAAAAGAACAGGTGTATTTGTGTAAGAGAAAAATATGCAGTATCAGGCTTTCGTAATTTATGTAGCTTTTGTTTATTTTCAACTTTTGTTAGCATAATCATTGATTTTAGGGTCCCGCAATACTTGGGAGGAGCCGTTTGCCGTATTCGTTAAGATGACTGGCGGTCGAGTGTAAGAAAAGAGAAATGTCACATGCTGATGCTACTAGGCTCCTGAGCTCCAGTGACTCAGTAGCTTCACGCTGCTTCCCGTAAGCTCAGCAAAGTGAAGCATCATTTGCTGCGGTCAGTAGTTGGGAGGGTGACTACGGTGTACTCTCCTTCACTGGGTTGCTGGAGCTCCGTGGGTTGGGGACGTGTCCAAGTTAATCTGTGACTTCCAAAGTCCTTCCGCTGGTGTGGCGTGGATGTGGAGAGGAGGGTACCAGCTCAGGTGTGGCCTCGTCACCTGACCGTGGTTCAAAATTACGAGGCACCTTAAAAAGAGCAAAGTCGTACTTTCACCTTCGTGGTGCTCTGATCCAAACGAAAGACGCTCCCTATTGTCTTAATTCGCACTACCAAAGGCAAAAGCGAGCTTGGTCTAAGTGTCATAGGAAAACAATAACAACAACTAGGCTCCTTAATGTGTCTCGCAGTGTCATTGGAATCAGTATCAAACAGAAGTTTCTGTGTATAGAAGACATGTTCCAGCCGACAATGAACTACAACACCTACAAAACAGCGTTTTATAGCTCTTTCGGTCCGAAGGAGAAGAAGCGTTTCTGTGCCTCAACTTGTTTCAGATCACTCTGTAGTATCAGAGCGAAGAATATCTGCTAGTACGGTACAAAAGAGTCTTCACCATGCAGGTCTTTATGCAAGGCAACCAGTTGTGTATATCTCCCTAAACAGAAGACAGAGAAGGACTCGCTTATCTTGGGCAAGAGAACACGTTCCCTGAAAAAAGTATCGATGGGCTTTTATACTTTTTACAGATTCACGCGGGAGAATAATTCAAGCTGTTTGCTGTTCGGGAGGGAACAAAGCACTATATACCATCAGTGTAGAAAGACACAATTACCGTGATGGTGAAATAATAGTTAGGACAGGGATCTCCCTCGGTGGTCACACAAATCTGCATTTGTTCTAGTGAGGATAGGTAACTGGTGTGAGATATCTGGATGAGATCCTTTATCCATATGTCTGCCTATATACCGGTGCAATTAGTAATGATTTCATTAATATGTGATAACACGCGATCTCATTGAGCTGTAGTTGTTGAGGAATATCTTGAGGGTCTTGGTTTAGAGCAAATGGAAAGGCTAACTTGATTTCCAAACTTGAATCCCATACAGCATCTGTGGGAATATCTTCGTTGACAAGTTTCTGCTTTAAAGTCTGTAAGAAAGCTGGAAAATATCTTTTTCCGAGTCTAGTCTTCTCTTTCCATCTCAGTAGCCAACATTTTGATTGACAGAATAGAAAGCCGATTACGCTAATAGATTTTTAAGCTCGGAATTAGCATATATCTTATTAAGACTACTTTTTTTTTATGTTTTTTCTACATTTTTCCATATAAAACTGTGATTTTTTTAATTACCCCATCAACAGTGTTTTTTTATGTGTTTTTCTAATGTAAACTTCTATGTTACAATTTTGTGTACGTCATCCTAATTTAGTGTCTTTACATTAATTTATTTGCAAATTCAGTGCAAAAAATTGGTTGTTCCTTAACTTTTGAAGGCTAATTTACATGAGATAAATTTCTAGTTAATTTGGTGATCATCTTGCTTTTGGTTTTTTAAGTTATCAGAAGCTCAAGAATATTACTTTTAATGAATTTTTTACTTCTATTCCAGGTAAACATTGATTTTCAAAACTCAAAGAGCTTTTAAGAAACTAATTAGAATAAAATGGATTTCCCAGAAAATATAATCAAAAACATTATTTATATACATAAATATTATTTATGTATATAAATGTTTGATCCGGAAAATACAGAAACTGCAAAAAACAGTACTCGAGTGGAGTGAATGATAATCTTATAAAGAATGTAATTATGACACAGATATAAATAAATGTTCCCTAAAATCAATGTACTAGCATTTATTAAGTCCACAGACAACAAATTTTCTTCCATATCAAAGCTTTTTGAAGATTCTAAAGTTCGTAAGAAGAATGATAATTGCAAATAAAAATTAAACACGATGATAAAATTATTTAAAACACAGTTAATACGCTAGAACATCCATATCCAAAACAGTTTTTTCACAAAATTATTTTCATTGACAAAACATTTTTCTAGATGTACTACAGTAGAACTCTCATTATCCGAATCATTACTAAATTCTAGAATCACTGATACAGTGGAACTCCCATTACCCAAATCAATTGGGACTGGACTCCATTCAGATAATCAAAAGTTTGGTTAGTCGGATTTTTTTGAAAATTCTTCCATTTTATTTATTTACTATATGTTGAAGATGGGAGAAAAACTATACATTTTTAAAGAACAAGAATTTAATGAAAAGGCAATGCTTTTGCCCCTGTTAAGATACTTACAAATGTTATCCAGATAGTATGTATGTACAGTGCTATAAATAAAAATTCTTTGCTGAACATCTCAATCAGAGACTACGCTATTTTACTGTCTTCCTTCGTTTTCTGGGAGCCAAGTCGCACATCCGCTTGACAGTGAGAATTTGCCTATCATCTCACTCAGACTGACGTTCCATTAACTTCAAAGCAGTTTCAAAGCCAGAAAATGTTTCACTAGTTGATGATCCTGAGTCTACTTCTAAACTTGGACATCAAAATAATTTTCTTCCTCGACACTTTCAATAAATCGATTTGAAAATTAATAAATAAATTATTCGCAATTTGAAATCCAATGTCAGACTCATAATCCATTCTCCTATTTCTTCATCACTTATGTCTGTAACCGAGTATTTATTCTTAAAAAAAAAAGTATTTATAGCTCATATTTTACTACACTTTCTCTTTGCAATAACTACAAATAGATTTAAAACTTGTTTTAAGGCATACTTATTTACAATTTTAACATTAACACTATGCAAATGATCTTTTATTTTCAACTGAGTAATCGAATTTCTTTTGTATTCCTTTATTTTTTTTATCAAATCATTTTATTTTCTCTTCAACAAATTAAAAGTTCCTAATTATAATTGGCATTCAAAAGCAAAGCTGCACAGAATTCTGTAGATAATTCAATTTGGTATCGGATAAAACTTATTAATTATAAATTTCCATATTTTCTAATTAATTAATGACTATCTCTCCAATAGATCCTTTACTGATAGAATTAGTTATGAGTATTCAAATGAGAGGCCCATTCTTGCAGGTGTCCTCCAGGGATCACTGCTGGATCCTTTTCTTTTTTAGTGTATTTATTAATGATATCCGATAAAACCCAAGAACCATGCTCTGCCATTTTATGGATAAAACCGCGATTCCTGCAAGTAACATCTAGAAATAAGCAGAATGTCTGCAAATGAATATTATAGAATCTTTTAACAACAATTGCCCTGTTCGCCCTAGGAGAGCTAAGCCCCAATGTGTTTGGTGGAATCGACTATCTGGCTACTGAAAGGGAAAAAGTTAGGAAACTCTTTAATAGAGCTAAGAAATATGGTGAATGGGACATTTATTAAACGGCCCTAACCAATTATAACAATTTGGTTAGGGCCGTTTTAAACGTTTGAAATAGGTTTCTAACAATATTAGAAAAAGCAAAACTGAATCCTGGAGGAAGTTCTGCGAAGAGGTAAATTCTATCTCTGAGGGAGCTAGACTCCAACGTATCCTTAGAAGGGATGAACCCATATTGGTTTGCACCTTAAAGTACTAGGATGGCAGCTTTGCTAATACTGGGAAAGCAATTATGGAAGTTTTGACCAAAACGCACTTTCCAGGAGCTAGAGATATTAATAGCAATGATGGTCAGCACTCCATTGGCTCTTTAATCAAAGTCAATAGGAGTCAGTGGACATATGCTAAGAATATCATCAATTAAAATAATGTAAGGTGGGCCATTTCCACCTTTAAACCACTCAAGAGTCTTGGTCCTGATGGAATAATGCCCATCATGATGCAAAAGGCCGATGAGTTTATTATCCCGGTGCTGACTAGAATGTATAGGACTAGTCTAGCCATGGGATATATTCCGAAGTTTTGGCAGAGGACTCGGATTGTTTTCATTTCTAAGACTGTGGGAAAAGTTCTTATGACCAGGCTAAGTTCTTCAGACCAATTAGCCTTTCCCCTTTCTTCCTGAAGATTATGTAAAAATTATTGAAAGGCTTGCTAGGGATTACTTATTTAGTAATTGTCCCTTGCATGACCTCCAATTTGCTTATCAACCTGATAAGTCAACTGAAACAGCCTTACATCAGCTTGTCTCCAGGATTGAAAATTGTTTGGATAGGAAGGAAATAGCCTTAGCTGTTTTCCTAGACATCCAAGGAGCTTTTGATAATATTTCGCATCTATCCATAGTTAATGCTCTGCGAGCTACAGGAATCAATTGCATTCGTTGTTAAATGGATTGATACCCTACTCAATGATAGAGTTATTCAAATGAACATCTTTGAAGAGTCACTTGAAAAGAAGACTACTAGAGGTTGTCCACAAGGAGGTGTCTTGTAGCCTTTACTTTGGAACCTAGTAGTTAATAGTCTCATTAAATATCTTAATGATATGGGCTACTACACTCAAGGGTATGCAGATGACATTGTCATCCTTATTCTTGGTAAGGATTTCAACATAACTTCTCAACTAATGCAAAGGGCCTTAAGTTATGTTAGTAAGCGGTGCAAAGAGAGACATCTGACGGTAAGTCCTCAGAAGAGCAATCTTGTACCTTTTACACGCAAAAGGAAATGGGATGGTTTTACTATCCCTAAACTTTTTGGCGTTCCCATCAATGTTGCTACTAAGGTAAAGTATTTAGACCAATTTCTTGACCAAAAACTCACCTGGAATAAGCATGTTGAGTTCAAGATTAAACAAGCTAAGTGTTGTATTATGACATGTAGAAAAATGCTTGGTAAAAACTGGGGTCTCCAACCGAAACCGATGTTTTGGATGTATACTGCTATTATCAGACCTATTATTACTTATGCCTTTATTATCTGGTAATCCAAGTGGAACTGGTAACTGTGAAGGACAGGCTATGAAGTCTGCAAGGACTAGCCTGCCTGTGTATCACAGGAGCTATGTCCTCTGCTCTCACAAGAGCATTAGAAATTATTTTAGATCTAACTCCTCTAGACATCATCATTTGCAGTACTGCAAGAATGACTGCATATAGAATGATATTGCAAAAGTAATGGTATGACGAACCTTTGGCTATAGGTCATTCCAGAATCACCAAAATTGTAAAGGATCCTATTCTTATGATGCCTTCTGACACCATAGAAAAGTCCTACGTGTTCGATAAACCTTTTGAGGTTGTTTTTCCAACCAGGGATGAATGGTGTGAAAACAAGATCAGTTTGAATAACTATGATCTCATCTGGTTTACGGTTGGATCTAGAAAGGATAACCTCTCTGGACTTGGAATGCATGGGGTATCACCAAGTGTCAACTTCTTTAGAGGCCTTGGGAAGTATGCCACTGTATTCTAAGCTGAAGTTCTTGCCATTATTGACTGTCTCTTATTAAATATTAGAAAAGGCTACCATGGGAAACGGATTCTAATTTGTAGTGGTAGTCAGGCTGCCTTAAAAGTCATTAATTCTTTCCAAGTCAAATCTAGGATTGTCCTGGAATGTAGAAACCTTTTTAAGGAACTGGCAACCAATAATAAGGTTTTCCTTTTTTTGGGTGCCAGGACACGTGGGAATTGAAGGTAATGAAAAGACGGATGAACTGGCAAATCAGGGTTCGTCTTCTAACCCTATTGGTGCGGAACCTTTTTGTGGCATCAACACGAAGACCATAAAGGGTACCCTACTCAAGTGGGAAAAGCAGAAGATGAATAAATCTTGGTTTAACACTTCTGGTCAAAAGCACGCCAAAAGTATGATCGCTAGATCATTAACGAAAGTTGCATCTGAAATTCTTAGTTGCTCTAGGGCGAAGATACGTACCATCGTAGGCTTCATCACTGGGCACTATTATTTCAGGAAACATTTCCATACTATGGGACTCGTTCAAGACCCTAATTGTAGGAAAAATCATGAAGGATGCCCATCACATTATTTTTGAGTGTGATGCTAGAGCTTCCATTCGTTTTAATACTTTAGGAATCATCAATACTAAAGAGTTACATCTTAGCTCCATAAAGGGTTTCTCTGACTTTATAATTAAAGTGGGCGACCCAATTTATTGGGAACTAAAAGTTCATGGACTTGAGGCTATGGCACAAAATGCTATGGAGCAGAGGTGCCCAGTACCGTGCAAGCCCATTAAGAAGAAGAAGAAGATCATGAATTTCGTCAACTAAATAAGTTATCTCCGGATTCACTCGTTTGAGTTAGACTTAGAATATTAGCTTTTTTAATTATTATATAGTCTACATGTAAGGCATTAGTTAGGCAACTCTAAGGCCACTGATTTTAATTCTTTTGATGCTTCATCACTTTATTGGCTTACTCATCAACTAATGGCAAAGATCCCGTAGATAGGCGAAGGATAAAAAGAATTAGCACATAGTACATGTTCAATACAATCTTATAAAAAAATTTAATAAGTTACAAGTATAGGTATATTTAAATATATGATTATCCTCGATAGTTAGGTCTTCAATAAATATAAATGAAAATGAATCAAAAATTCGTAAATGTTTATTTTATAGAAAAAATAATTAACGTCGCATAGAAAATTCTAACGATTTCGCCGTTAAATATTTGGTAGTTCTTTAAATTAATTATACTTGGATGCTTTTCTTCCACTTTGAGCAAACAAAGAACCTAATAAGAATGAGGATAATAAAAATGGCATTAATGATGAAATTATGTAAGAATTTTAATGTTCATATTGATTTCATTTCATTTAAATGTGTTGATAGTATCAAAAAAAAAAATCATAGATTCCCTTTTAATATCAGGTAGTGTAATAGAAGATTATGACATCTCTTAGTAGATCTATTTTAAATTATTACCAAATGTATGAAAAACAGTTTAATCTATTCATAGTTTATATATTATAATAGTTAATATTATTCTTACTATGAATTACTCGCAAAATCTCTCAAGAAAATGTGAGAATCCATTCTTGAGGAAAATCGTAATTTTATAAAAAAATAAATTTGCTTTTATGTAAGTAAAATAAAATTTTTCTCAAAAATATAAATAATTAATTTATGTAGATTTAAAGATTAAATTTTTCGTAGCAGGATAAATAAGACTTCAATTAATCGTTAACACACACTCCAATTTCAAAATAATACCTTATGAAGAGTTTTTCGAAAGTAAACATTTTAATTAGGCTTTTAAATATCAAATGAAATGTATTTATTTTGCAGTAAAACAATTTTAAGTGTAATAATTTCTGGAATTAAATTCATTGTAGATGTAATTTGTTTCGAGGAATGGGATAAATGTCAATGACGTGTGATGTGTCTTTGTCAGAGTAAGAAATATATATTTCCTAATATTATTCTTACATAGCGTACAGTAAATTTTATATTTAGTTACTACAAGAAAATAAATGAAACTTCTAGAATAAAATGACATTCATAGCAGGAAAATGTCAACAATATCATAATTCTGTTTTCCTCCCCATATGCAAAAATTTTTAATCACGTGTCATATTTACAAAATAAAACTAACATATCAATGCAGATATTAATTTGTCATAAATATTCATGCTTATCATAATTAAATGTGAAGCAACAAATAATTGAAACTATTTCAGTTAACAACTTTTCAATTTAACATTTTTAATAGTGCATTTTTTTACACCTAGAAATATCAAAACGTCCTTATAAGTTAAAATTATTCATTATAATTATACATTGCAATCTCAGAAGAGTCAGATTTTAACTTTTTCAAATATTCTTTAATGATATTCTTGAATCAAAATATTATGAAATATTAATAAGTAATAAATAAATGAAGCCAAGATTAATTTGTACATTAAAAAGCTACCAAAAGACAATTAACTTTTACAGTCACTTTTCTAGCCATAAAATATTCCTATAATTATAATTAATGTAGCACCATAAGAATTTTTAATTTTTTAATATTTTATTTTCCTTTTATGTAGAAAAATGCTTCCCTTCAGAAATATACTTTTATATGGGCACCCAAAAATTTTTTTATTTAAATTTTAAATTTCTATATATTCTATATATATGATTTTGAAGATAATATATAAAGTTGACTTTATTATTTACTTTTAGTACCAAATCCAAAAACTATATTGAAATGGATATCACATTAATACAAAAATAATACAAATTAACACTGCATTTAGACTTTATTTATGATAATCATAAATATAATAATTTTCTCACAATTGATTGATAGTTTTCACTTTTACAAGTAAAGGATGGATGTCAATTAATAAGAAATAGAAGAGAAGAAACATAAAATTCAAAGAATTAAATAAGATTTAAATTAAAAGTGAAGAAATAATTATGCATAATATTATATTTATACGATAAGTCTATTAATGTAATAATTATTTCTATAATTATACTACAAATCGATAAAGGAATTTTAATCAAATAAACAATAATTTTTAAAAATGGATAAGATTTTTAAACAATTAAATAAAATTAAAATTAAAGAAATAAGTATGTATATGAATAATATTATATTAATATAATAAATGTATAAATATAATATTATTTATTTATTTTAATTTTAATATTATATTAGAAATAGATTAATCAAATAAATAAGATTTTTAAACCATTAAATAAGGTATATATTAAATTAAAAAAAATAATTATGTACATAAATAATATTTATTTATTTTATTTTATTAAAATCTATTTGAAATTCAATGTTTTTTATATTTTCAAGTTTAATTAAGGATAGGTTTATTTCCTACGTTTATTTCCTAAATATGAATTGTATACATCTTTGATGAGTTAGCATTTTGAATGCTCTGTGAATCTGATTTTCTATTGGTTTTATGTTCAGTTAATTTGTAAGCAAAATTTATTACTTTCACAATAATACTGATAATGCAGGATATTTTGTACTATTTTATTTTCGTTTAATACTCTTTCGAAATAATCTGATCGTAATATCTTCAAAATATAAATTATTTTTATTACAATTTAAATATCTTAACAAATAACATAAAATTGCTTGTTTTGGGAGAAAGCATCATTAATTATAATAGTAAGTGAAAATTTTTATACATTGATATGATTTCTACTAAAGTTATTACTAAAATGTTATTACTGTTTTTGAACAAACCATATTAATGTAGGTAAATTAAAAAAAAAAAAAAAAAAAAAAAAAAACAATTTTATACTTTCCTTTTAGCAGTTTTACTAGACTTAAAAACATAAGAAATATTTGTTTCAAAATTAAGGCTTGAATATATTAAAAATATATTAGTTTTCAAAAAATTACGGAAAATAATTTTATTACTGAAATTCAAACCTTTTGCTTGTATGTGTACACCCTGAAGGGAAGTGGAGAAACATGCTCTCAGTAAAATTAAAAACAAAATGCATACATAATCAGAATAACAAACGTTATGGATCTGATCTAGCGCTGCTGGCCAATGGGGACATGCAACAACAGCATCACAACGACAAAATTTTAGAATGAATATTATACGTGTATTTCTATTCAAATTTTTTGACTAGTTTTATTTAATAATTGATGCTCTGATTTAATCATAAACAGAAATATCAATATTCTTTTAATTCATTTTTTAATGCATTCTTTGAAAGTTATCCACCAATAATTCACTTTTCTGCAGCCTTCAAATACTTTACTTCAATAATAAATTGAATGGAGTCTACGTTTTACACAATAACCTGATTTTTAGTTGTATTACATATCTTTGTTGATATAATTTGAATATAATTAAAAAATATGTACACATTTCATCACAGTAAATATATATTTATTTTTAAATGTTGATTGGAAATTCATTTTTCTGTAGTGTTTCATATGCTATTCTGCTATGCATCAAAAATTGCTGATGATAGGTTGAACCTAGATTTCAAATATATTGAAAAAATTATTTATAAATAATTAGCTTTATGCATATATAATTTTAAATACTTTTATTGTGTTCGGCTTTAACTATTTTGGTTTTCCTAAAGTTGCATTAATTTTATTTCAAGAAGGAAATAAATACCTCATTTATAAATTTAAAATTTTTTTCCATCTTCAGTTAGATGAGAATAACAAATTAAGAATACCTGTGGATGAGATTAAATTAAAATTTTCATATTTTAAATTTAATCTCATCTGAAAAATACAAGCCTTTATATGTTGTATTTTCGGATTTTTTAAAATTTTATTTATTTATTTATTTTTTTTCAGTATTAGTATTTAAGCCTATTTGGAGCTCTCTCTCTCTCTCTAATACACAGAACAAGAAAAAATAAACCACTTAAAGGATTAAAAACATGGCAGTTTGTTTCTAGTGTGCAAATTAAAAGCATTTTATGTATTAAATTTCATTAAGAATTTTACTGTTATAAAAATGATGCAAAATATGTTTAATCAAAAAATTTAATGTATTACTTAGTAAATAACATTTGTGCTTATATTGAGCACTAATATGTAAATTCAATTTTCTATTTGCTTATTTAAGTTCTTTTCTTTTAATGGTAACAATAAATTTTTTGCCTAGTAATCAAACTAGTGTTTTGATAATTTATGGATTCATAACAAATTTTAAACATTTTGTAATTTCAATTATTTAATCAATACCAAAGGTTAAAAATTTAAGTAGTTGGTATTTCCCAGAAATTAAATCCCTTAGGTGAATCATATGTGTAATTAAAAATACACGCATTTCTAAAATTGGTATTATAAAGTTATTGAAAGTCAGAAATCGATGAAAATAATTTGAATTTTCCTGATGAGTTTATGCAGAAATGTTTTACTGATAATGAAATATATTCTAATCAATTCTACCTATCAAGTTAAAAATTGTTTCACATATTTTAAAAATTATTTTTACTATTTTTACAGGTTGCTGATTCGCAAGTACAATTTTTGATAATTGTTTTAAAATTTATTATTAGATGCTTTGCAGAAAACGCTGCTATTTTCACAGAATCTCCTAAAATGTAATTGCTGTCATAGAGACTGCACCATGCTGAAGAACGGTGTTCGATTGAAAAAATAAAATGTCAAAGTGTATAATATATAAACTTACTAATACATAAATGAAATAAACTGTATCTCTCAAAAATAAACAAATTTATTGCTTAATTATGTTTATTTTGGATTAATTTACATTTATATTATAAATTTAATTGCACTCATCACAGTTATTATTAAATATTATACTCTTGCTAAAAAAATTTTCTTAGAATTAATTTTAATATTTTTCAAAGAAGAGGAAAAATTTAGTTTCAAACAATATAAAACACTATTTTCAAAATATTATCTGTAAAATAATATGTATTAAAAAGTATTAATTTAATCAGACATGAGAAAAATTGCAGCATTTAATAAAAAAAAATCTAAATAAAGAAAAGTTTCTAGTTGAGAAAAGTTTGAGCCATTTTCTAGCAAATAAAGAAAAATGTAATACAACAAATGTATTAAAAAGATAAAATTAATTAAAAATTGAGTTTTCACCTTGTTTAGTGGATAAAAAATTAACCACTAGAGAAACAATTCAGTAGATAAGCCTCATCTAAAATACATCCATGAAGCTATACCTAGTATAGAGCAGTGCATATGAATATATCCATATTTCGTCTATGAATTGTCCAATGCCGACGTCTCGTAGACATATAATGAACGTAAAATGGTTGGATTTTTGATATGCCATGGATCTAAACTGGATCAAAAAGGGACGCGTCTTCTGGATTAGAGTATATCTCAGTGATGATGTCATATCGATGTCTTCTGGATAAAATTATGTTGTTTGGGTGAAGATGATAGAATTTTCTTCTTCAAATTGGGAGAGTTTTTGTAGTATGAATTTTTCTGCAATTTTCCCCATGCTGGATAGCAAGGAAATAGGTCTATAATTAGGTGGGATATGTAGGTTCTTCCCCTGCTTTTTAATTTGAACAACAACTTTCTTCCATTGGAGAGGGAAGTATCCGAATTTTAAAGCGTCATTAAAGATAGTAATTAAGAAGCAAATAGCAGTACCGGAATTTGCATCATGGCTTTGAGATATTATGAATCCCAAGACTCTTTTTTGGATTAAGATTTATGATTACATTTTCAACTTCCGAAGCTGAAATCAGGTCTGCTTCTTAAATAGCGGTATTTACTTAGAAGTATTGTAGGTAATTGCTCACCCTAAGCAAGATTGCCAAGTCTTTTTCCCCATTTACCTTGTCATTGGTCTGAAATTGACTTTCAAAAACATTCGCTAATCTCGGCTTTGGCAATGTTGGATGTTGCCCTGGGGGCGCCATCTATGAGAACTAGAAGGCAGTGCTGGGAATTTTTTAATATAGGTTGCTCTCAAAAAAGAGTCATCCTTAACGTTTAAATTATGTAAGTATTTATTCCAAGAGAGTTGGTTGTGTTTAGCTATTTATTTACTGATGGTCTTTCTAACTGAAATAATTTGTGGATGATTTTCTAAGGCGGTTGTAAAATATTCTAAGCTTGTTTCGTTCCCATACGAGTTCGAGGATAGACTCAGGTAGATAGAAGGGATTGGGGTTAGCTTTTGTAATTTTGCAATCCTTTAAAGCTGATGTAAAGGTGTCAGAGATGAGTTCTATTTTGCTTTAAATTTCTTCTATATTGTTTGTTGGTTTTAATAAATGGAATAGAATATTTTCATTAAAATCTTCTCTGATTTTTTGCCAATTGACTCTTGTTGTCGTATTTGTGCTATCATTTCCCACTTGGTTACCATAGTGAGCAGTTACATGGGAAATGATCAGACGGTAGCTCTTTCTTCGTAATCAAATCTGAGGGAAGGAGTGACCCCTGGAAAGAAGCAAGTCAATGAAATTCCTAAGGGTAGATCCCTAATGTGTAGGTTGGTTGGGGACATGCAGGGTAAATTCCCTGTTGTCAAGAAAGGATTTAATAATATGACCATGAGGGTAATCATATGCACGGTTCAAATTTCTGTGTTTTGCTCTGAGGTCACCAGCTAGAAGAATTTTGTAATTTATTGAAACTAATGTTTCTAGGTCTAGATTAAGTAAGTCATTTCTTTCAGAAGGAAAATAAAGCGAGATAAATAGCTGTGTCATTATTATCGGGTTGTTTCAGTTTAATAATAGTGTCTTGGCCAAAGTAGAGGTCTGGGATGGGAATGAGTAAATAATTTTGCGTTTAACTAAAATGGCAGTTGCTCCTTGTTTAGATTTGAGGTCGTTCGGGTAGATTTCTTAATATGCTATTTTAAATTTGAAATTTTATCTAAATGTGTTTCCTGGAGCAATACAATATCCGGATTATTTTCATTTATAAATTGTTTAAATTCAGATTGTTTCTTCGAAATGCCATTGGCATTCCAGTACATTACAGTCGTTGATTGAGTTCTGTAGCTGCGTTTGCTTCATTTATTCGCTTTGTAGATATTACAATCAGATTGAATACCCGTCAGCTTCTTTCTATTATTTTGCTTTGCCGAGTTTGCCTTGTCACGCTATCGTGACTTTTGACATTGTACTTCTAGAAACGCCTAAAATTTGGGATGTTTCGGTTACAGTTGCTTCAGCTAGACAGGCTCTTACAATTTGGTCTTTTTGAAATTCTTAGAGATCTCAGATATCACACTTAAAAAAAATCCATGACTTAACAGAAATTTAATAAAGCTGTGTTACATACTACCAGAATATATACATTTATATTTGTAAAAAACTGATAGCTATAATTTGATGCTTACTAAATTCACTTAGAAATACCGCTTTTATTCAGTGTTCCCATTATTTTGATAACCCACTGAAGGCATCACAATGCTTTTTAAGCAATTACCCATTAGTGTTAAAGGTGTTGTGTATCGAATATCAACTGACTGATATTTTCTTATTTAATCTCTCATTTAATCTGTTAATGTTTATGAGCAAGTTTCGTTATAAATATATGTAGCAATTTAATTAAAATTACGATTGCTCAATTAAAAGTGCTCTACTGTAAATTATTTTTAAACACAAGAGAAATGCTCTTATTCTTAATTAGATTTGAATACAGAAATAATAAGCTTAATTAACTAAAGTAATAGTCATATTAGTTTGAGAAAATGTGATAATTAGTGTAATTATTTTTTATTAATTACTTAATGATTGAACCAGTGAAATGATAGCAACTATTCTAATGGGGCATCTATGTCAATTTTTTCTAAATTCATTAAGACTGGCTTAACATTATTTTTTTGTAAATTTTTTTAACCTTTTGGAGAGACCATTATTTTGCTTTTGGTACTTAAAAAACTATGCAAATCGCTTTCAGAAAAATAAATTAGACTGAAGAGGTGGAAAATCAGAAAAAGGTCGAGAAAATGAAAGGTAAGAGATGGGAGAAGATGAGAAAGAGAGAGAGAGAAATGTGTGTCACACCTGAGGAATTCAAAAATATTCTTTGGAAAATTTCTGGATGTTCAGAAGTTAGTGCTGAAGATATAGGAGACGGATTGTGTAAGTGAAATCCTACATTTCAAATTGCAAATGATGACAAATTTATTTAAAGTGTCGATTAAACTGCTGACCTTAATGTCAAAGTTGAAGAGACACGAGAGCATCAGCCAGTGAAGCATATGCCGGGTTTGAAATTACTTCAAAGTGGATAAGGCATAAGCCCGAGTGCAACCACTGGCAAATTCTCAATCCCAAGGGGATGCGCAACTTGACTGCCCGAAAACAGATGAAGGCAATGAAACAGCTTACAGATTGAAATGTTCAGCAAGCAATGTGATTTTCATTTACAGCACTGTACAAACATACTGCATTAATGTATTGCACATGCAAGTACCTTTACGTATAAAAGTGTTACATTTTCATTTAATCGATCAAAAGCTCTTTTTTCTTTAAAAATATGCAGTTTTTTCTTCCATTTCCAAAGTACAATGATGAATTATAAAACTCCCTTTTTTTGAAAAAATCTAATTATACGAATGGAGTCCGGTTCCAATTTGTTTTAAATATAATGTCTAATGAATCTTATTTTAGATTCTCCTTTATAAAGAAAAGACTTAATATTACTCTTATTTTATTATATTCTTTTAAGATTTTATATATAGATTTCTTTTAAAAATAATCAACCTCCCCTCCCATGTAATTTATATTTTACCATCTAAATTTTTTGTATTTTAATTAATCTATACAGATTACCGGTGTCCTTATAGAATTAAAAAGATAATAAAGTAAAAAAATAGTGATTGAAATTGCTTCTAATTTTAGAGAATTTATTTTAACTAAATACTTTTCTCCTTAAAGATGGCAGATAAAAATACCTTAATGAAAATTAGGAATAAATAAATTTATTATAAAGATAAAGAGAGGAAACCCAAAATATTAACAAATTTCCATTGATTTAAAACCCTTGACTTCAATCCAATTTCTACTTACATTAAACATAGTATTGTGCTTCATAATGTGGTGATTAACTCATTAACTGCCACGATCCCATTCTGGGATTTTGCGTACATCAATCGGCACCAAAAATATGTTGGATGCCTGACAGAGTTTAGTTTCATCCTATATGTAACTGTTTAGGGGATAGCAGAAAGTGCGTATCCTGTGCTTAGTTTCATTACAACAAGCGAACAAATTTGAAGCACTATATTTTTGGTTTGGTTTTAATATTATGAAATAGTGTAGGTAAATGCGTAATTTAGGTTTTTTTTTTTATTTAGAGATTATAATGTTCTCTTATTTACTTAGTTTTTTGTTTTTAAATAAGATTTTATCGATCATTTTATAATATTCGTTTGGGAATTGTGAATGACATCAAGTACTTTTACTCCAATAGGAATTATTTTTATTTCATGAGCGATGAGTAAGGAAAAATTTTTACGCTTGCTGATATAGAAGACGACATAAATGACCGTAAAACCCTATTCGCACTGCATTTTTTAATCAAGTTAAAGCAGGGATGCACAACCTATGTCCCGCGGGTGAAAATTGGCCCGCGTCGCCTTTAAAGTTGGCCCGCGAATGTTGTTAATAAAATAAGACTAATTTAAAAAGAAATGAGACTCTTTCAAATAAACAAAAGAAAAATCTGATAGGAAAACGATTCTACATCAGAATAAATATTTTACATTTGTGAGCAAACTTTTTCTTTAATGAATTTAAACAAATCAAAAATAAGAAATAGGATAGCAGATGAGAACCTTTCTTCTGTTTTAGTATAGCCACAACGAATCTTAAGCCCAACATAAAATCAATAACTTCAAATATTCAGTCACAGCCATCACATTAAATTTTACTAATTTTTTTTCAAATGTTAAATTGTGTTCTTTGTATAATTACCAAAAAATTTTCTCCCGTTATTCAATTTCAAGTTTTTTGTCTGGAAATAAAGTATTTTAAGCATATCTATATTGTTTGTGTTTTATTACTTTATTGTATAATGTTTGCATGAGTAAATTAGCAATTATACAATTCATGCATATTGCCACGAAAAACAGTGTTTTCACGTTTATAACATGTTTTAAAATTTACGTACTGCTTTGGCCCTCGACATGATCTTTTTTCATATTTTGGCCCCTCATTCTGAAAAGGTTGTGCACCCCTGATTTAAAGTTATATATATAAATCTGATTTAACTTAAACATAACGCTGAAAATAGAGTTCGCACTACCTTACACTCGAAACTGATTTAAGAAATATTGGCTTTTGTATAAAACTTTATTATAATATATTTTTGAATTTTTTTATAGTTGAAGATGTTTATTAAACATTTACACACCAAAATGACGTTAATTAGGATTATGCTATTTTAAATGAGGAATACGTTGTTCACAGAGAATGTTGTTGACAAATCTATTTCACCTCAAACTTATATATATATTTTGATGCTTAATTAATACTCTTTTGTAAATAATTAAATTTTATTATTTTTCTTAAATTTTACATCTTTTATATTTATTTTGATCAGTTTTAGATATTTTAACAAACACCGACCACATTGTAGCAGAAAACAAGATTTCGCTAAATCAGCTGAAACATTTAAATCTGTTCGCCAATTTGATTAAAGATAAATCAGTTTCGACTTTTACTTACATCACAAGTTGCTATCGTGGGAAAGTTCAGGTTAGAGTTAAACGCGTTTAAAAGTGCAGTCCGAACGGGCTATAATTTCTTTGAAAACTATTGTTGAACTTTCTTCCAATAAAGCTGATATCGTGTTTCATATATCGAAGACACTACATTACAAGATAGTTGTCCCAAAGATGTTCCCGACAATCTAAAAATTATTTCAAATGCTCTGAATATAATTTAACAAGCACAGACCTTAATAACACCAGTGTAACTAGAACTGTACAAAAACGAAAACACATGGGAAAAATTTAATATGAAGAGTCTAGAATTTTCAAATATTTTTAAGACAAAACATAATTTGAATAAATTATACTGCTACATAACTTTTGTGCATATATATATATATATATATATATATATATATATATATATATATATATATATATATATGCACAAAATGAATTTTAGCAGTAATGGGATGAGAATAAGCGAAAATAAATTTTATTCTTATCCTTCATATTACCGTTCGCTTACTCTTGGTTCTTCCTTGAAAATGGTGCTTTCATAGGTATGGCACTAATTTGCTCTATGTCAATCAAAAGAAATTTGCTGTTACTTTTTTCTTTTTTCAGAATTTAAATTTTCGTCTTCCAAGTATATTCCAAATATTTTTTTGTCATCATCGGTATCTAACGACTCAGATTTACTTTCCGACTGATTAATCTTTTCCAAAAATTTTCATTTTAAATGAGTTCACTTTTATCATTTCTTCAAAATTTATTGCCTGTGTTTACTTCTTCTATGTACTCAGATTATCTTGACATACTTAGGTAAATAGTAATATTAATATAACGAATAAACTAACACACTCAAAGGCAAAACTTAAACTATATATACGAATATTCAGCCCCCTTTTTTTCTATTAAAATAAACCGGAAATTTGAAACCAAGGCAGATTTGGAATTTAAATCCACGTCTACTTTTAAACAAACTAACTCACAAAATCTTTGCAGATGCGTACCCCATATTTATAAAACGTTCAAATCTCATGTGCACAATATGCCCATGCGCGAAAATTCGTATAAAATTTTCGAGCTCAATAGTTTTATAAAGCAGCAAATATTTTTCTCGATCAAATGATCTGTCATGGTGAATATAACATTAGGCTACACACATTTATAAAATTTATCACACACACACACACACAAATAAGAATAACATATATTTAATAGAAAAAAATCATTAAATCAATTGTGAAAACTCAATATTTTATATGAATTTTCTAATGAAAATTTCACAACCGATTATTTGATAGGTAATGTAACGTTAAAAGTTCAAGTTATTTTCTAAATAAAAAAATATGACAATAACTTTTTGAATACAAATAAATTTATATAACATAAAATTTAAAAGCAAGATTTCTTGCTTAAAAAAATTCAGACATTAATTATAAATATATTCAAATATTTTTTGAAAATAAAAAGGCAATTTAATATAATTTATTTTTATATATTTTATTTATATCCAAAACACATAAGAATAATTAGCAATACATATGTGTGTTTATAAACGAGATATTTTTACAAAATAAAAAAAAATGTATGAATCATTAGTAAAATATTATCTCAGATTATTTATGATCAAGACCATATAATGCATCGTTTGTCTTTTTCACAGCTTGCCAAAAACGAACCACAAGAGCTCCAGCAACATGAAATCACATTAGAGGTATGAGCTTTTAATTGTTTTTCAAGAGTACTAGATGCAACATTCCACACATAAACTGATTTATTTTTAGACCCACAGCAACAATATTTATTATCAGGACTAAATTTAGCTCTTGTCCAATCACAGCCTACTTCAAATCCTTCTCCACGAAGAGTACATATATCTTTAAACTGTCTTAAGTCAAATATTTTCAAACAATCACTACGTTCAGACGCAAGAAGGAAATAGCCATTTTTTGACAAATCCAATGATGTCACAGATTTTGTACAAGTAACGTGTGTAATTTCACTACCTATCCGTGGATCCCAAATTCGTATTTTCTTATCAGAATGGCCGCTAATGACAAAATGACTAGGCCTACTTACAACATCTGTCACTGGTGCACTTGTATTATAAGTTACAATGCAAACTCTCTGGCGTAAATCCCACATCTTCAAAGTCTGATCAGAGCTACCTGAAACAATACGATTAGCTTCATTCATAAACTTTGATGATGTGACTTTACCACTGTGTCCAGTTAAAGTATGACGTATCATGAAATCACACATTGTCCACACTCTACTGGCAAAATCAGAAGATGCACATAACAGTAAACTGGCCTCTGGATCTATGTCAACAGACAGTATGGAAGAATTACAGCCTCTAATGCTTTCTCTTAATTCAACTTTGCTATTATTCATTTCCCACAACTTAACTTTTCTGTCAGATCCTGCAGTTACAAAATAAGACATTTGTGGTAACCATAAAACAGCATTGATTTCACTATCATGAGCAACAAACTCATGTTTTACTTTAGAAGGTACAGAAGAAGTGGTGGATATTTGTTTATGTACAGATTTAGGCGATGAAACTTCTTTCTTTTCGAAATCATTAACTTTTGATGATTTTGTAACACTTATGTCATTTGCTGCTGCGAGTAAGGCAGATGTTATAGATGATGACTTAGAACTCTCACAGCTTCCCGAATTTTTTTCCAAGCTTCTAAGCGATACTAATTCATCTTTCAGCCTTTTGTTTTCAATTTCTAATTCATTTTTCTTAATTTCAACACTGGAAAATGTAATATTTAAAGCATCAAGTTCATCCATTTTGTCTTGTAAAATAACCTTCATATTTGATATTTGTTTTTGGTGCGTTACATTGAGTTCTTTACTATTTTTCAATTCTCTTTGAGCTTGCTCCAATTCACTTGCTTGTTTTGCTAATAAATTATTCTTTATTTCAACAATATTCTTCAGTTCTAATAATTGCTGAGCATATTCAGAAATTTTAATATGACACTGCTTCAAATCTTCTTGCAAGCTATTACATTTTGCTACTAAATTGGAGTCTTCAGATTTTAGCGATTCCGTATGGGAAGATCCATCTATGACAGTCTGCTCAGTCGTTTGCAATTTTCGAAACAATGTTTCCTTCTGCAAGAAATCTAAAGATTCTAATAATTTATTGCTATATTTTATAAGGTCCTGGAAACTATGCTCTTTGAGGTTTCTCTTCCTCAGTTGAGACAAGATTTGGCTGAAAGTAATATAAATAATTATTCCACATATTTTTTGCTAGATTGTATTTACATAAAATATTTAAATGGATTAAAATATTACTAAAAAACAAAAGTTTTATTCAGAATTAACAATTAATAACTATGAACAAAACCCTTAGTTTTATCTATTTATATCTTTTGTCACCATTAAAAAGTAGATAAGCAGTTAAATAACTATCAGTCAAACTTTAAATTAATGTCTTGTGAAATAAAAACATAAAATTTTATATTAATGAGAAAGCTTATTAATATTTAACAAATATAATTAAAAAATTAAAATATACTAAATAATTCTGAGGAGCGTTATCCTACCAACAGAGAAAGGTGAGTTTGTCAAGCCTGCTCAGAACTTTTGTATGAACCCAATAGAGCATTTATAGAATGAACTGAAGCTATTAATCCATTCAAATTATATTCCCAATAATTTCTCTTTTTACACTTTAAAAGCTATTTCTATCAAGATTCACAGAAACTTGATATAAATAATTCTCGGCATTTTGTTTCTGCAATAAAAGCTAAAAGAGGCTACTCATTACTAAAAATTATGTATTATTTTTTGAGAAAACAAATAAGATTCCCGAATTTCCTTTGTCCATAAAATGTATGTTGTATAGTCAATGAAAATTTAATTGTAAAATAGTAACTAATTAATTGAAAGAAAATAGCATTTAACAACACCAGTTTCTTAATATATTTTTGTATCATTTATATCACATTATTTTTACTGTGCTTTATATCTTGAAGAAACAATAAAAGTATCATTATTATTAGGATCATCAGAGTTTCCATCTTCAATTTTAAAATGATTTTTCTTCATTAATAAATCTTGTAAGATTTGCAAGACAGCTCAATTTTTATCCATGATAATTTTAAAAAGTCACAGATTAGATTGAAAGATTTAAATTATTTTGACTTTAAAGATTGTGATAAATACAATTAATTTTTATGATATTGATGCAATCTTGAATATTCTATATTAAGCATTCTGTTTAAATAGAAATCTCTAAATTCAAATTGTATACATAAACCTGGAGAACAACTCCACTCAAATGGGGTTTATGAGCTATATATATATTATTAAAATATCTGAGCAAATATTTTGAAAGCTTTTTTTTACTGATTGAATTTAATTTTCTTTAATTTGTGAGATATTAATGATAAAAGTAATTAATTTATCAAGAAGTATTTTGAAATGATCTAATGTTTAAATTTTTTTTATTATATTCTTTACAGTTACTTGTAAACATTGTAGCATTATACACACAATAGTGAACAAAATAAGAATTGTGGTTTTCAAAACCCCAATTGTACTCAATATTGAACTTTGAATATCACATTCTCACGCTATTTTCAGTTTTAAATGTGGAAATTTTGAATATTTTATATTTACTTATTACAGAAATATTATAAGAAAGACTAGAAGCTCAATTTCATATTTTACAAAGATTACATACTTCAAAACAAGTATAAACTGACTCTAAGAATCAATACTGTTATTTGTACTCAGTCAATTAAATATATAATCTCACTTCTTCAATAATTTTATTTTAATTAATCAAAAGAATACAAACACTTTAAAAACACATCGAATGTAACAATACCATACACACACACAAGCAATATTAACAACTGCTCTGTAAATCTAAATAACAAGTATTCTATGAAAACTCGGATTTCCAATTAACAGGGCAAAGTCACCTATCTTAAAAAAAAAAAAAAAAACATTTGTTGTAATGCAATCTAGCATGGGAGAATAATTAAGCAATAAAGCTAAATCAATAACATAACCTTCTTACAGAACTGGCAACTAGAAACAGGGTGATCCTTGTATGGGTGCCAGGGCATAAAGGTATCGAAGGCAATGAAAAGGCTGATGAGCTTGCTAAACAAGGATCGTCTTTTGTTCCCATTGGTCCAGAACCTTTTTGTGGGATCAATTTGAAGACCGCAAAAACCAATGTTCGCAGATGGGAAAAACGGAAGATGTATGAAGCTTGGCTCAAATCTCCTGGTCAAACCCACGCTAAAGGTATGATCTGTAGGTCATCAGCGAGGATTTCCTATGAAATTCTTAGATGCTCTAGGCAGAAGATACGTTTAATCGTAGGCTTCATAACTGGGCACTACTATTTCAGAAAACATCTCCATAAAATGGGACTGTTTCAGCAAGATCCTATCTGCAGGAAATGTCATATGCAAGAGGAAACGGCCAAGCATATCATTTATGAATGCGAGGCTCTTGCCCTCCCTAGATTAACCTCTTTAGGCATCATCCATACTAGAGAGTTACACCTAGATTCCATTAAAGGGTTATCAGACTTTATTAATAAAGTGGGTGATCCGAGCAAATGGAACTAAGAAACATTGGGTTTGGAGTTAACAGTACAAAATGCTGATAAAAGCAGAGGTGCTCAATGACATACAAACCCAACTCGAAGAAGAAGAAGAAGAAGAAATCAATAACATAAATAACATGTATTTTTCTGAAAACTAGTTTTATTATTTACAAGGATTACAACAGACTGTGAAATAAATTTTTTTAAACATTCTTTTTATATATGCCAAAACAAATATAATAAAATTATTTAATTCATTAACAAGACACAATCAATGAAAATGAATAACATCAAATACCATTATATGGTCTAAATCAGAAATTGTTGCAATAAAACTGACATATTTTGAATTGACTAAAATGAAGTATTTCAGATTTAATCATATTTAGTCTTATTTACACATTTAGATAAAAACAATTGCAATATAATATATTTGCAATTAATAAGCATCAACAAATTAAACAATCTTTCGCAAAATTGTGAGCCTGAATCTGTTAGAAATTCAATTAGAAAAAATATTATCAAATTATTTTCTTCAGAATATTGTTTGGTACCATTGGAATCTGTATTGGGCGAAATTGCAATAGTGTTAACTATTAATAATGAAAAAAAAATAAATAAAAAAAAATATCAGAGTTTTTAAAATTACATGAAAAACTAATTTTGAGTTAAGAATATTGAATTAAGAAGAATTAACAAGACTAAGGAAATTTTTGCATTTTCCTACACATTTTACCCCTTATTTTTGAGAAGTTTATAAATCCCAATTATTTCTAACATTAAAAACTGTGAATTTTTATGGAATTAAATGCTAATAATGTATACAAAATAAATTGTAAACATAAATTATCAAAAACTGCTGGGTAAAGTGTGAAGAAAAATACCTACTGAATAAAAAAATGAACATAAATTTCTTATATCAGGAGGACATTTAATATAATATCATTAAGCTTACAGAAATAATAAATTATTTTATAAAATTTTTTATTTCCTTAAAGTATAATAAGTAATTGTTTAATAGCTTCTCTTTTTGTTTATTAGTAATGCATTGATGAAACTATTTTCTTTCTAAAAAGAAGATATACTGTACTAGTATACATACACATTTATATAAATTTAGCAATACTACAATATTTTGAAGTCAGCAGCCTTATGAAAGTATGGATTGAGAAATTTAGTAGAAATAACTATGCAAAAAAATATATGTGGATGGGGAGTGGGAAAGGCATAATTTAATTAAACAATTCTTATGTAGATTAATGTTTAATTAACACATATTTACAAATACAACTATGTACAATTTTGGGATATTTACAATTAATCATCGTTATCATATCCAAATGAAATGAGGTTTAAATTTATGGGGGAAGGAGCAGCCACCTTGTTATCAAACACAACATCTTTCAGCGTCTCAGTCTTTTGACTTACTGTTGCTCACTGGAAAAGTTTACCTGCTTCTTGAGCTCCATGAAATGGTGACGTCGGCTGTTGAGTATTTCATCCACCGCATATATATAGTCTTTTCAATTCTTAAAATCCTTTTCATAAAATATGCAATAGGTTATAATAAGTTTTTTGTTATTGTTTTCGTAATTTGTTAAGCAGAACTTTATAAGAATTATATCAATTTTGAAAGTTAAAAAAATTCAGTTTAAGGAATCAGCTTCAAAATATACATAAAACAATTTGAAGATAAGTAAAAACACTTAAATTCATACAACAGTGTAGGTCTTCTCTTTTAATATAACAATTGATTTAAAATAAAAATGTACATATTATTTACTGAAATGTCATTCACTAATACTATTATGAGTTTATGACCAATAAAAGAGCTGCAAGACTGCAAAAAATTCTTATTAGTGATATCACAGAAGTTATTATTGTCTAATAGTGAGACTGATTTTTGGAATGGGAGTTTCCCTAGTGAAACCAGCCAAATTAGATGTTGCATTTTTACTTGTATTTTTGTTAGGATTGATATATTTTTTCTAAATTTGCATTTAGAATAATTCATAATTCACAAACATGAATGTTTCTTATTACCTTTAGAGTCAAGCATTATGTAAAAGATGTTGAAAAGTCTTACAAGTTCCATCCAGTTAAGCGATTCATACAATTCAGGGAAATAGAAGGCTTCACTAAGTTAAAAAGGTAGAACTGTACTATTTAGAATGGGAGGAAACCAATTAGACAGTCAATTACAAATATATCCACTACTGATACACATAATGATGGTTATAGCATGATTCCTATATGAGAATTTTTCAAAAAATTGTTATGTTTGAGAATTTTCTGCTTTCTTTCCTGGTAACATGTAAATATAAAAGACTGCTAAGAAAGGTTTCATTGGAGGAGAATATGTTGTAAATATTCACAACAGTCTTCAACAATTAAATTGTCTGCATTACAGTGTTATTGGTTTTGTTTATGGTTATTGCATTACAGGATGGTTATGCAGTTAAAGAATAGAAAGAATAATGGGAGCAATTTTTTACAGCAAATAAATCATATGTAAATTTTTCACTTTTTTTTTTTTTAAATCATAAGAGCAGGAATTGAAAAGGGAGTCAAACTATTAATTTAGAAAAATAACCTTAAATAGTACTATTGACTAATTTTTTTAAAAATTCTTTCCTATTTCCATATTTTCAATTTCAAGCAATTTGCTTTAATGAAATACAGTTCCAGTATCTTTATTAATACACTATTATATAACTAAGACTATTGAATGTTAAATGAAAATGCATAGTTTCAATTATGGGTATTGTGCCAGAAAATCAAATCATGATAAAATAAAAATACATTCAAAATAACATTTTAAAATAAAATAAAAAAAATTGATGATTAAATTTGCAATATACTTAATTTAAATTTTAAGTAAATAAGGAATAGAAAAGAGGACAGCTTAACATAGAGAAGGTTTAGCTAATCACATAGAGAAATGAAATTCAACTGAAAAAAAATCAGAGAACAAGAAAATAAAAAGTGATTTATTTTTGCATAATTAGTATACTATTACAAAACATTACACACCAACAATTGAAATAAGAGTTATAAATTTCATATTAATACCCAGAGATAATTCAAGAATGCACCGAACTTTGATGGATGAACTTTTTGCTTTCCCTTATAGTATATATATATTAAAGCACAAACGATCTCATTTTTGAATTTATAGGTATTTGATTTCAAGTCATTTTGTGCTGAATAAACATACATAAATTTCAATTATTTTATTACATGATAAATCATTAACTATTAAAATGTGCTATTATTCAAATGAGTGTTTCAACTTATGTACATCCTGGTTCGGGCATGGATGTACTTTCTCTTTCTATCAATCTTGTCTTTGTCCTTTCCTAGTATGAATGGGTTGTGAATGGTTGCTTACCCTATAAATGGGTACCTATGGCCTGTGTGTACTAAGGAAGTTGGACTCCACACCAAAATATGGCTCCATTGGAAAAGTGAAGCAGCGCATCCCATAATACCAGCCAAGATGGCACAAGACAACAACTTATACACTATCAAATTTATAAAAGCAATGTTTTTTTATTCCACCTCAAACAAAATTGTAGACTGGAAACAATCAGTTGACTTGAAACCCTACACTTGGCATAACATTTCATGTGGGAATGGCAGTTGTAAGTACTCAATGTCCCTAAGAATTGTTGCTATATATTTTTGAGTACTCAATATCCCCATTTGATTGTACCCATTTTTTACAAATAGAAAAAGTCTTTCCTTAATATTGTCTATGCATAAATGAAATCAGTAATAATCTATAAATAAGGCAACTAAAATTGGCACAAGAATGAGAAAAACAATTAATAGTAATTGGCAAAATTTTAGCAGCTTGCAAACATTACAATTTAACATTACATATTCTTAGCTTTATTATTAACTTAATAAAATATTGCATTATACATATATTATTATCTTAAATTTGAAAATCTACATTTAATAACATATTACAGGTAGAAAATTTAACTGATTATTTTTATTTTTTAGCAAATAATTCTTTATTTATATAAATGAAAAAAATAATTTTCAATTAAATTAAAGCTTTTCTAAGTGTTTTCTTCAGATTTGACAAATAGATCTATTTATTTTCTATAGCAAATGATTTTTTCAATAAGTCAGATATGTTTAAACAGTTTTAAAATAATTAAGTGTTTATGCTGATAAAAAGATTATGTTTTTTCTAGGTAATATTTTTGAAATTAGCTAGTCTTTAATTCCTTACAATTAAAAATAAAATATTTCACAGAAAAAAATAAAATTTTTCTTCATCATTTAAGGATTTATGATTGTAGTTTTGAATTTAATTTCTAACCATAATATTTTAACAACATACGATAAAATTTTACAAATTCATAAAAATATTGACATTTTTATCAGTTAGAGTACTAGATGATACTGAAGTGTAAATCCTAATGATTTTCCTATGTTTATCTAATTTTCGTAACAACATAGCTAAACTACACCTTATCAGGAAATTGTAATGAATTTATGCAATGCATTTTATTTATCAACTCTAATTGCTTTCAAGTTTCTTTAGGAGAAATTCCAGAAACCTTGTTTGTTACGCATCAGAAAGTATTTCTAAGGTGTCGCAACATTCTCTGCATTCAATAAAATTTTTAAAAGAAAACAAAAAATAAAAAGTAATCCATTTTGACTTCTAATTTAAATTTAAGATTTAAACTTAAATTTCTTATTAATTTTAATATTTATAAAAATAAGACAAAAAATTTCCAAAGTGACAATACTATCATACTTACGATCTACTATCACATTTTTCCATGATTTAAATATTAGCTTTTATCAACTGAAAAACATATTTTAATTGCTATTACATGAAACAAGCACTCCCGTAAGTAAATATAAACAATTCCAGAATGTTGCCATATATAGAATAGTATGCAGCTAAAACTTACTGAAAATTGAATAATCTAAATATTTCTTGATATTATTTAATTGGAAATCTTTCAGAGATTCTTAGTTTAATTTATAATTACTATTTAAAAATTTAAAATATTTTAAGAAGTAGTAGCGCCATCTGTTAAATATAAATGTCAAAGTCAGTAGTTTATAGTTTATTTACAATCAATGTTTGCAAACAATTCAATCACATTTGAGAAGCACGACAAAGAAAGATGGATATATGAAAAAAAAAAGCTGATGCTTAAAGTTTAATGGCGAGTTTAAGCAATGATGAATTTGAATATTCTCTTCCTGAAATGGTCTTCCATGAATGTATTATCCTAAGTGAAAGCCAAAAAGTAGAATCTTGTGCCAGATGTCCTTTATGCAACGAATTTGCTGCAGTATTTCATTGCGCTAATTGTGTGAGGAGTGGTGATTTTACGCATTCATCAAAAACTTTCTTGGAAAGGTCTCTTTTTTTGTTATTTTATATTTCGTTATTCACTTAATGTTCAAATGATTCTCCCTGTTTAGTGCGAATATTTTGCAGTTTCACTTTTAAATTTTTTTCTTTCTGTTGATCAATAAAATATTGATTTACATGATGTTTTTCCTTAATGTGCTGAAAAATAAATTATATTCTAGAAGTAATAAACTGAAAAAATTATAAACTGATGAAAACTAATTGTTATTAATTAATTTTGTTAATTGAGCTTAATTTTATGGTTTATTTTTTCAATGTAAATTCGTTATTTTAAGGCATCTTACAAAATCATTTACTTTTTAAGTGCCTTTGTTTCCAGATCTTAAATCTTATATATAATAACTTTTCTTATGAGGTAAAAACAGCTACCTATAAAATATAATTTTTTTTCTATATTTAAAATGAACTTTCAATTATTATAAAAAATAAAATAATTTGCTTGTAATTATGTTTTAGAGTGCATCATATCTTAAGACACAGTTAACACCCATAAAAGCAATGAAACTAATCATAAACATAAGCTATAATTATTAATATAGTGTAGGAAACTGGATGCTAATATATATCATACTAAATAATAGAAATAAATTATGGGTGCATCTTAAACTGCTGTGAAGATTTTATTCAGTATGATCTATATATTAAGATCCAATTTTTTTAGCAAATTACTTTTTCTTTAAAAATAAAATGCTATTTGAAAGAATTATTTAGGGTGCACTATAAGAAACATGTAAAATTAAATTCATATCTAAAAATAATACTTTCATTTTATTGATTGTACTTCCCACAATAACATAAAGCTCAACTGAAAGCAAACCATGTTTGACTTAAAATTTTTGGAGCCAACCTTCTGATGCTTTGGTTGGTTGGTGTCTATTTGAAGTCAAGTCCAATTACTCCTTGTGCCCAAATCACTGACTTCTCATGGAGGAATAAGTGCCATTGCATAAGAGAAATTGGACTTCTACCTGTTGGGTCTACAGAAGGTAATTTATTTCCCTTCAACCAACCAATGGAGACATTCCCCCATCTGCAATCTGGGGACTTATTCTCAAGGGGTTACAATCTGATGCTTTGAAATATTTTATATTCAGCTTCATAGCAAAGCATCTGGATTTCTCTTTAATGACATTACCATCAACAGGTTCATTCCTCTTATTTTTCCAATCCAAGCAAGTAAAGCTTTTTCCAGTTTAGGATGTTTTGCTTCTCTACAATATTTTAAGAAGGTGTACTGTCACTGGTACTGTTTACTTTTTCAGTTTCTTTCCCAAGTTTTTAAGATTAATGAGAATATGTTTTTTAAACTGCATATTTTTTGGTAATTTTTGTCTTGTTTTATTTTATTAATTTGCTTCAACAGATAAACACATTTATTTCTTCAACTACGACATATCCTCAATGGAATTGACTCAATCTCTCTTTGCAAACGAAACTTTTAATTAATTTGATCAAATAAAATTAAACCAACTGCAGAACAAAAAAAATAAATAATAATAAAAATGTTTTAATGTGTCCACTACCTGTATTAAAAATATTCTTTTTTAATTTATTTAATAAGAATAAAGATATTATAATTTTAGTTTTAAGATGAAATAAAGGTGGAAATTTTCATGAAAATTAATTTAAGAGAGTATAGTGACTGAAGTGTAGAGGACTAGAAACAAGTATCATGGAGTAATGAGACTTGATTCTGACTGCTTAACACTAATGGTAAGCTGAGAATATGGTGTCAGGTTTATAAAGCCATGGATCCTGTATGCCAGGCTGGAAATGTACATAGGCATGGTGGCTTAATCTTGGTCTAGGTGTTTTTTGAGGCAATGTTTGGAATCGTTTTTTTTTTTTTTTTCTTGTACCTAGCCCTCAGTTGGACTCTTACTTGTCAGAAGTACCCGGGTAGAAGGCATTGTAATTTAGAAGCAAGGACCAAGTAGAAGATGTCTCAATACTTGACCTGCAACCTACATATGTATCTTTTCTCTTGGGGCATATTGTGACCACAACCTATTTAATATGTCTAAGCTTCTATAGTTAACATGATGGATCTTCAGTTTAATTGAGATTCAAACTCATTATCTTCTAATACTGAGAATGACACCTTAACCAACCAGGTCACTGCAGACTATTTGAATATGGTGTGAATGACAATTGTGATGGTAATAAATTATTTAATAAAATCTTTTAAATTAAGAATTTTCTGTCTGTTTTGTAAAGACATGGGTGCTGTACATTCATTGTTGGCATATTATTGAGCAGCAAGATCTCATGGGTTATCCGATGGGAAAGTTTTTTAACAGTTTCATGAATTATAAGAGTAAATTACCATTTTTCTAGAACAGGAAAACCAACTTGAATCTAGAAAGGGAAAATCAATCAATTTTCTAGATTCTAGATTGTTTATTTGATTGAAAATGAGTTACTTGGGTGATATATTGGAGAAATTAAATGCCTTGAATCTTCAGTTAGAAAGAGAAAACATATATTAGATACAAATTATAAAACTAATACTATCTTTTTTCCAAAAATGGAAATTATAAAACAGAAATTTATAAAGTGAAAAGCTAAAAAATTATTTAAAAATGCAAATGAATGTTTTAAAGTTTAGAAGGTTGAACAAAGTATCGAAGTTGATTTCGCAAACATTGAAAATCATTTAGCCATGCCGGCAAAAAATTAAAAAAAATATTTTCCTGTTGATGATGATTTAATAACAAATTGGTAAGGGCTCTTTTTCAAAATATATCAGGAGGTCTATCTACTGCTAAAGGAGAAATCTGTAGATTTCACATCAAATGTTGAAATAAAAGGCAATTTCATAATAAATCACTCTGAATTTTGTATAGGGATAGATAATTTGGATAGGGATAATAAGCATAATAGATACTTGAGCTAAAAACAAAAAAGTGTTTTGTGTTCTATTATCATATCCAACATCTTATTTTTGTGAAATCCAGATTTTCTGTGGTGGTTGTATTGAAGAGACAAAATATTAATCTGAATATAGAAAAAGAGAGCCAATATTTTAATATTAAACATTTCTTTGAAGCATTTAGCTGTGCTAGACAAGCCCATATGAATTGCTTGTAATTATTAAACTTGTTCTTGATTTAGTATTAATAAATTAACCACCAAATATATTAGGCAGAGCTGAAATGTTTATAAGAATTTTTTTTTAATTATGTCAAAATGTATTCTGTTTGCTTCCTTTCAGTAAATCAATATTTTATTTTTGACTTTTCTATGTGTTTGCTTTTATTCCTCACTTAAAATTATCACGCACCTTAGAAGGCACAACCCACAGTTTGAGAATTGCAGTTGCAATAGAAAAATATTAATTTTTGTTGGGATTTAACTAAATGCAAAAATTTTCATACGCTATTGTAGATGGGTATCAAATAATAAAAAACAGCTTTTTTAAATTTATTTGCATAGCTGTGTGTATGAACAGTTTGAAAATTTATTTCTTTGGATTTTGTAAGGGAAATGTTTTACAAGATGGGATTGTCAGCTGTACGTCTAATTCACAGCTTGGAAGGGCAGTTGCCTGATATAATTTTTAGGTTGTTTGTGCTAAATGAATATACCTGAACACAAGGTATTGCTGTTGTTTTTAAAAATTTTGACTTATTAACCAATATTTCCCTAAATTATATTCAATTGTTTCTCTTTTTGCTTATACTATTTTATTTACTTGTTTCTTTACTATAATTATAGTTCTAGATTACAATAATTTACACTGTAAAGTCAAACAAAGTGACAAATTTTCTTGTTTAAACATTAATATATTGCTTTGTATAAGGCACCTAATATTTTATTTTAAATAAAATGCATATGTATAAATTTTAAAACATATGAATTTGTATTAACTTTAGAATATTTAGATTCTAAAGTTTAGTATTGTTAATATATATTTTTACTTAAGTTATATAATGTAAAAACATAGATGTGGTATGAATTTGATAAACTTTAAATTCATATATATTTAGAAATATTAAATAAAAAATTTTGTTTTCTTTAAAAAATAATTTTTTTATTAAATTTTTACTTTTAAATAATAGCTTAATTATCTGTGATTTTAATCTGTAAAATGTCTAACATATTTTCATATATAATGTTTTGTTTATAAATTTGAATATTTATTTTCAGGTTTGCAGAGAAAAAGCATAAAATATATAAAATAGAAGAAGAAAAGAAAGATATATTAGCAAAGTAATTATTGTATTATACAACATTTATTTAAATTTTTCTATTTGTTAATGGAAATTTTTTCTTCTAAAATTATGCTTTTGTTTTTAAATTGAAATTTTGTGTATTGAATTGCAATTACTACTGTATTTTCATGCATATAATTCCCCGTATCATGCAATCTGCTAGGCCATTTTTTTCGTATAAAAAACAAACATTATATAAACTGTAGTCAATTTTATGTGAGTAATTCAAAATATGTGCTGTTGATAATGTAATCACATAAAATGAAAAATAGGTATTTGTTTCCTTGATGTTTAAGTGAAAGAAAATATCATTTTCAAATAATGTATTGTTAGACACATTTTTATATTGCACTTGTATTTTGTTTATTTTACATTAATGCATTTGTTACCATTGTCACATGAGAAACTGCACAGTCAACATCTTCAAGTCTTTGGCATCAATGAAGGAGGTTGAGGTTATTATTTTCCTCTTTTAATTTCAACTATTTTTATCCAAAAAACTTTTCTTTGCATGTTTGAAAAAATTAAAATTGTTAAAAAAATGGTATGATAAGCAAATTTTAACACCTGCTCATAAATATTGACAAATTCTACAAACAAAGGACTCTATTTTTAGTAAGTAATCTGCATTACTAAAAATGGAGTCCTTTGTAAATGCAGATAATGGAATCAGTTGGTCAAGCCAAACCTAAATTTTTTAAATGCCATACATTTGTATCCAATGGGTGCCAGTTTGAAATAAAAATAAAAAGGGCAGGATAAAATTGTTTTTCTTTTTTAATTGCAGAGAGAAAATAAGTAGTTGAAATTATATTCCACTAGCTGAACAATTTACTGCCAAAAGCAGTAATAAACTCAATTAATTTCTATATAAAATTGAACTTCCAGAGCAAGTTAATTTTAAAAAAAAATATATAACTTTATAAAAATTTTGATTAAAATTTCATAAAAAAAAAATCAGGAATTATAGAATTTATTTTGAAAAATTGGGAAATTTCAGAGCATTTTTTAAAAAATCATGATGTTAAAATATCTCTAACCATTGGCACTTATTTATTTATTTGCTGTCCCCAACCAGTAAAACGGAATAGGAATTTATCTAGGTTAAGTTCCTCTTAAACACAATTAAAATAATATACTTTAAAATAAAAAAGAAAATGCTACCTTGTGATAACTAAATTTACTTATAATTATTAAAAACCTTCAAATTATGACTCTTCAGATTCAGAAATAAATAAACTTACTACATTTTCACTTAATATATTATCTGATTAACTAGATAATAAGTCTTCATTGTTGGAGAGAGACATTTTTATTTTCAAAATTGGATTTTCTAAATGCATTTTTTATTATAGCTTCCAAGACTTAAAATTTCAAACACCAAAATTTTGAATATTATACCAAAATATTGAATTGAAATTACTTACTACTAAAGTATTAAAATGCTAATATCTATAAACTAATTTCATAAAGTTTACATCTTAAAAAAAATATACATATATAAACTAAATATCACACAGTCAACAGCTGACAACCAGGTATAAAGTAAATAAAATGTATTTTTATGAATGCTCAAATTTTAATTAGCTGAGTAGTAGCACCCATTTAAAAAAAAAAACTTAAGTGTAGTGCAATCTAGGGCTAAATTGAACTGGGCAATAAAGCTAAATGTATAACCTAAGTAAATTCATTTTTATGAAAACTAGAATTTTAATTTATTGGGCGGTGGTGCCTACCTTAAAAAATACTATAATATAGTGCAATCTATCTCCTATTTAAACTGGCCAATAAAGTTAATTCTATAATGTAAACATACATTTTTATAAAAAAAAAATTTCTAATTAATTAATGGTAACATTCTGAATAAATCTAAATAAGTATATATGAAATATTTATAAACAATACTTAATTATGTCGTAAAACAAAAATTACATTACACAGATGCATTCAAAAACTGTAAGCCATTTTGCTGCATTTTATTGCTTATACTGGAATCAGTCTAAAATTTAAATTGAAACACTTAGTTTTAAATTTGTCTTATGTATTATCTGGCATTATAACAATGAGTTTATACTTCTAAGTAGTTATATTGTATAAAAAATAATTGTTATTAAGGCAAATAGAAGTTATACTTAAATACTAAATTTAGATAATTTATTATATTTTGAAAAATTTTTTGAATAACTTAAATGCATAAACCATTTTTTTATAACTGTAAATAATGAAATTTTTATAAAACTATATTAAAAATAAAAAAATTTGTATAAATCTATATTATATTAAAATGGATTATGTTGAATATCTTTTGCAATCATAATTAAATTAAAGGAAAAAGAATTCTTCAGTAATTGTAGTTATGAGTAAATTAAAAAGCAAGTATTTTCTTCTTACATTTAAAGGTGCTGAATTTAAAATATTCTTTATTTATTGAGAATAATTTGATTGTTTTGCATGAAATTTTTATACCAATGTGCAATTTCTGAATTTTGTCAGGTATGAAATTGCTTATGCTAAGAAGATTGAAATTGAAAATGTGGTAAATATATTTTCGTTTATATTATTATTTTTTTCTGCATAAGAGAACAACTGAAATTTTCAATATTTGAAAAAAGCATGAAGTAATAAGATTAGAACATTAATTTTATTTTAGAGCTATGATTTTTATTTATGAGACTAAATTTTTTTTGGCTTTTACATTCCTAATATTGTTAAATGCAAAATAAGAGTCTTAAAACAATAATAATATTTCGTTAATAAAAATAGTTTTTAATTTTACAATATTTTTAAATATTGAAAATATATCAAAATCATTCTAATGGAGTTAATTTAAACTTGTTAATCACCTATAAATTTAAATTGTTTCGTCTTATCAAGTTAGTTTATTTTAGAAATATCAGTTCTCATTTTAGAAAATTAACTATTTGTTAAAATGATAATGTATTTCCATGTTTAGACTTATAAGGATAAAAAGAAATCACACACACACACCAAGTTCATTGAAAATAATTCTTAATGTTATTTAAAAAATATAACTATGCACTTTAAAAAAATAAATGATTTTAGCAAATTTAGTATTTAATTTCCTCTAACAATATTAGAGGAAATTGAAATACTGAATTATATTTTTATTAAAATAATTAAATAAAGTAATTTCTTGAAAGCTTTTATTACCATATTTGTTAAATAATTTTACATTTACAAATTATTTTGAAGAGTCAAATTTATTTTAAATTTGATCAAGTATTCTTACTTTATAGTATAAATTAATCATCATACTGTTTTTTTTTTAATTTTTATAAGAATTAAATGGAAGAGTTCAACTCAAAATTTATTCCATTCATTATATATTAGTCAAAACAAGTTTAATATCATAAAACATGTACAATTATGCCTAGAATTGATTAGGGTTACTCTAGTTGAAAATTGTTTTATTTAATTATCATGCTTGTTATTTCCTTTGTAATTAAAAGAGAAGAAAAATAAATATTAATTTTTTAAATATCAAAATTTTATCATTAAATGTTTAGTCAAAGCAGTCATATTTATTTAACAACATTTATATCTAAAAGTTGCTGAAGTTATATTGTGTTTGTTGATTGTGTTGCATAATAAAATTGATTGCTGATTGTAAATTAATTGAATCATGTGTATTAATTTTACTTACATTTTTAATTAACTATATATAAACTTCAATATAGATAATTATTAACTGTTATTTTCCATAAGAATGTAATTTAATCTGCAACTAGGAATTTAGAAATATATTTGTTACCTTTTTGTGAAAGAGGAGTATAATTAAAATACACAAGTTATGATTAAAAAATTCATAATACAGTGGGTACTTATTTTTACAAATCTCCAATTTATGATCTAGTAATTTGTCTCTAATGTAGTCCTATAAACACAATGATAATTTTTATTCCCATTTACCAACTAAAATTTTAAAACATCTCTTTTTTGTGTGCTTATTTATGTATTTATGTATTTTTAACCCCTGATTTTTTTTTATCTTTGCTATTTTATTGCTGAGAAATGTTGATTGACATTTTTTATCAGAAAATCATTAAATTCTTCCAATTGTGGTTAATTGCACTATTTATAATGAAGACCTAGAACTTTTAAAGCAATTTCTGTGGAAATTCTGCCTTTATCTAACTTACATTTTAAAAACCATGAATAAGTATAGTCAACATCTTCATGCAAAAATGCTGTACAGTACTTTTGCAAAGAGTTTTCATGGGTATAATGTTGGTATGGTTACAGAAAATTAATATCCTAGATGCGATGAACATATCAATCTGTGCTTGAAATTATGATGAAAAGATATCTAGAGCATTTTAACATGCCATTGTAAATGAAAATAGCAAAGAATATTTACTTGACAACTTGAATGAAGATCATTACATAGCTGCCAACTCTACTGATTTTATCGTGAATCTCCTGACTTTTCATCATTTCTCCCGATTTCCCAATAATGTATGAAAATCTGCAGATTTTTGGCAATTTAAGTGAAAATCTTAAAATCAACTTAAAAAAGCAGAAATTTTGCCGGAAAGTAGCTTAAATTGTCAACCGATGGCGCCCTAATATATTAATATAATGTTATGATATTATAGTATCATGAAAATGTGTTCCTCTGAGTTTTGAACCCCATCTGTCAGCCATGGTAGGATGATGCTTTAACCACATGGGTGCCAAAAACTCCTACGAGTTGCCAGTCATATAATTAACATTCAGAGCAGACACCAGGTTACATAAGCAGTTCAATTAGGATGAATATTACTAGTTATTAGTAATTTAATTAGGAGAATACTTACCACTGAATTTAATTTATTTAGTAATGTATTTTATGTTTTTATGTAATTTTATAAATTAAATATTTATAAATTGCTCTGGAGTAGCAAAAGTTGCCCTATAAAATAAATATTGGGACATAAATATTGATGTTTAATTTTTTACTTGTAGTATATTCTTTTATTTTTCATAGTTCCTTTATGAGGTTGATAAATATTTTATTCAAATATTAAAATTAACACAAAATATGTTTAACATAAATCCTTCTCAGAAAGTATAATCTAAAGAGTAAAATTGTCTTTTTGCGGTTCTACCGCTTTAAACATTCAAGCAAAAATGTCGCTATAAGTGTCTCTTGATTTTATCCCTCAAAATCAGAATCTACTGATTTTTTTTTCTCCAGGGTTGGCATGTATGTTAACTCATATGAACTATAAGAAAGATATTTATTCCTGAAACAGAAACAAAATTTTTTCCATGATATTTGGAAGGTGGGCACAATTTGTAGAGAAGAAAATCAGATGAAATTATTGAAAATATAATGAAAAAAATTTTCAGTTATTAAAAAGAAGAAAGAAATGACTATATGTTTTATTTTAAAGTTTATATGTTTCTTATAAAGACCACATACTAAATAACATTTCAGTAGTACTTTATTTATAAAATTAGATCAATTTGCTAAAAAATTAACTTTAAAATCTTAGAATAATATCTTTCTATTTTGCCAAATTTTGATTATTAGAACTATTATACTGTTTTCTATAAATTTATAAAACCCTGCCTCTGTTGCATTTCATAGCCACTGTAATAACTCCTGAATTAATATGTTATTTAATTTATGAATGAGTTACTAGCAATGGTTGCAATAAAATATGCCAAAAATTTTAAGAAATTTAAGTTTAAAATCTTGTGAAAGTATTCATTTTAAATTTATTTTTATTAAAATTTTTTTTTTTTACTTAGAAATAATATTTTGAGCAATTATATTATTGTGTTGTAAGTTACTTAATTCTATTTATTTTTTATTTTTATAATTTATTCATACTAAGACCAATTTTGTTTTTTCAATTTTTTGTGTCAAATTTTATTACAATATTTTAATATATTAACAAATTTTGCTTTCGAATTTTCTTTGTGAAATTTATGTTTATGGTATCTTAAACTCGTGTATCTTAAAATTTCAAGTATACATCTTAATTTGAAATTTGCTACAAAGGGCAAAACATTAGTTTTAATACTTATTTAATGGTAGTACTTTGTTACTTGACTGAGCACAGCATGTAACTTTTACAATTTTGCTTTTCTTAGCAGTATGTAGTGAAAAATATATTTAATTAATATTGTAAATTGATTTTGAATTCATTGTTATTTTTCTTATTTCTATAGAAATACAAGATTTCCAGATGCAAAGAAAATATCCAGACATTGAAAGCAAATATTAACATTTATAAAGCTGAATTATCAAGAGGTTCAGAAATTTTATAATATAGATTAAATAAAAGAGATTAATAGCATTGAAATTGTTCTATTTTATAATTTCAATTAACATTGATATTTTAATGACATTAGAAATTATTTTTATTTATAGCTTTATTTTTGATTGTAATGTTTTTTCTTCGGTATAAGTGACTTGAATTTTTATCTAAATCAATTAAAAAATATGGGAATATTGTTTGTTGAGTTTTTATTTTTGTAGTACATTTGTAATTCATTCAATACATATTTTTGTTGTGAAGTATTTAGAGAAGAAATTCTTAATGTTCGAGGGTCATCAGGAAAGTAAGTTTCCCATGGCTCGTAAGAAGAAACAAAGCATAATTACCCAGAAAGATTTATTGCAAAATAAACTATATTTCAGCTACTTTTCAGCATGAGAATGGTAGTGCTAGTCATACTGTGTGTTAAGTTTTTGTATTTCTGTATAGAATTTGCCATTTGGTAATGTAGCCAACAAGTCACAGCTGTTTGCAGGTGTGCATCATAAGGGAAGTGACAGGAATTTCTATAGGTGCGAGAACAGATAGAAGTCACTGGGAGCAAATTTGGGACTATAGTGTGGATGGTCAAACACTTCCCAGCTAAACTTTTCCAGAAGCTATTTTTGTGGAATTTGTCATATGAAAACAAGAATTCTCATGGAGTAATATAACACCAGTACTAAGTATTTCATGCCTCTAGTTTTGAATGGCTTGTTGCAAGTTTTTTCGAGTTGGGAAGTAATGTTCAATTTTTATTATTGCACTTTGCAGTCAGTAGCTAAAGAAATAAGAGCCAACATTTTTGCGCACAGTTGTATTCACTGGCTGGAAGACCCTTTTTTATTTAACTCAATTCCCTATCCCCCTTTTGACGAAATGGAATACCCAAACGTAGGACTTGAAGGAATGTTTTAATCCTATATTAATAGTTAAAATTTAATTTATTTAATCATGCTTATTTATAAATGGCATTAAATATATATGCCTGTGTAAGTAACAAATTTTGAAAGCACTTTTCTGTAAAGAGTCCTTAAATGAAAATCAGTGTAACAAATGCTGAATAGAGATTTTCTTTTCGTGAATTAACTGTTTGGATTCCAGTAATGGCCTGGTGACTGACAATTACATATTTTCTAGGCTTAAATTTCTTCTATTTATGGAAAATATTTTTTTCTCATGTTATATCAAAATGATTGATTCATGAATAAAAAGTTATTATTTTGTTGAAACTGTAATTACAACTTGGTGGACTTTTGATCATCAAGTGCAGTTATCAACAAAAAATTGTTGCAATAATTTTGCAATGCAGCAGTATAGGCTTTTATAAATTTTTTTAAACATTGATCTTTTCTGTCTCTAAGTCCTTTAATAAATCTGTAAAAAATTTTCATTTTTGGTGATTTTTACTGATATTTATATTATTTAAAATATATGTTGCTTAAAAATATGTGGTTTATGTTACATTTCCGTTTAAAAATATCCTAATAAACTGAGACTTCATAAGTGCCTTAATATGGCAAACTCATATTTATTCATGTAAATTAATTTGAAAACTTAAAGTAATTTGTTGTGTAGAACTCAACCTAAATATTTGTTGAAAATAATAGGGATACCAGTTTTACTATGTTAAATATTATTAATTTGGCAAAAAATGCATTGCAGAATAGTAAACATAAAAATATATTTTGGATTATATTCTTTTTCAGTAGATGAAAATTAATTTTAATTATTTTCTAGACTTAAAGGCTATACGATTTCAGGACAGCTTAACATTACAACTAAAGATTGTAATTAGCTTTAAAAAAAGGAAAGAAAGAAAGAGGTCCTTATTTGAAGTGGCCAATAAAGAGATTGAAGCAAGGGTTAATTATATGTTGATCCAAAACTTTAAATCCATGCATAGAAAAGTTTTCACATTTCACAAAGTATATATAATGGAGTTTCCTCCATGTGTAAACAATCCCTCAGGCAGGATAATATTACTCCAATTATAGTGAGATATTTTTTAAGGTAGTGATGTCCTATTGCTTTCCTTAAGCAATTTCTATTCAGTTTTAACAGTTCTTTCTCTCTTTTGTTATAGCAGTTATAATTTTTGTTTGATCACTGATACACTAAATTATTTTTTCAAAGATCTAAAACACTGTATGTGTTCTGTTCCTTTGAAATCCTGGCTAGTTAAAATCCAACCAAATGAGATGTTGATCCTATACTAGCCAGTTCATCAGCAACCTTATTGCTAGAGTCACCAATATACCCCAGTAATTAAAATGCAAAAATTATTTTTAGTTAATTTGCTCACAGACTTTTGAAAACATACTTGTTATAATGGTAAACTTATGATTCATGTATTATATATATATTCATGTTAGAAGATCAATGCTGCTCATGCTTAACAAGCTCTATGAACTTTTGGTAGACAATTTCCCCTTGGAATTTTATTCATCTCATCTGAATTAGGATTTAATCTTGTATACAGATAATCATTTTTTCCTTAGTGAATTTGATGGTTTTATAGAGGTAACTTTTTCCTCAATAAATTTGATTGGATTCATCCTTTATAATGACTGTTTTGACCAGCAGCCTTTGCAAAAAACCCAAGTTCATTGTAGTCATAAGGTTTTTGATTATAGTATTTCTTGGAGAAGAGGTTAAAACATCAAACAAGTTTTTTGGTACGCCTTGCTTTCTGTACTATCTGCTTTTGTTTCTTACTGTGCCTTAAATTGTACTTTTTAGTTTTACTGAGATATCCCTGGTTTCTGTATGCTACTTGGTGCAAATTTCACATTTTCTTACAGCAAGATTGTTAGTGTTTAAGTATTTTCATATGTAAAGTTTTCTTGATTATGTTATAATTGTAGTGTTTCAATATTTTCAAATGTAAAGTTTTATGGATTATGCTATGATTGTTATTGTTTTAATATTTTCAAATGTAAAGTTTTCTTGATTATGTTATAAATGTTAGTGTTTGAATATTTTCTAAAGTAAAGTTTTCTTGATTATGTTATAATAAAAATATTAGAAGAACTTAAATTTTATTATGAGTAATATCTTAGCATTTAATTTTTGCTAACTGTTTTAATGCTAAAAGTTTATTTTTTCTGATAGGTGCGAAAACTATTGAAAAATATTTAGCTTCCAAGTCCAACTCAAAGGATATACAATTACAGTTAGCTTTAAAACTTAGAAAATATAGAGAAAATCACAAATTAAAAGAAGCAAGTTTGAAACTCACAGAATCAGAATTAAATACAAAACAATGTGCCTTAAAATCAGTAGAGAATCATCGAATTAAAGAATTAGTTACTCATATTTTCCCAATCACTGAAGTTCCTCCTCGATAGTAAGTTTAATTTATTTATTTAATATTTTTAATGCTTGTCATATTTTATTTTATGCTTAGTTCTATTTACTTTTTACATCATCATATCTTCAGTCTTCCTAATTTTATTAACTCACACAAGTTTTTTGAAAAAATATAATTGCAATGTATAAGATAGGTCCTGGTGGAAAAAGGAACAAAATAGAAGTGTATTTATGTTAAAAATGTAATATGAGTTCAGTAATTATTTTAATAGCATAATGCTTTAAACTTGTTTAAAGAATTAAACACTTTAAATTTATGTGTTTCTTTTTGCGTTTAAAAGGATTATACCCATAGAAATTATATCTTCTAAGGCAATAATTTTCATGAAATAACTTGCATTTTATTCTTTATTGTGTAGCTATCAAGACACAACTTTATCAGAAGAAGATAAGTATGCTGCCTTGCAGGAAGCACAAAAAACTACATATGTAGAAGGTCAGTGGGTTATTGCTGGCAGCCCCATTGATGATATTCAATATAAGATAGTAGAGTCCTGTATTCCAAGCACTGGAGATTACTCTGCTTATCCTGCATGGTGTAAATATTTTTTTGTTTCAATATTTTCTTGATCTGTATTTGAAATTTGTTAGGTGTTCAACATTTTATATTATATGTTCAGCAACTCCAATAATCTTTTTAAATTAAAACTTTTTACTTTTTCAGGAATTTACTGGTTCAATATTTTTATAAATCTTTTGCAATCCATTATGACTTTTAAATTTAAAATTGCAAGCATTAATTCTAACCATAGTTCGCACAACTCCTGGAAACTCCTTAAATTCCAAAAAAAATTTAAGGGCACTTGAAACTCCTGGAATTTCGACTTGACTCCTTGAAAATCGTGAATTACTCCTGGAATTTTTTCTTACCTTGATGAATTTATTTTTTTCTGCAAAATATTATAATTTTTTTATTTTAATATTTTAAAATTTTCAATACAATTGTCGAAAAACTTAATTCAGTATTAGTTTTTAATATTGCCACTAGATGACAGCAAAATCGATATTAATTTTTTTTTTGTTTTTTTAACTGTTGATTTGTATAAACGTTTCAGGATCTTGTTCAGCTACAATAATTTCATGATAACTTGGTTTAGTAGTATTTAGATTTATGTGAAGTGAAGCAATCACCAAATAAAAAAAAAATAATGTGTTGCACAATTAAGACCTGCGATTGTAATTGATTATTTTTTATTTGCTGCTGTTTTCCTTGAATTGTATAAAATTCTTTGAATATTAATATTTAAATATAAAATTTTTGAGTTAAAACATTTTCCATGTTTCCCTTGATGAAAATTGCATATAATTCAATTGTATCAGGTTAAATTTGTTTGTTTATGAAATTAAGACTGAAATAAAAATTATTTAATATGCCTGGTAGAAAGTGTCTTTTCAATGACCAATAGACTCTTGAAACTATATCTAATAGTTGTAGTTGTTTTGAGTAAGTGTATTTATATTTAAAAAGAAATTGCCATACACATCTTGAAATGCTCAATAAATTAATAGACAGGAATCTATTGGAAATGTCTAATAACTCTTAACTAACTCATTATTTAATACAATGTAAAATCCAGTATTATATAGAATGTGGATTATTTAAATAAAAAATTTGCTGTTATAGCTGTAAATTCATTGAAGGCTTTTGAAATAATCATTAATAATATTAACTTAAATAAAAAATAGTCTCATTAATGTTTGGAATTATTTATTTTTATTACTTACAGAAATGAATGAAAAATATTGCATGTACATAATTATATGCATATTTGGTTAAGAACAATTTTAAAAAAAAATTGTTTAACGTGAATGTTGATACCTCCTGGAAATTTTTGATTTGACTCCTGTAAAACTCCTTAAAACTCCTGGAATTTTATTCTTGGAAATCTGTACGAACACTGTCTAACGTGAGAATGTGTATAACTGATTAGTTTTTACTTTAAACAGAAATATTTTAAGGTTATGAAAAGTTATAAAATATCTCATATATTTTATATTGTATATTTAAATTGAAAAATGATAAATATATTAAAAGTTAAATGAAAATTTTTTTGAACTATTTCATTAGATAAACTCAGTACAAGTTAAAACCTACTGTTTAGAAAAAAAGCACTATTTAATGAATGACAATATATTAAATAATTTTAAGATACCTAAAATAAAAAAATGAGTTATATGTGTTGTGATATTTTAAAGTGATTTTATAGAATTCTGGGAATAATTTTATAAAATTCTGGGCTGTTTATATTAAAAACACTACACTCGTGTAATTTTCAAAGATGACTAAATGTCAAAAGTTGTATGGTTATTTTAATTTGGGACTGACTTCTAAATAATCAAATCTCATTTATAGAAGGCTATTGTTACCACTTCTGAGATGTCTGATATATGTGATTAAGTTTCAATTTCTGTATATTATTAGAAAATACATTTTTAAAAAATTTATATAAATTTATGCTAATATTTATAAAAGAGATGGTATCAACCATAACAATGTACTGAAGCTTGCTGGTACTGAATGTTCTAAAAACACCTATTAAGCTAAGATATCATTTTACATTTTATTCAGCTTTCTCAACCACAGGGAGTCTTCAAATTGTGCACATAATTTTATAAATTGTATTGAATACTAAAGATATTTATTCTATTCACTAAGGTATTACAGTATGATTTTAAGTATTTTTATAAATGAAAGAAAATTTACACTTGATTATTGACTGTTAAACACAAACATGTACAATGAAGTGTTCTTTCATGGGAATTGATTGATTTTGTGAAAGATTTGTATCTTCATTCCCTTACAAAATGCTTGGCCATTAAAATCACTCTGCCAGATGAAAGGAGTATCAAGTTTACTTACTAAATCGTTAAGTGCCACTAATTTTATAATATTGTGGTCGTTGATAAATACTGCAAATTGTAATTTATGATCTGAGATTAATTCTTACAACCACTAACTATAGTGGTGTACATAATGGGTATGAAGAACTAAGAAAATTATGAGAAATGAATATGTAGACACCACCAGAAATGTTAATGTCAGTGTCATTCTTTCCTGTATTTACTATATCCACATATTTTATTAGTGTGGGATTGCTTTAAAAACGTTTCTTGAAGCAAAATGAAGGGTGGATGATAGTTTGATATAATGGTTTCAATATCATCTTGCTTAGTTTGATAGCCACAACAGTTCCTAGAAATAATGAAAACTATTATTTTAATGCAGGTTTACTGTTTTTGTTGCTGCTTTTGGGAAAATCAGATGGTGCATCACTTAGGAGTGCATTATTGAAAGATAGTTTAAGTTTTATCAAAATCCGTGGATTAAGTTATTCTTTTTAGAAAGGCAGATCTGCAAAAATCATCTTTTGCTGATTTCAATTTAAAAGCTCCTGTTGCTTTTGATTTGTCAGAAGATCTTTTTTTACAGGAGAGGATGGTAGTAGTTTTGAATTTAGGATGCATGAATATTAAAGAAATTCATATTTGTATGTTATTATTAAGCTACTTTTAACTATCAAATTTCAGATCCATTTTATTTTTGCACTATGTATAAATTTTGACTGATAATTAGTCATTATCATTATTATTTTCCACTATGAATTCTTCAACTTTTAAGTATTTTAATCTAGTATAAATATTTATTAATATTGAATATTAACTTCAGAATTTATTATAATTCATGATAAGCATAAGATTTTATATAAGGTAAAAAATCCTTTTTAATAGCAAATATTACAAAAACTTGTTACATAGAAAATTCCAGGTAGATGCAATTACATCATCTCTGCTGAAATAAGTAATTTGAATTCATTAAAAAATAATAATTTCATTAACTTATATTTTTTATTCTTTAGATTGAAACATTGATGAGAGGCATGATTAATTTATTTAAATAAATTTATTAATTTTTGTTTCAAAAAGAGTTCAAATAATTCCTCACATATTTTATTTACTCTAAATTTGATGCTATGTTTTTTTAGAACACTCAGTTGTAAACTAAACAGCTTATGTAGCTTTCCTTATTTAATAATGCTAACACATTTTTATTATTGAATGGCAGAAGTATTATATTCTACAATTTTTAAATAAACTTTTTCAGCGTATTTATTATTTTTTTTATCAAATTTAGACTTGTTTTTTATTAGAATAATTGAAAATCATCATAACTTTTTCATATAATTAAAAATTAAAATGTTAATGTCTTATTCTAATTAAAAACACATTATAATTTCTAACTATTACAGAAATATTTGGTAATTTAATTTCATGTATTATTATCTTTTTTAAATTTATGTATATATATATATATATATATATATATATATACATACATATGTGTATGTATGTAAATAAAATATTTTTATTTTATATGATATAATAGATTAAATAATCATCAGTTATTTGAACAAAATTCTTTTTGTTTCTCTTTCTGCTCTAAACTGGCAGCTGAATAGTTAACTCTGTAACCTTCTGCTCGGAGTTTATGGGTTCGAATCCCACCTTGAACAAGGGATGTTGTTTGTGCTTCTGAATCCACTTGAAACTGTAGATCTCAGTCTAATTAGCCAAAAGTGACTGTAGAGTGGCAAATGAAACCAAAATTAATACATTGAAGGATAGTGTTTTATAAAATGTTTTTCAATAACTATGAGATACATAATTTATCAACAAAAAGGGGCATTTGAGTCAATTAATATAAATAATGAAATATCAAGTAAAGCAATGATAGAAACTGTTATAACCCAATTTATTCACAGTCTTTTCATTTTTTACATGGACTGCTCTATTTTCATCATTTTTACTACATTGTTTATGATTAAATCAAAGCATAATGAAATAAAAATGTCTTGATTTAATCATCAGAAACAATGCATTAAAAATGATAAAAAAACCTATTATAAAAATAAATATATATATACATACATACATCAAAAAAATCCATCTACAGACAAAAACAAAAATTTCTTTCCGCAGCTATCAATTTGAAAGTTACAATGGACATAGGAAAAAACCATGGTGTAACTTCCCATATTGTGTCAGATTCACTACTATGCTTGACAGCTGAAAGGAGATAATCATGGTCATATGCTTGTGCATTTGTCCTCCAATGTGCACCCATCCTCATGTAGGAAAAGGTGTGAAAGTAGATTCATCAATCCATATTATTTCTTCAACTTATCGATCCACCAGGTTTTGTGAATGTGGCACTACTGTCAGTTTGCCATTTACATCTGTGACAAGTAAATTTGGAATTATTGCTCTGCTGTGAAATGTTCTTATTAAGAAGGTGTCTTAGTACTGTAATCATTGATATTTGTGAATACTGATGCTTATTGAACTTTGCAGTAACTTTTGCTTTAGTTGGTCACTTTTTAGACATTACAATCCATTTCAGTGCTCATCCCCATCTTTCACTGAGCTTCTCTTTCCATCTGCTATTTTGCTTTGCTGACATTAGGTGTATGCTGTCATTTTTAACACCTTATCTCTAGAAACTTCTAAAGGCGAAATGTTTTGGTCATACTTGCTCCAGTGGGGCAGGCTCTTACCATTTGGCTTCTTTGAAACTCATTGAAGTCCAGAATTTTATGCTTTTGAAAGATATCCGAGGGCTATCAGAGCTTCAATAAAAATGTCACATACAAACAGTATATATGCATTTTCATAACTAGTAGATATTAATATATTTTAATGCATATGAAATGCTTTTATATATGTCATTAATCATTTTTATTCACAGATTTTGATAACCGCCTGTATACATACATAAATGTTATTAACATAGTATATATTTTAAATGTAATGGTTGGAAAAGTTATTACTGTGGAAAGTTATAAAAAGAGTGATTATTTTGTTATGTGCAAATTCTGACAAGAGTAGAAATTTAAATCCTTTAATTATTCAAAGATCTAAAAATTCGGTATATTTTCAGTTTGTTATTTTTACAGGTGTTCACACACACACCTAGTTTTCAAATCAAATTTATGAACTGAATTAGTTTTGATGTACTGAAAATGACTCTAGAGTGACAAATGAAACTTATAAAATGCAAATGTATTTAAAAAATAAATTTCAACAAATAAATATATTTAAAAAATTGGACAAAATGTACATCAAAAATTATGTGTTCACTTACTAGGGACTAAGATTGTATTGATTAATCAATACACAACTCATAATATTTAAATTAAGAAGAAACTTTTTATTGTCATTTGTATGAGCAAAATTCAGCCTCATTATTTTGAGTTCATACAATTATTTTCTAAAAGCAGATTTTAGTGGCTGTAGGAATCTCAGTGTACTAGCCAATGCTTAATATGGACTCTTAAATGTTTGAGAGGAATAAAGGAAAAAACTCTTTAATAAATAAAAGATTTCTTTTATAAAAGGCAGTTTTCCAACAGTTAGAACTGAAAAATTTGAAAACTATTTTACAGAAACTGATTTTGAAGAGGTGAGAGCATTTGAAGTTCTTGTCTAGACTTTGAAGATGATATTATAACTTGAGATATAATTTTTATGTCATCAGCAACTTTAATTATAAAGTAATCGATGAATTTTAGTGAGGTAGTTTGGTTGATGAAAGAAAAAATGCAATAAAATATATTGTAGAAAATATTAATGTTCATAATTTTATGTATGTATTAATTATAAATAATGAATTATGAGGAAAATACATGTAAAAATTCATATATTTAAAATGATGTTTTTGACTTATTTAGTAAAAGCAACTTCCAAACTAAAGCAATTTTATTTAAAGCATAAACCACTATAAAATATTAAAAAATATGTATGTAATATTAATTAAATTTTTTATTATATTTATTTTGTATGTTTTATTGTTTCACCTTTATTTAATGTTTTCCTCATACAATTGTTTTCTTTTCTGATGCTCAAATAGTTTTTATATGGTAAAATATAAAAAAGTCAAATTTAAATATTTTTTTATTGTAACATCAATGCAGAGTTTTAAAAGTGATAACTGATTTCAAATTTTTAGAACATGTAATTATTTTCAAAGCTTAAACATTTATATTTTAATATAAAATTACAAAAAAGTAATTGTTTATGTGTTGAATATATTTTGTAACTTATACTGTATAATTATCTATAAATAATCCTTTATTTCTTAGGTGTAACTTTAAAGAAATTGGTATCTGGAGAAAAAGAAGATGGTGCTAAAATTTCAAGAGATAGTCCATCAAATACTTACAAGAATAAATCTGATGTAGCCAATGGTATTAATGGAGCCCATTCTTATACTTATAAATACATTTTGTTATTCATAATTAACTATAAATACTCTCATTTCTTAGATAACGATTTAAAAATGTCTGCACCAGAAAATCCTAAAATTTTAAAAGATAGCCTGGAAGATTCTCACAAGTATGAATTTGAAGTAGCCTATGGTATTACTGGTGCCCTTTCCTATGCTGCTCAATTAGTTAATATCTTAGCTTTTTATTTGGATGTACATTTGCCAAAACGAACAAGCATCAAGTAAGTTATTGTTATGTTTATTGTTTTCATTATTGATGTGAACAAATGTAAGGACAAAGATATATTTTTAGATGTTTAATTCTTATTATTCAGTTTATTATTTCTATAATTATTTAACTCATATTTAGAAATCTTTTTCTGACTTTCTATATTTTATTTGTCAATTTTATTACTTCCTCCTTTTGAAAATTTTTCATCAATTATATCTTTTAACCTCTTTACATTTTTATTATTATGAAGATTTTATTGTGTAATTTGTATTATTCATATAATTATTTAAACCAAAATTAATTTTGGTTTAAAAAATGTAATCTAATATTTTTGGCAGTGTTGATTATTTGCTTGTATTATATTCAAACTGCTTTAACGAACTGGATTAAGTGAAAAATAATTAGGGGACTATATGGCTATAACAAAACCATTCCAATTACTGATATAATGTTAAATCCAACATCTGCAATTTAAAATGTAACAGGAAGTAAAAAAAACTTCATATGTAAATGAATCTTTATTTCATAAGTAAAAATAAAAAGTCATAAACATACATGATGCGAATATTGAAATTTCTTCACATAAGCTTTTTTTTAATGTTTCAGTTTTGAAATAATGTTTTTCAGAGTTCATTTTGAGACAGGTGATTTTAAAATGTCGTGCTTACATGATTTATCAGAATCTGGGGCTTGACATATTTTTAAGAAATTTTAATGTGGACTAACATTGAAATGTAGTGGATACTGTTGAATAATTAATGAGATTCAATACAATTCTGCAAAATTGATTCCAAGGTATAGAAATGTTAGACATGGGCCAAAACTATCTTCCATGTGTAATTCAGTGAATGTGAACTAATATATCTTGTAGATAATTTGTTTCAATGGAATATTTAATGTTATCCATTTGCAAACACTGTTTCTTTGACACAAAGAGAAATAGTGTTTCAAACAAAACAGTCTAAGCTCAGTAAGTATTATTTATGTTGTATGTAGACTAGAAACATATCATATTTGCTGGTGTATAAGATGCACTTTTTCTCTGTAAAATGGGATGTGTCTTATATGTCAAGTCTCAGTTTATGATTACATTCCTATCTAAAAATTTCCTCTATTTAGCATTACACAACTTTTCATGCTCTCTTGCAGAGTACATGAATATTACAGCTATGCAGAGTTTATATATATTAAAGTTGCATAGAGTGAATGCACACGCACTGTCTTTAATGATCACAGCTAGATTTGTTTAAACTTTCCAATTTATGTAAACAACTTTTTTCTCGATTTATATGAAATGTCTACTGCTTAATTTATTTAAATTTGTTGTCAAGTTGTAGTTTTAAAACAATATTGGCATTGCTATAACATAATATACAAGCTGTGTATGATTGCATATGATAAAAAATCATGCAAACTGGTCTACAGAGAGGTATTTTGTTCCTGTCTTAACTGAGAAAAGGATAAGAGCTTGATGGAATCAGGAAGAGAATCTGAAAGGCAATCTCACAATAAACTAGGGTTTGCACAATTCCTGGAAACTCCTTAAATTCCAAAACATTTTTAAGGGCCCTTGAAACTCCTGGAATTTTTCAAAAAAAAATAAATAAATAAAAATAATATATATATATATATATATATATATATATATATATATATATATATATTCTAGAAAATATTATAATTTTTGAATTTCTTTGTTTTAAAATTTTCAATAAAATTGGTGGAAAACTTAATTCAGTATTAGTTTTTAATATTCCCACTAAATGGCGGCACGATTGATATTAAATTTTTGTATTCTTAACTGTTGACTTGTATTAACTTTAGCTACAATAATAGCTAGTTCAGATACAATAATTTCATGATAATTTGGTTTAGCAGTATTTAGATTTATTTAAAGTGAAGTGAAGTAATCACCAAACAAAATTAATATGTTGCGCAATTAAGACGGGTGATTTTAATTGATTCTTTTTCTATATGCTGCTGTTTTCCTTATATTGTATAAAATTCTTTGAATATTAATATTTAAATATAAAATTTTTGGGTTAGAGAACATACTTTCCATGTCTCCCTTGATTAAATTGCTTAAATTTAATTGAATTGGGATAAATTTGTTTATTAATGAAATAAAGACTGAAATAAATTATTTAACATGCCTGGTGGAAAGTGTCTTTTCAATGACCAGTGGACTCTGGAAAAGGCATATAAATATTGGCTTTTGTATGGTTCAGAAAAAAACACATGCCTGTTGTCAGTTTTGCAAGAAAGACTTCTGTATTTCAACTATGGGCGAATCGGCAATTAAATCCCATATGAAAGGGAAAAAACATATATATATTTATTAGAACAAGCTATATCTGCTAAAAAATCTACTCATTTAAAAGATTTTTTCTCTTCTGCTGGTCCTGTTATGGAATGTGAACTCAAAGTATGCTCTGATATTTTAGATTCATTTGTTTCTTCAAAAGAAGTTTTAAAGGCTGAAATTCTATGGGCCCTTTAAGTTTTAAACAGTGGATTCAGCTACAGTTCTTGTAACAATATAAATTCCCACTTTCAAGCAATATTTCCAAACAGTGCTATTGCAAAGCTATGAATAGCTTTGTGCTGAAAAAAGTGTGCTTATTTAACAGTTTTTGGAATTGCACCTTATTTTTCAAACTTATTGAAAGAAAAAGTTAAGAATGTTTCTAATTATGTGCTTCTCTTTGATGAAAGCTTAAATAATCATCTGCAGATAAAACAATTGGACTGCCATGTAAGATTTTGGGATAATGATACAGTTGAACATTATCCCAAAATCTTGATTTTGGGTCATTCAACTGGAGATATTTAGTTTGAAAAAGTGAATGAGAAGTGCTTAGAATTAAGAACAAGTGGATTACTCCAGTTGTCAATGGATGGCCCACTTGTGAACTGGTCTGTTTTTTACTAAAATGTCTGAATTTTTAAAAAGTGAACTTCATTCAAATATTGTAAATGTCGTAAGCTGCAGCCTACACATTCTACACATTTACAGACATGGATGTTCCTCATTTCCAGAAGTTGAGGTAGCAGCAAGTGCAGTTTACAGACTATTTAAGGACTCACCTGCTCGTAAGAATAACTATGATAGCCTTGGTCCAGAGGCGTAAAATTTCCTTTTTAAGTTTCACAATCATGGATGGTTAGAAAATATAAGTGTTTTCAACAGATTGCTTCAAATGTTACATTATCTTAAAACATATGTGTCATTTGTTCAAAACAAAAGGTTTCCTAATCCTGGTACCAAAACTTTTGATATTGTGCAGAAATGTACAAAAGATATACTTTTTCTGCTAAAGGCAATTTTTTATATTTATTGGTTGGGAAGTAGACATTGACCTTTTCTGACACTTTCAAACTGATAAATCAATGTTGGCATTTATTGCTGGAGATTTTCATGCATTGTTAAAAAGTTTGATGCACAAGTTTTGAAAAGAATTTTTTCTATCTGAATCTGTTGGAAATGTCTAAAAACTGTAAAATTATTCTTTATTTTATACTTTTTATAATCCAGTTTTATATAGAATGTTGATTTTTTAAATAAAAAAATTTCTGTTATAGCTGTAAATTCATTGAAGACTTTTGAAATAATCGTTAATAATTTTAACTCAAATAAAAAAGTCTCATTAATGTTTGCAATTATTTATTTTTATTATTTAAAGAAATGATTTAAAAATATTGTATGTAAATAATTTATGCACATTTGGTTAAGAACAATTTTTAAAATAAAATATTAAATTATTTAACGTGAATGTCGATACCTCCTGGAAATTTTTTATTTTGCTCCTGGAAAACTCCTGGAATTTGATTTTTGGAAATCTGTACGAACCCTGATAAACATAACCTATGTAGGGAAGCTGCACAATAGATTAATTTGAGGTAGAGTTGACTATTTGGATTTTAGGAGGAAAGTGAGGCTTCCAGTTTCTACAAAGATGATTATTCAAGAGAAAGCTATAGCATCTGATTGAGATATTATCAATTTTACTGAATCAACATCATGGTGTTCAAGGTTCAGGAAGGGATACTACCTATGTATATACAGACTGAAACATAAATATCACAAAAGATGACAGATGAATCTGAAGAAAAAAAATTAATGAATATCAAAGTCATTATTAATACACAAAAAACTGAGAAATTATGAGTTTGCACAAATAGAAAACATAGAAGAAATTCCTTTGATTTTTGATGTACTTTCAAACAAAACTATATTCCAAAGGTACAAAAACTGTTAGTGTTAAAATTTTTAGGCATGGAAAATCAAAAGGCAGGATGAATGGAGGAGAATGGAAGTTATGGATGGATGAAATTAACTTTGAGCACACTGGCAGACTGTTGAAGAAACCTACCCTACTAGTATGGAATCAGTTTTTTCCTCAAAACAAATGTTAAAAATACTCAGAGAATTGAAAACTTAATTAATTGTAATTCCAAGAGGTTTAACTAATCAATCTTTAGATGTCTTCATTAATAAACTATTTAAGGGATTTTGGAAGGAGAAGTGGAATAGCTGGATGCTGTCTAAAAATTTTGATAACACCATCAGGAAGAATGAAAAAGCTTAGCATTTCACAATTTGTGAATGAGTCAAAGCTTTATAGGATGCTGTGACAGCAGAGACAGTGGTGAAATCATTATAGAAGTGGGGTATAAGTAATGCATTGGAAAAACAGAGGGCAACTTATTGTATGTGGACTTAGATACTAATTTAAAAAGTGGGCTCAGATATTGAAAGAAGATTAAAAAGTGCTCTTTCCTAGATAGAGATTATGTATTTGCACAAAAGTATTACATTGTATTTGTATTACTTTATATTTAAAATAATTGAAACTCATGGTAAACATCACTAATAAAGTTTTATCCTTCAAAAATTGTGTATAAAAAAGAGGGTGCATTTTATATACTTGCAAATATGGTATATTCCATTGATCTTGAAAAACTGCTGAACATGAGATTTGATGGAAGTGCTCATTAAAAGGTTTCTGTTTAGTTTAAACTGTGATACGAGACATGTTTTTTTCTGTAGAGAAAAAGGCCCTTGAAATGACCTTCCATCTGTTAATAACAGATAGATTATTAATGAAAACAAATGCAGACGGACCACAGTACAAAGAGGTGAATTGATGGTGTAGGATAGGGTTAGAATTTGGAGAAGAATAAACCTGAATATAACTTATAGAATAGGAATTGGACAACCCATGTATATACAAGAACAATAATGAGATTCTATATTATACCTCATAAGGCAGCTATTATCAATTCTTTTCTTTTAATACATGGTAATGCTAAACAGCTAAACATCATACAAACTCATTGCTGTATTATCAATGGCTATCACTTCGGTTCAGCAATTTGAGGGTTTAATCCCAACTTTAGGTTGAAATATCTGTTAGGGTTCAAATACACTTTAAAATATAAATCGTTTCATGAGCTCTTATATGCAAAAAATAATCATTGAATGACATAAACTGAACCAATCATGTTAATTGTATTGCATAAAACATGATTGATGGCAACACATTATAGTTTATGAAGAAAACAGCATGTTCTCCTTCTTAAAGCTGATTGAATATATTTGAGTTATACATGAAAAATATTTTGTTGCGAGACCGAGACTCTTTTTATGCCTGAGATTTGAAAAGGCATTTCATTTAGGAGGATTTTAGGATGAAGCAGTATTTCACAAAACTTCTTCCTATCCAAGGAAAACAGGTATAAATTAGTTTTAATCACTCAAAGGAACCATTTCCAAATAATATATATAATCAAAAGTAAAAGATTGTTGCTCTTAATCGTCTTTTCATATTCATCTTGTACCAAGGGCCGAACTGGCAGCCGAATGGTTAGCGCTCTTGCCTTCGGTTCAACAGTTCGTGGGTTCGAATCCCACCTTGAGCATGGATGTTTGTAGTGGTTCGGAATCCATTTTAAAACCGTAGGTCCCGGTCTAATTAGCCCTCGTGTGTAAAAAATGACCGTTGAGCGACAAACCAAACCAATCTTGTACCAAGGAATTAAAATAATTCTATTATAACTTTTTTATGCATATTTTCCTTTATTAAGTTATCTTTATTACTCTCTATTTAATCTCCATGAATGTCTATAATTCAATAGTTTTATTTATTTTTTTCTGTCTTCTCCATTTTTTTGTGCAATGCTAAAAACTTTATTGTTTTATGAAGGACAGTTATATTTATAGCTCTATAAATAAAATTATGAAATTGAATGAATGAAAAATAACTTTGTATATAATTTACAAAATATGTATGAATTTGCAGTCCATACACACTACCGGAACATATATATAAACATAGGTATGTATGTGTATCAATACACATTTTAAACTTATTTATAGTGAAGAAAAAAGTTTGAATGTGAATAGGATTTTTGATTAAATAATAAATAAAATTGATAATTTATAGTGGAAATAGTATGAATTTTAAATAAATTTATAACTAAGATTTTTCATTTATTTTTTTAGTACAATTTTTCATAAAATTTTCATTTTAGTAACATACATAGTATTCTTTTATTTTATTTATGATCAGCTTTGCTTTCTTAAAATCAGTTGTAATACATTGAATTCAGCAGTATTTATTGATTAATGCATTGTGTCAAAAGAAAAAAAACTGAAATTGATAAGTAATAGTATTTTTGTAATTTATGGATTATTTTCAGAATATATTATGAGTTAGAACTGTTTGAAGTTATATCTTTAAAAATCTACTTTCATTTCATATGAATATTAAGATTTACATAATTGCATTATTACAGTAAAAATCTATTGATTATAAACGTAAACTTAATTATAAAATGTTTAATATTATGATTTTATTTCTTGCAATGTTAAACTCATTTTCATTTATTAAAGTTTACGAAGGGCTTATCATCAAAAGTGACATTTATATGAAATTATTAATAATTTTCTTAAAAACATAAATTTTTTATTAAACCTCATAGGCTTAGGAAAAATCTTTGAGCCATAAACAAATCACAAAATAAATGTATAAGTTTTTAATTAATGCCTCTTAAAGTTAAAAATACAACATTGTAATATTAAATAGCTTGTGATTTTGCTAAATGTTATTCTAATAAAAATTTATTTTTTAAAAAATTACTACTAAAATTTTATATTAAATACATTTTATTGCTGAATGTATTGTACTGATCTCTCTTTCTTCTTGCTGTTATTTTCATACTCTTTTTTATTTATTTATTTATTTCTGTTTTGTCATGTTATTTATACTGAGTTACATGTCAAACTTTTTATATTAACTATATTATTAAAATCGTTTGATATGTGTGTGTGAAAAATGTATAAATGTTAAGTTTTTCATTTTAAAGAATGCTTATTGACTATTAGAAATACTTTTTTGTTACTAATGTACAAACTATTGGTTTTATTTTATAGTGATTTCAATCTTGAAGACAATGCTGACAAATTTAATCATGTTGTTGCCAAACTAAATACGAATGTTATTCATTTGTGTATGTCACAACAAGTAGATGTTTCTCAATTAAGCGCACATCGAACCATATCCAATTTGTTATTATTAATTCGTTCTAAAGAGAATGGAAATCAAAGGTATATTTCAATTCAAAAATATATATAAAATTTGTTGTAATATTTTATTATAGGTTTTTTATTTCAAAATTTAAATGATTTAATATTAATTTTTGCAAAAATTATTTTTCAGATTTTTAAATTGTTAAACATGTAATATTAAATTATGAATTTTTTTCCATGTTGTGTAATTTACATTAGACTTTTTTAAACAACTGAAACTTTTTACGCCTATTTCAAGATATTTTTTAAATATTAGTCTACTCAGTTACTTATAATTACAGAATAAAAGTCAAAATTCTTCTATGTGATCTCTAAACTTAATATTAAATATTTAACTTTATAGCAGCACATCAGCTTCATTAATTTGTATGACTTATATGATGATATGTTTCATATATATATATATATATATATATATATATATATATATATATATATATATATATATATATATATATATATATATATATATATATATTTATATATAAGAGGGTTACACAGATCTAAATCTGTTTTCTAATGAGAATTAATAAATCATCAATAATGAATGTGGCTAATTAAATTTGATTAAAATTAAGTTAATAACTTTTCTCCAAAATTATTTCCTTGGCTTAAACATTTAATTATTGCTTAAAAGTCATTAAATGATATTTAAAATTATATTGCTTAATATGAATAAATTATTAAAATATTTTTGATTAATTTTAATAAAAGTAACATGAGTAAATTTTGTGTAACTTATTTTTTTTAAAACAGTTTTACTATCTGAACTTTTTTATTTAAAGATGTTTGAGCTTTGAGGAGCAAGAAGAGCGTTTAGAATCATTAGAAGATTCCATTTTCAGAGATACACCATATTGTGATAAAAGTGAAGATGAGGATAGTATAGAAGGATTTGTTCATGTAAATGAGGCAGATTTTCTGGAATCTTCATCTATACCTGTAAGTGTATATGACAATATCTTGAAAAAATTTGATGCCTTAATTTTAAATTTTTAATGAAAGTTTTCAAACAAGAGTTCACATATTATTTTTGATGATAACTTGTGTTTTGAATGTTAGATTTTTAAGTAAATATATAAAGAATATGTATTTTTATTTTCAAAAACTTTATTCAATCAACAAATGTTGCATCCGCTTTAATACATTTTTCTCATCAAGCCTAATGCATAGATGCTGTCATAAAAAATCAGTAAACTCTGATATAGAATTTTTCAGACTGTCTTCATTTTCATATTGCATAGATCATAAGTATTTTCTAAATATTTATAAGCTCAGAGTTCAGGGAATTTGGCAAAAAATTCAGTGAATAAGTTTAATGTTATTAAATTTCAGTTTTTAGCTCATTTAATTTTTCAATTACTTTGTACTGCTGAGCATTGTTGTGGAGAAGAGTTAGGCCATACTGATTAACAAGTGATGTACATGAAAATTTCTATTTTTCATGCATTTCATTAAGGTACCTGCTGTAATTTTTGACTGCTATTCAAAGGAATGAGTAATGAATTACTCTAGTTCATTTCATCAAATTGTAATATCCACTTACAAATTTTTTTTCTTTTTCCCGATTTCAGAAAGGTGCTGCAATATTGTGTAATCAATTTTCATTTAATAGCAAGTTTTTTTTGCAAATTGCATTTGAAATAGTGTTTATCACTGCTTTCAAAGCATCATTTTTCACAGACATTTTGGTCGTCTACATGTATTATTTTGTAAAGGAAAGTTGTCCGACTGAAATCTTTCAAACCAATGTTTTACTGTTTGATTATTAAGAGTATTCTACCTGCTTTACATTGTGTGCATATCTTGTAACATTATTGTTAAGTTTGTATTTACATAAAAAAATTATACAAATATTTGTTGAATTTCATATTTTTTGCAAAATTTGAAACAAACAAAAGGGATTTTCTGAAAATCTTTAAAAATCTGATTCTGGTGATGAACAGTGCAAGTGTAAGCTAGTTTACACATGAATTACATAGCAAAATTAAGTTGACAGATGTTCACATGTAAAATCTGACATTTGTCTTCAACTTAATAGTAAATAAAGTTTAAATGATCATTTCATGTAAAAATATCACTGAATTGCTACACTTTTTTCTGAGGAAAAGATATCAGTTTTGGCAATTTATATTTTTATTGTTTTTTATTTTCAGCTTAATGAAATTGACTATTTTTATGTATAAATTTTTTTCTTGTGCATTTTTTAAACTTATTTTTTTCAACTGCAGTTGTTTGCTAGTGAAAAAAATACCATTTATAAATTTTATTTAAAAAGTTAATTTTTAATGAAATAAATTTATTAATTCCAGATTACATGTATTTAAATTCAACAAAATGACTTAATTTTTGTAACTTTTCATGAGACTAGTAATTATTTCAATATTTTTCAGGTACTGCAGTTTTTATACAAAAAGTTTCTTATTGCTTCTTAAAATCTATCTGATGTTTATTTGTTTTATTCTTTTATAAATTTTATGAAAATACTTCTTAAAAGACTACATTTTTATTTATTTTTTTTCTTTACAGTATATTCTTTTTTTTTATTACTATTAAGCTTTTAATTTAAGTTTGAAGGTAAAAGGTGAAAAAATCAGCATTGAATGAGTATGGAAATTTAAAGAATATTACATTAAGTAGTTATGAAAAACTGTTTATTAAGGGATTAAGCTTTGAAAATAAGAAATCTAACAGAAATGCATAGTATTTAAAACTAAAAATATTAAACAGGTTTATCAATATTACTCATTATCAGGTTTATCAATTATTATATACTTTTTTATACATTATAGTAGAATTAGTATGAAAACAAAATTGAATTAAATATATGATATGTTTTAGTGCTTTTGTTGAGGGTCAAATTCTTAGATATTCATGCAATAGATTCCTGGTTAATTGAAAGATTTAAAAAAAAATAAGAATAGTAATTTTCTATTTTGCCTTCGATTATTATTGAGATCTAAAGTGTGTCTAGAGTTTCCTTCTTTTTTTATTTTGTCTGTTTCTGTTAAATATTTGATTTCTTCCGCTAAGAATTGCATATTTGACATCATTGTTGTTTAAAATGACTATTTTTGTAACATATTGAAAATTTATTTCAGAACCCCCTTCAAGAATCCATTGTTTCATCCCTGATGTCCTATATTCACAAGTATACAAAATAGAAATAAATATTGTCTGTGATCTCTCAGATCTGAAGAGCTGATTTCCTTAAAATAAACTGTTAAACATGTTCATTTTTTAAAAGTCACTTTTGTAAAGGTGCTCATTTTTATGTAATTTCTAACCAAATTTTCATAATAAAGCCATGTTTATGATCTTTTAGATTCTTTCTTTTCTTATGCAGTTAGCAGTATTTAAAAATTTTGTATGTTTGATGAATTATTTTTTCAAAAAATAGTTTTCAGAACAACTTATTATTTCATGAAATAAATATTAAGAAAATTACATAGTATTTTTGATTTTTATCTAGAAATTTGATTGTATTGCAGGGGTGGACAATCTCCTTGAATATCTGAGTTATTTTTCAATAGCTGCATTTAGATACGTATTTAAAACATATGCAAAAAAAGTATTAAAATTTTTTTCTGAAATTATATTTATTGAATTAATATAAATAAAAGTACAAAATATGTGTATTGAATTTAAATATTAAAAACTAAATACATTTATTTTACTCCTCTTGATAATTCTTTAAAATTTGGCGACTAATTGGTGACAATTCTTAGTAATTCTTTCAGGTACTAGTTAGTTACTACAGATCGGTGTTTGGACTTTAAAGAGGAATAAAAGTATTCACATAAGTGCATTGTTCCATATATTGAAATCATTTGACAAGCAGCCTTTTTTAATTCAAAATACTTCGATTCTGGTGCAAATTTCCAAAATTCATTAATTTATGTCAGTTTATATTTTAATTTTAGAGCTTGATTTTCTTTCATCTCTATTACTTCTAATTCTCCAGATGCTTTTTGGATCCTAATTATATTAGAAATGAAAAACTCACCTTGAATTTTGTTAATTTCAAATAGATTCAGAAAAGAATCAAGAGGCGATTTAAAATATTTCAAATCTTGAAATCTGTTTTGGAATTCTGTCAATATTCCTTATAGTTTTTTTATATGTTCATTGCATTTTTAATGTCATTTTGATAAGGTTGTAATTTAGTTTGAAAACTAAATATATTCTGTGAGAGGTCAGATATTATTCTATCTTTCCCCGGCAACTATAAATTCATGTTCCATGACATCAGTCAGAAACATGAAAAATTATAACCTCTCATCATTATCTAATTCTAAATAAATCATTTCTATTCCTTTTTAGTTAGAAATGCAGTTATCAGATCAAACAAATTTACAAATCGATTTAATATGTTGTAGCTAGATAATCCATCTAACAATACAAAATAAATTAATGTCACTTGGAAGTTCTTCATTCTTTGACTTCATCCTTTTGAAGAAATTTTCAAATTGTCAATAAATTTTTGCATTGGTGGGAATGTAATTTACAATGTGTTTAATAATGTTTTCATAACATCAGGATCTTTTGAATATTTTGTAACAAGATGTTCATGGTGAATTACGCAGCAAATCAGTATGAATTGTGGAATACGAGAATAATCTTTTAAAAGACCAATTTTTTTACCCAACATTGTCGGAGTTGCCTTAGTTGCATTGCTTACAAGTTCATTAAGAGGAACATGAAAAGTTCATTCTTAACTTGGACTTTTTGGTCCTGAACCAGTGCTAGGTATTTCAAAAGAATTGATCAGAAAAAATGTCTTTGATCTCTTCAGAAAACAACAGTTTATGAACTGGCACAATGCCAATGATCAAAGACAAGCAAGGCTATTAAATAGCACGTGCCCTAGCAAAAGGCAACAAGAATTATTAAAGCTCAATAGAGACAGTCTAAGGAAAGCAGTGGGACTACTTACAGGACACTGCCACCTTAAAAGACATCTCACGATAATGGGAGTTTCAGATGATCCCACTTGTAGAGGTTGTCATTATATGGAAGAAACTTCAATGCACATCTTATGTGAATGTGAAACCTTTTCTGCACATAGATTTGAACACCTGGGTCAGCACTTGATTGAACCTAAGATGTTACAGGAAATTCCTGTAAAATGTCTGCTGAACTTTGCTTCAGCAACTGGTCTCTTTAAATAGGGCTTTCTGAGGGGTATAGTACAATAGACCTATGGTCGCGGTGCTAGGTCCTTTGGACCACCCTAATTTTAAATCTAAATCTAAATCTAACTTGGATGGAAATGAAATTTGTTATAACATTGCATTTAATCTTTCATATTTGTTGTCAGTAGTTTAAAAGACATTGTGAAGCACTTACAGAACAAGAATAATTTTTTTTAAATATAATAGCACGAAAATGAAAAGTGAACTCATGTACATTTACCAAGAGCCACAAATAATTGTTCAAAGAGCTGGATGTGACTCACGAGCCGCAGATTGGCCACCCCTGGTATAGAAATTAAAATTTATGCAATTATTTATATAAATATTAACATTTTTTTTTTCAAATTTATTTTTAAAAAATATTATTAAGTTATAATTTTCAGTTTAAAATGTAATAAAGAATATTGTTTTGTTAAATGTTTTAGTAATTTTTATTAACTTTGAAAAGTATGGGAAAAAATACTGAATCTTTTTTCCTGTGTCTTCTTTTGTGTTTTCACAATTATAGAAGTTCATCTATTTTTATTGCACACCATAATTTTCATAAAATATTCACATTAATAATTTCCTTGATCTTTATATCCTTAGGAATAAAATCCATTAATAAACTAGATATGCAGTTAATATACTGTCTGCAGAAGAACATAACATGGAAACTCTGAGCTTTGATTAAATGTAAGCAGTTTGATTGTGTATAAAGTGAAGGAAACTCCATGCGTATAGTGAAATTGTTTTATCCCAATAAATATAGAGTTTTATATTTTTATGTAACTAAAAGCTTTTACTATCTGGCTCTGTTAATTTTAGAATAATCAATTGACTAGCTTTTTATGCAAAAATAAATCAGTTGCTTAGAAATTGGAAGATTTTAAAAGCCATTATTTTGTGTTACAATTAAAAACTTTATTATGAGACTATATTTGCTTTCAGGAGAGTACCATACTTAAATATATTAACTATGAAATTTGAATAATATATTTTCGTAAAGTAGTTTTTGCTATTTTGTACTGAATAAATTAAACTGATTGTTTTATCATGTTAAAGTGTTAACAGACTTTTTCTCTAATTTAGCTTTATTCAGATGTCACACCTTGCCCATTTAGTTTCTTCATTACATTGTATCATTAACAAATTTTTTATCATTTTTTTCTTGCCTGTGTTTTGAACGTAAGTAATCTATAGGGCATTTTTTATTTTAGAAAAATTCTAGAAAATAGGAACTCTCAAGAAAAAATTATTCTAGAAAATTCTTTTATTCAATCATTTATATAGTTTTTAAATCTAGGCTTTTCAAATTTAAATTTACTTTTTAAAAAAGCTCTGGAAAAAATTTTTTTCTCTAAATAAAAGTGGAAAATGAATAATTTTAATTAATTTGATAAATTCTGTTACAGATGTATATTAATTTTCTTTATCTGTATAGCACATAGCAAATGAAATACTAAATAAACATTGTGTTCCAATTTTGCAGAAAAAATATTTAATTTCTGAGTAAAATATTTTGAAAATTTGATTATGGTTATAAAGTTTTACTAAACAATTTTCAATGTTAAAATTTCAGAAGCAGATTTTTTTGATAGAAAAAAATTTTTTTTCAATGAAATAATCAGTATATATATTCTCAGCCAACCAAACTTGTAAAGAAAACATTTCACGAAAATATAAAAAAAAGCTAATTGTTCAAGCTATAAAATCATCAAATTTCGTTATTGTTTATAGATCAACAAATTATCCTTTCTCGTTACAAATACCGTATCATGAATAATGTAGAATATATGTAACCATGACATAGTATTCTGAAGTAATTAATTTGAATAGCCAATGGAAGTAAAATATGTAATCAATTTAAATAACACTAATCCTGGAGAAAAGGAATAGTTTTATTATGCAATCCAGTGCTTTTTCTTTTCTTTATTTCTTACTAATCTCGTATGAAAAACTTCCCATTAAAAATTAAAAGGTAATTATCATTTGATATGTAATGTTTTTTTATAAAAATATAGATTAAGACAACATCATATAATCATATACTTGCAATTGATCGAGAAACTTTGTTCCATATAATTATAAAAGGAAACTATAAAAACAGCTGCTAATAAGTTTTGAAAAATGTTTATTTTTAAATTTTTTAATTTTTTGTCATTATTTTAAAAAATAGAATAAATTTATTTTGGAAAAACTTCTATTTTTTGGAAAATAGGAATCTATTTTATTAATCTACCATATGTAATCGTTTATTGAAAATGAATCTATATTATGAGTTATATATTAATAAGAACACTTGGACTTAAAGAAAAGCCAACATTCATTTTTTTAAATAAGAAAACACTTTAATATCTTAAGAAATAGAGGTATTAAAAAATAATTTCCTTTCTGCTTCTTCTCAATGTTGAACTTCAGAAGTTTTTTAATGAATGTTTAAATCAAATTTCTGAGTAGTAGCTAACTGAAATCTAAAAATTTAACTTTTAAAAAGAATTTAATATTTTTGTCATAAACATATACCTAAAATCAAAAAAATGAGAAAGACATTTATTAACTCTTATTTTTGGCAACTACTGCTAGTGCAATAATCTAAAATTGCTCTTCTATCAGTGAAAGCAGAATAACAAATGAAATACTCAAATATTCATTGTACTATAGATTACCCAATTACTTCTCATACCTGTCAAAATCATGGATTTGCTTTTGTCCCATATTTCTTGTGACCATGATAATTCTGTGCTGGAGAGAAGTTCAAGAGTAATGCATGAAAAATATTAAAAAATGTATTTCTCATGCATGGAAAAATATATATTTTCTCATTTTACCCACTAGATATCAGTACTACACTATTTTTAATGTAATCAGAGATAGTTTATTTTATACTTGATGTCAACACATTCAAATTTTCTTAAATAAACAAAATAAGCACTTTTATGACCATTTTCTTAAAAATTAAGGAACACTTCATAAAAGTTACTAAAATTAATTAATTAATCTTTAAGGGGTTCAATTTGGTGATTATTGTAACAACTTGGCTAATAATTTTTTAGGCTTAATCCTTCTATTTTTTTTTAAAAAAAACTTTTCTTTTGTTTTTTTACAAAATGATAAAGGTTTTTGATACTTTTTTGGATTATAATGTTCTTCAATAGGAAAAAAATTTATATTTTTCTGTAGAGAAAGTTATACATAGAAAAAATATTTGTCATACATATTTATTCTATTTAAATATTCTGTCTAACTAAAATACAAATATATTTCTGTTTAGATATAAGAGAAAATGATATACTAGGGTGAAAAGGAAAACAAAGGCTTCGCACAAAAAAATTATGGCATCATTGGTTTTTAGCGATAAATGTAGCATTTCTTATTCCTTTTTTTAATGATCTATATAGGCCTAAGATTAAAATATCTCTCATTCTTGCTCCAGTTTGTTATAAGAACCATCTTAATAACAAGACAAACTTTGTAGACATCCATCAAGATTCTTTCCATGTTGAGAATTCCACTTCTAATAATATGGTCATTTTATTCAGGATTAAAAGTAAGGATAATGTGCCTCTCTCTACTATTATCTACTTCCTCCATGTAAAAATTTTCCAAAAACCATTTTTATTTTAATTTTCAGCTCTTTTCTGAAATCAATATTCCAATCTTCCTATTTCTGGTTCTTCAAATTATGTGGTTTTTTTCATCTTTTGAAAGAGAATGTTGTTACCAAACATATATGTTCATCTTTAATAAACATCTGTTGACATTCTAAGTAAAATTCTTTGTTTCAGATGCAGTAGCAGTGTTTCCAGAAAACTACAATTATATTCAGTTTCCTACATTTTGCATTATTTCCAATCATCAAACCTGTGCTTGGACTATAATATTAGTTTCCTAAGTATAAGTAGCTGCATCTGAATTCATTTTTATAATCTAGGGACCACAAACCAGGGCAATCATCACTTGAGATTTTCCACATACATATACAAGTAAAATGTTCTGATATTGTATGTTTATTCTTATCACTCCATCTGACATTGTATATTTATTTCCATAAAAACTTTGTAGAATTTCTTTGTGAAACATGTTTCACCTACTGGGACAAAACCTTCAAATATGTAACCAATATTTCTCTAAAAACTCAAACTCATCTTCTAACACTTTTTCTTTTGAATATCTCCAATTGAAGTTTTTTGTCTTCAATTTTTTTAAAATTTTTTGTAAAAGGAATTTATTGTTATTAATTAGTATGACATATAACTTTATTTATAAGCTAATGCTATAACCTGTACATCTTAATTTCCAGATTATTCCAAGTAATTTTGACAAATTTATAACTGATGTTAGAGTTTCAGATAAAAGTTTCTAGGAAAATTTTTATTTTGTTTTCATTTAATACCTTCTTTTTTGTCACTTTTCATTTTTATTAAATATTACTGTTGTGTTTCTCCAGTAGTATGCAAATCATATTAAGAAGTTTTGAATTATAAGCAAGTCTCATCTTTTTTTCAACTCGACCATTTTGAATCACATAAATATGTAATTTTTTTAAGATTAGATGCCAGAAAGTGATGGGAAAGCAAATTTCTTTGTCTTTTTGTAAATCTATTCTGAAGAACCAAATATGATTTATTTTTGTGAGCAGTAAACTTCCTTCACACACAATTTATTTGATAATTTTTGAAAAGTCAGATATTTATTGAATAGTGAAATATTAATGAGATTTTCTGTCTTTAAATTCTATTAAATAAGTTTGGAATTAAACAGTACCATCATGGCACATGTCAACCATCTTACAAATAATTAATGTTATAAAACTTATATTGTAACCAGATATATTATTGCTATAGTCTTTGATCATTAATCTCGATTTCATTATGAAGTTTCATTGTAAAGCTGTAAGAAACAGTTATACTTTTTATTAGCTACTTGATTTGATCATATTAGATCCCATTATTAACCGTTTTTCATGTTTTGAAAACTGCTCTATCTGTCTACTAATTCTGGCACTGTTTCTTATGTTGTATTTCCCATGCATGAATGAAATTTAAGCCACTTAGAAAGCAATATAATTAAATGTTACAAAATGAAAACATGCATACTTATGGAAAGGTTTTATTATTCAATCATATTTTTGTACATTACTTCAATATTTTACATTCATTCCATATATCTTTTACACAAATGCCCAATTTCTGTCTATTTTTCACATTTTTTTTCTTACCAAGCTTATTTAATTTAAGATAATGTCATTGACAATTCTGTATATTAATATTGTTAATGTAATTTTTATGGGATTTTTTACTGAAAATTTTGTTTACATTCACGTTAGATTGAAATATTTTTATATGCATCAATTTGGCCACATAGAAAATTTCAATATTTTAAAACTTTTGAATTACAATATATGAATTTGATGATATAAACAATGAGATTACAATACATGTTTGTCTCATTGAATGCATAAAAGAGATAATATAAAAATGCTATCAATTTTTTAAATTTTCCGAAGAAAAAATTAAAATGCGCCTAAGTGAATTGATCTGCAAATCTTGTGTCATTTTCATCCAATAATGAATATGTTATCAATTTACAACACTAAAAATATTTTTTTATATTAAAATGTAGTGCAGTACACTTAATAAATGAATTGATAAATACTTGATTTGTAATTCGTTTTATAAACACAAAAAACCTTCCCATGAATAAAATCGCCTCAACTAGTGATGTTGAATAAAGGAAAGTAAATTTACTAAAATGTATTTAAGTGATTTTATATAAAATTTATCAATATTAAAATAACTATAATCAGAAGAACCAATTGTACCTAGATGCCTTTCAAACCATATATAAGATATACTATTCAATTGAAACACTTTTAACCCTTTAAGCGGTCAATTTTTTTACCAGAAATGCTTCCAAAAATGGCATATTTTTTTATTGCATGTAATTAAGAATCATACTTAATAGAATAAGAATAATAAGATTTTTTTTTTCACTTTTAATGATTTTACAACATTTTTTATTTTACAATTTTAGAACCCAAAAGCCCCTATATGTTTGCTTTTCTCAAGTACATTCTGCATGCAGTAAAGAATGGTTTACAAATTCTACAAAAATTTCTCTCATACTTACAGTGAATTTTGAAGTTTACACTTTTCCAAACAGTTCTGAAGTCTTTTTGTGTATGGTAAAATTTAAAGCATGGTGTAATGCAAAGTTCTACATCGCAATCCAGGCAGGACACGGAACAGGTGGATTTTTCACTCAGTAAAAATTCTTGCAGAACTCAAATCTTCAACCTAGCTGAGCTCACTACACCTGTCATTTGAGGAATAATCCAAATAATTAGAAGAAATATCTGTATCAGAATGTATTTCATCATCTAACAAGAAGTATTTTCATCATTTATTCCATCCTTAAGAAAAGACAAGGTTTTAAATTCACAAGCATTGAATACAGTAGAACAAAAATTTCACTGAAAAATTCCCGCTTTCTCGCTACCAAGAAAAACCAGGATGAAAAGCATTGCAGTTACATGGGCAAACCATGCCATCTGTTGAAAAATATTAATACTAAATAGTCTCTTAACAATAATGAAAAATAAGGGCAAACCAGAAAAGGAAAGGAGAAAATATCGATGCCCATACACCGTATGGGCAAACCAGTTGAGGCCAATTTTGGGTTGTACGTACACTGTACGGGCAAATCGTTTAAGAGGTTAAAGCTCTTGTTTTTCTAAAACATTTAAAATTTTTAAAAGAAAAATCAGTGCATTTATTAAAGCAATTAATTTGTAAATAAAATTCTGAATTTGTATAACACAGTCCTAAAAAGTAAATAAGCTTCCATACTAGCACAAAAACTTTTTCAATATGCAGCAACAGTATATAGTTATATTTGTAAAGTGTGATTGAATAGTAAAATTAAAGATTTTTTGATAGCTCTGCAAACTGCTTCAATAAGAAAGTTATAATAAAAAAATGTTGAAACAAATTTAATTAGACTAGCACTATAAAAAAACTTGCAAATAGAAATATTTTTTTTAAATATGTAATGATTACAATCTGTCAAACTATGTTTGCAAAGATGTTGCGACTAGTTCATATTTTATGAAAGAGTAAATTTTAGGAACATAAAAAAAATTGTTATTTTTAATATATTATGTGCTTAACAAAATCCATGTAATTTTGAAAATTTTATATGCACATATTTAACAATGTTAAAAATGTATGTTTTTTTTTATATTTTAAAAGAAAATGTATTTGGTTTCAATCATAAAAAGTAATAAAGTGAGAATGGATGCTGACTGTTTATACAGGGGGAATTTCTGCTGAAAATTACATATTGCACATGTGTCCATTACATATGCAATATGTTCATACATGTCCATGTTTAAAAATATTTTTTATTTTTTTAAAAATGTAATGTCAAAATGAAAACATTTGAATGCAATTTTTATTATATACCTTATAATATAAGTAAAATCATGAAATTTTAATTGACTTGTGTATTTTTTACTGTTCCTTTAAAGTAAAAGCATAATAAATTGTGAATTGTTACAAACTGCAGAATTTATATGAAAAATCTAGTAGTTTGCTTTCAAAAATTCAACTCTTTAACCTTTTAATATATGTTAATATCAATTGTATAAATGAAAAGAATGTGTGTCTCTCCTAAATGAAGACATGTAACTATCTTATTTTCTAAAATTCACATTGTAGCAACTGAAAACTAAACTTTTATTTTCAAAGCAAATCATAAAAATTGTTTAAAACTTGTAAACTATCAATGAATGTTTACTATTCCTAAATGGCTTGAAAGGCAGGATTATGTTATTTATATCTCTTACTCTTTATTAAATAATCAAATATATTCAAAACTTTGAAATTGGATTTTTTCATTTGACATTTTTGTGAACTAGCAAAAAATATAGTTTATACAACTTATTAAATTTGATAAAAAAATTTAATTAATAACTTCATATTTAGGAAATTAAGGAATCTAATGGCTGATGTGTTCTCATATTTTCTCAATGCTTTTAAGTTTATAGTATTCTGTGTAATTATTGAATAATACATTAATCATTTTTGTGTTTGATCACAACAGGAGATGAATGCTGTAGTTTTGCTTTTAGCATGCATGTTCCTCTTAATGAGTGCTTGGGAGTTTTCCAGATTTCCTCTCATACAATTCAGGGATATAGAAACTATGAAATGTCCTCCCTGACAGCCTTAGTTTGTTAGGCTCTCCACTACCAGGTGTCTGACAGTTTTGACTTAAAAGAAATAAAAATATACCACTTCAGAAGTTATACATTTTATTGATAAAACTTTTGTTTTACATCAAACTTACAGATTTTGAGTGTGTGAGAAAACTTAAATGCACTAAAAGACTAAATAGCAACTAAAAATTTTCTTGTTCAAGACGTGGCAGTTTTTAATATAACTTAAAAGATGCTGTGCTTAGTTGTTGATTGCTGAACCTATAAAATAAATGGAATTTGAATTATCATACAATAATAATTGATAGTTATATATATTTTAATACAATATTTTTTCACATAGTCTAAAAGTTTTAAAAGTAAATTTAAATTCTTCATTAAAATTTAAATGCATGCTGGAAAAGAAAATATTTCCAAATTCAGATTTTTCATATTTAGATTTATTATTTTTCTTTTTCTTAGTATATTTTAATAAATTGTAGTAATCTTATGCAATTTTAACTAAGTAATTAAGTAATTTTATGTAATTTTTGTTTTGGGGTTTTTAATTTAATTTTTTAATTTATTTATTTTCTTCCTTTTTTGTGACACATATGAATAGCAAACAATTTATTATAGTGATTCATTGTGAAAGACATAGCAAATGTTTAATTTGCAACATAAAGAGAATTACTGAATATATCAGTATTTTTCTATTTTTATTAGTTCTTGTTCAATTAAATTATGCTATTTTAGTAAATTATTCCACAGAAACTTTTTCTAAATATATTAATATTTTGAAATGTTTCGCTAGAGAAACTATGTATATTGTTTTTTTCTATTCAATTTATGAAAATTTATACATACCTTTTTGAAATGGTTTTCAATGCAATAAGAGTCCTGATTTTATGATGGTGGACTCCTAGAAGATAATAGCAAGCAATTATTAAAAATAGGTCATCTCTTGTGTATTAAACATTAAGTTTCAAATTATGAGCATTTATCTATAAGATGAAATTCATATAAATATATAGTTTTCCTATATTGAAATCGACTCTTATCTTAAATTAATTCAGATTTCTGCTTTATTACAAATATTTTGAAATTCTATTTATTGCACCTCATTTTATGATTCAAAATATTTATTTTAAAAATGTGATATGCTACAAAGTATTAATATAAAAGTAAAGAAATTTTCTTTTATTATTAAATTATATAAAATTTCTTAATTGGTCTTCAGTTATAAAAAAATAAAATGCAAAGAAAATTAAGTAATATATCCAGATAACAAGTAGTGTTTTTTTTTTTTTTTTTTTTTTTTTTTTTTTTTAGTTTTAAAAATTTTCATTTGATTAATTTCATTTTGTAGTTAGTTTTGATTTTGCTTCTGTGTGTACACACAAACACATTCTAATTTATAGAACTGATTTAACATATTATTTTATTCAATAATTTTTTCTTACCATATCTTGTAATGATCATGAAGTCAAATTAAATTGTATTTATGGCAAACATATCAACTATATTTTTTTCTAATTACAAGACCATAAGAAGAACAAAGTCAATATTCATAAATATCTAATGACTTCGATACTCAGAAAACATTCAACAACATTCATAACATCACATTCAATAAAATTTGTTTAATCAAAGACAACATTTTGTTATAAATATTAATAAAATAAAAACATACTTAATTTCTACTGGTATTTCAGCACACATAAGAAATTCTTTACTTCGTCGATCATTCATTGAGAACCGAACTCTTAGCTTGATCTGAAAATTTAAAAATATTCTTAGCCCTACATATAAAATTCTTGTCATAATAAAATAACTATCTTAAATGGAAGCATTAAGCAGCTATTTTTTAGTTAGTAAAAGCCTTAGTAATGTCATTAAGACAAACTCTCATCAATGAATAGATGTTTATTAGTTAACATTAGAAGTTTTATAACAAATGATTACTAAATAATACGAAATTATGTGCTATTAAGTTTTATCAGTTAAATATTGAAATATTTTTTATTAAAAATATTTTTCTTCAGTACCCAAAAGTTTTTAGTTTATGAATCTTACTTTTAAAGGCTTACCATCTCTTAAAAATTTCTTTATGCCATAGAAAGCTTAAAACCAATAATTTACAGCAAAGTAATTTATCATTTTTAATCCGTGCGACAAAATTAAAGAATAATTTTTCGATCTCAAATTGTTTACTAAAATTACTGAAGTTCATGAAATTGTTATAAATGATGCTTGACTCATCTATATTTGCACTTAAATTGATAAGTTGCTGTATAAAATTATATATATCACACACATATTTAAATATATATATAACATTCATGCTTTCTTCAAACTTTTTGTCAATTAGCTACCTTTGTATCCATTAATCTTATTTTTTAAGGCTTATCCTATGAAACTATAGTTTTTATGCATTACTTCCACCTAGTTTATTTGATTCTTCGTTTCTCGATATACCCCGTCAAGCTTTCCAACAATTTTACTTTCAGAATTTAACTAACACTACACCACATTTTTCAAATTCTATTTGGTAAATCATTAAAAAAAATGTTCACTAATTCTTGAACCACAAGGCATTCATTTTTATCCATCAGGCGAAAAATTCTTATCTTCCATTTCACATTTACATGTAATACTTCACCTGAACACTTTTCATGTATTTACCTACTTACCTTCTAGAATCCAAATTGCTTCCTATAATTTGCTTATTGGCATCCAAGAGAGGAGAAGAAATAGGAAAATTTGCCATTTATCTTACATTTTACTCGTTGGATCTAAGATAAATATGTGAGGACTGATATTTTTTTAATTACCCTATAGAACAATGGTTACACACATATATAATGATGGCTGTTCAAATGATATTGGAGCTTCTGACTGGTATATACAGCTTAAGACATAAATTTCTATGGCAGTTGGAATCCATCATTTTGAGATATATATATACTCATCACATATACAATTTTGGCTAACCTGCTCTTCCTATCATACTGCACACCATATTCAGGTTACTCTAGGACTTTCTCAACTTATTCAAATCATTCTGGTTGGACCCTTATTTTCTACCTAAACATTGTGTCATATATGTCAATGAAAAAGCTAACATTCCTGCTAAAAAGAGTTGCTGTCTCCAACTGAATCTTTTCCTCTGCATGTGAAACTATAGCAAAATGTATTAAGAACTATGTCAAACAATTATTTTTAATGCTCGAGGAAGGGAGTGATGTCAGGGATTAGACAGTCTTGTGTTGATGTTGCTGCTTTATCTTGTGACTGTGAACTTCAAGATAATGAATGACTTCTCATAGCTATTCATATTCACACTTAAGAGGTGTCAGCTTAAACAATTCACCTAATTACTCCCTTTGTTCATCTGGGGAGACACGGATTTTGATCCCTTTTGCCTGTTTCAAAGAATTACCATTTTAAAATTGAAAACTGGATTAACAGATCTGATTTATATTCGACTGCTGTGCTCCGTTGATTGCCTATCCATGTAGGAAAACATACTATTTATTTTTAAGTTAGCATATATAATTGGAAATAATTATGTGCTTGTATATGTGTGTGGACTAGAGTTTGCATTGTTTTCCTGGTATATTTCGAAACTTATGATTACTATACCAAAATTGATAAGGCACTTTGATATTCTAATAGAATAGCTGTTTTAAAGGCTTAACTTTACTTGTTCATTAAATATTAATTATTATTAATGCATCTATTCTTTCTAAGAATTTATTATAGGTCACTTTTTTAAAAAAAATATGCTATGAAAAATTATAACAAAATTTTAGTTCCTCTTATTTGTAAATTTGGGTTAAGCCTGTGTGACTACTCAAACACTTTCAAAATGAGGAAATGGTTTAAACACAGTCATGCACACAACGCTTGAGGTTTCTGCATTAGTAGAAAAGAAAACTATTATAATTATAAGTAATACTAATAAATAATTTAAAAAATATTAGAGGTAAAAATAATAATTCATTACATAATTTTAACTGAAAAATTAAAATTTTCAGGGTCAAGTTTCATTTATATTTATCAAATTTTTTTATCCTCTTTAATAATTTGTATAAAATTAGTATTCTATATAGCTTTTATTAAAATTTGTTTTTAAGGTATTGATATAAATGTCTTTAATATAGGATTCATTGCAAATACTATTTGGACACAGAAATTTCATATCAAATATTTGTATTTTTAATTGCAATTTTTTAAAAAAAGTGTAATATTATGTGAAATGCTTTCAACTAATAATATATTATTTATCAAAATTAACTAAATATAACTGCTTTACTAATAATCATAAAAGTTTATTAATAAAATTTTCTACTATGAAGAATTTTGACTTATCAAATTTTCTACACTTTATATTTCCAACACTACTTTATCTACATTTATTGCTTTAATCAATCTTCTAATATATTTATAGAAAACAATTTTATTATCGCTACCAATTTAAATTTAATTGCTGGGAAATTGAACTGGAACTGATCTAATTCAAGATCAAACAATCGAAACTGAACAGGTCTAATTTCTTACTTTCTAGAAAGTTAGAAATGTTTTGATTGCATAAAATTGTGGTGATTTTATGATAATCAATATGCCATTCTATTTTACTTCACATAATCTTATTTGTCTCTATTACTTGTATACCTATTTGTTTGTTTACTTAAACCATAAACAATTTCAAACATTATGATTGATTCGTATAAAATTTAAATATCTGGTTCTTGTAACCTCCATAAGTGGATAAAAAATTGAGAAGAAAGATTATAAAAAACAAGCAGCGAATTTGTTAAGCAGGTTCTCAAAGATTTTTTATTGTTTATTAGTTTGATTAACTGCACTTTTATAGAATGGTGCTAAACTATCTAAACAAGTAGATAGAAATATGTGTATGCTGCAGTCATTCGAAAACAAGATAATGATAAGAATTCTCTTTATTTCAGAAAAAACTTTTTTTAAGTTCAACATCAAAACCTTAAATCATATATTCCCAAATTTAATACTATATTCTAAATTTATCTAAGTAATATTTTCCCGATTCTGTAATTCAAAACTAATTTGTATATTATTTTATTAATCTCATTAATATTAAACAATTAAAATTTAATGATAATACTGAGCCTCATTTTCGTCAAATTTTGAAGCGTTGGCAAAAACAAATTACTGGATATATTTCTAGTATAAAATAATCAGAATAATTTCGATTTTTTTAAAAAATTTTATTTTCTATAAATTACATTGGCATTCCAGGTGGATTCGTTTCACCGTGAAAGAAAAGGTGATTCACTGTCCTTAAAAATATGTCACTAATTTCCTTTGAATAAACGTTATCCGTAACATTTTAAGAGTAATTTTTCAATTTGCATTATCGTATTTTACTTTATTAATTTATATGAGAACAATTGCTTCACATAATGAGTATTTGGCTTTTCGAGTATGATTCTAGAACGAATTATGCTCGTTAAGCGAGGTTCTGTATTGCATTTGTTTTACAATGATAGATACAAACATGCTTAACATTTAATTTGAATCCTTTCTAAAATAAATTTTGCATTACAAATGAATCTTTCTAAAATTATTACATTAATTACGTGAATTTAACATATACTGAATGAAAAGTGACTCATCTGTTCAATGATAGTCCAGAAGATCAGGACGAAATAGCATCTCCTTTTTTGCACTTTGGGTACCATAATTATTAAATTAATATGAAATGACTCTGGTAAGCCTCTTCATAGGATCCAATTTGTAAGATTGCGTAAAACATGATTGAGAAAACGAGGATGTGGGTAATATGATTTCACGCAGTGCCTCTGAGAGTATGCATATTTTCGTACTACTGATTAATATAAAGTGCCTGTTTATAGATTCGAAGATGATTTGTTACTTTATTAAAACTGAAGTTATAGAAAAATGGCTTAAATTATTATTTAATTTACAAAAGCAAAAACGGAAGATTGAAATTGAATAAGAACCATCTTAATTTCTGGAAGTACAATAAAATAAAGTAAGATGATGAAAACGCAACAATCACGAGATGAGGAAAAATAGAAAATATTTTGATAATGATATGAAGCACAAAAGAAACTGAGACCTAAAGATATGTTTAGGAGATTGAAGTGACTTATTGTGGTTCTGTGGTTCCAGTTGTGGTTAAGATGAAATCACATTAGCAGCAAAATATATATATGTGTGTGTGTGAGAGAGAGAGAAAACCTGTCATTTTTTTATGAAATAATGTACTAGAGGAGGATAATTAAGTCATAACTAACATTCGTAAGTTATATTTAAAACACACTTTATTATTATTGCGTAATGATATAGTCGTATCGAAATATAATCTTTTTTATTTTGCACTTACCTTTGGATAATTAGTTGAAACAGGAAATGTCGAAGTGTGCCTGATCCTTTTGTCTTTATGGAATCCACCCTCATCAGGGCATGGAGCGTTGTTTTCTAAATTGATAGAAGTTTCACAAGCATCTGATTTTCCCCTGTATGGAACAGAAAATTTCTCGAAGACACCGTAAACACGGAAATCTGTTTTGCCAGTAAAGTCCTTTGTTGGAGCTAGGAATAAAATTTATTTGGCTAAATAATTAAGGGTTTATTTTTTATTCAAAGTTTTAGTATTTATTGACATTAAAATAAATGTCTTTTATTTTACTGTCAATAATTATGTCGAATCTTTTATTTTATTGTCAATAATAATGTCGAATTTATTATTGTAAAATATGTAGTATAAGTTTCAGAAAAAAAACTAAATTGAAGTGTGTAGCTCTTAAAAAATTCAAAGTGTAACTCTGAACTTCTTTCTTTTAAATATCACGATCAACTATAATTATACCAGATTGTTTTATGATAAGAGTTGATATGGGAGGTGTATACTCTTAAATGCTCATAATCTTATTTAATATGAATGCTAGACAAAAGGGAAATGATTACAACTATAGCTTTAAAATAATGGAGAAGGCTTCAAACTTTGTAATTTTATATGATTGGATATACTTGAATGAATTGTTCTTAACAATTACTGTTGTGACAATCATAAGCTACAAGTCACGAAAAAGTTTTTATTTTCATGATATAGTAGAAATTTAATAAAAGTACATTTATCTTATAACTTTCTTACTTTTCATTTCAAATCACTTTAGTGACTAATGATGTTTATTCATAAACATTATATTGCTTTTATATACGTGAGTGAATGATATACAATAACGTTTTTTTCTAAATAATTTTATAGTTAAATGAACACTTTCAATAAAAGTTAAAACACATGAAAAATGTCAACCATGTTTCAATATAAATATGAATCTAAAGGATTATAGGTATAATGTAAATTTCCGTATTTATATATTTACATTTATGTGATAAAGAAAACTTGACTGAGTGATGACAAATAATATTTTATTGGTAATGATCTAGCTGCTTCCTTATCACGTTCATATATAAATGTGAACTATTAGTTTAATAATATTCTTCTATTTTTTTGAAGATGAACTTTAACAAATTAATTCATTCTTACACATTTCGTTGAAAAAATTTACGTCCTTTAAATTAGTCGCAATGAATGTTTCCTGGATCAACGGAGTATTTGCAGAACATTGTTTGCCTACCATGATTTAAATTACGCGTCATTCAATATCACATTGTAAAAGTCTGGAATACTTTGCATTAAGATTAATTGTAATGAGATATTAGTTTCTTAAAAAAACATTGCATTTTTATTTTATATTTGATAGTAATAAATTAGTAATTCTTGAGCCAATTTAGTATTCTTACTGCATTCAAAGATCACTGTGTGGCTTTTTCCTTGGTAAAGAGGACAGCGTTCATGCTCTGCATTGCATTCAGATACCTGCATTGTCAGATCTTTGCAATGGCCTGTAACGTTTGCACCTGAAAAGTAATAAATAAAATGGGTAAATGTTGGCCAAAAAAAAAAATTGATATCTAAAACCAAATATAAAATGTTACAAAAGTTTTTCTCAAATGGAACCATTCTAATTAACGAAAGTTTAACTGCAAAAAAGAAAGGCATGTATTTCAAGAAGAAAGAAAGAAATACTACTGAAAACAAACAATATATACATAGTAGTTGTTTACATGCATCGCAGGTAAGCTAGCGAAAATCAATGAAATTCTAAAATAGTTCATAATTTATGCAAAAAAATTTACCATAATTTAAGCATTACATTTCGAAATAATAATCTGAATTTAAAATTATCTTTACTTCTGCCCTAATAATAATAAATCTGAGTACCTATTTAAATAAATTTAAAATCCATATCGCAGTTTTCCTTTATGTCTTTAAGCAGTATTTTATAATTGTGGTCATTTTCAGGATTATAAAACTCCCAAAAATTATTTAAGGTTTTCTTAGGAGGGATGATTCCTCACTTTGATTCATCATTTTATATTTGAACTCATTCCATTTATTAGAATTCTTTCAAGTGTTAACATTAATATGATAATGAAAAATTAATACTATTTAAAACAAAAAGCGAGTATAAATACACAATAATTCGCAGAAAAATGACAAGAATTTTTTTGATAAAAAAATTAATATTAGCATGTAAAATATAAAATAGAGAAATTATTTAGCCTCTCTTTACATTTCTCTTATAGATGTGTAAAATTCTTACATTTTTTGCGGTAGTTAAATTCAAAGATATTTTCATATCTATAGGAGCTTAAAGTTGCAAATCTCACTGGTCATTTCGCGACTATATTTTAATGTTTGGAATCCAAACATACTGATCACGTTTAGTTTGGTTAGAGATTTAAATTCTGCCATGTTTCAAAATTAAGACAGTCCTCAGTCATAATATTTAAAGGTTATTTCAAAAAATTTAATTGCGTAATTAAAATTATTTTAAAGCTTTGAAAAAATGATATTTACAACAATATGGGAATTAAAGATGAAAATTCATTGAGTGGCTTAGATCAAACATATATCTATCATAAAAATTTGTGATTGAGATTTTACTGCGTGCTTCACAAAGTATAGCAAATTTTTAATTGAATAATTCTTCAACAAGTGGAGCAAGATGCACGAAATTGCACTCCAATGTGCAGGATTTAATGGAAATTTGTTTGCAGATTCTGTGTGGTTGATTCCGTAGAAAGTTTTTGCTATCGCCAAAATAAAACATCAACCGAGGGCATAATATTTTTAGTAAAAACATTTCATCTTCGTTATCAGAAACCTGTCGAAGCGTTCAAGAATTCATCTAGTTCCTTTACAAATAGGCCATCGTTAAAGCAAGTTAATAGCATTAATTTCCAGTTTAGAACAAAAAAGTTATATGTCCGTGACTAATACCAGAAGGAAAACAGCAAGGACGCCGTAAAAACATCACCGCAAACAAAACAATAATGGAAGAATCGTCAACATCAGTTGCAGATTTGGCTCATCAACTTTGACAGCATGTAGTGGACAGTCTAACAGCGGAATGCTGTTGCAAGGCATTTTAATTTCCACCGCGTAATTCCCTTCTGGCTGGATATTTCAATGATAATGAACTGTATTCACGTGTCACAAGGTGGTAGTCCGGAAAACTCCCAAACACTCATCCTGACAAACTTGTATGCAGAAGCGCTACGTCTATTTGCTAATCTTCAATAGTATCTGTGATCGAATTCAAGACCTTATGCGGCAAGGAGCGTTATTTTCTACCACGGGACATGATAAACATTTAGCTCAACAAATTGACTTTATTATAACCACAGAGCATGAAGTATAATTCACCAAAATTTTCGATTATAAAATTCTGTTGACGATTTCTTGGCCAAAATGCTGTTGAGAAAAGAAGAGTTCAGCAACATGTGCAAAAGGATTAACTCTGGTTTCAATTGTGTGAGGGTTTTTTTTCCGCCATGTAAGGTTGGCTTTTGATTAGATGGCTATGTTAAATCCCCAAAATCATCCTATTTTGGGTAGCGAAAAATCGGATTTTGTCATGGAGAAACTCCATCTTCAAAAGCAGACTGTCTAGTATGGTTTATGTATGGATGAGATTTTGGGTCCGTATTTTTTTATTTTATTTTTTATCTGACGTGAATTTTGCACGGTATCTCGATATCTTGATTACAAGGTTTTCTCCTCTACATTCTAAATGAGACGTTCTGAATCTGCTCAGAGATCGCTGAAATGGCAGGCGAATGGCAACGGTCTGGCTTTTGGTTCAAGTGTTCGAATCCCACCTTGGGTATGGATGTTTGTAGTCGTTCGAAATCCACTTTAATCTGTAGGTCTCGGTATTATTGCTCTCGTGTGCAAAAAAAAATGACCATTAAAGGGGAACAAACTGCTCAGATTAATTATGACAATCGCTTGAGGCAAAGAGGCTTCCCGATCCTTACGGCGATGATTTTTTAATCTGCTTGTCGCTTCTGTAAATGTAATTATCACAATTTGTGGTTGTGTACTTCTACTGATTAATTATATGCACTGGCTGTCATTTCACTGCGTCATTCTTTAAATATCTCTACATATTCTGAATTAAATTTATACACGAATTCTGCTTGATAATGAAATCATATTATCCGAAAAAAATATCATACATTATGATTTTAAAAAAAATAATAATAAATGGGTTACAATCAATTTCAGCTTGCGAAAGTTTTAAAAAATAAAGTACGTGTTTATTGAACACGAAAATACACATCTTTCAATTCTCTCTTACAAATGTTTGTTTTGTATCTATTAACATGTGACCTTCTGATTTTTCAAAAATCTATGGGTCATAAATGGTCATAAGCTTTATTAGAACGTTAAAGTTGGGGTTAAGAGTTAGATAAGAAAGTAAACATGATGTATTGATAACAATTTTACGTCATATTGAACTTTTTTTTATCCATCTTGCGCAAACAAAGATCCCTTTAAGATACCAGACACAAATATATGTAGTCATATAACGTGTTTTTACTATTTCACTCAAATAAATAAGCATTAAATTGCGAAAACAAGAAATGTATTTGTGAAATCTAGATGTTGAAAACTTTTAAATCATAGGACAAATGCTAAATCCGTAATATTTAAAAAGAAATAGGCTTAGAACAATATATTTCAAATATTTTAAACTAAGCTATAAAATCACATTTATTTATTACATGGCGTACTTTAATCCCATGCAATTTGACAACGAAAATGATGCCAATAGCTTATTTCCAATACTACCAAAAATCTGATTCTTGTCTTGTTTAAACAATTGTACATAACATTTGATCAAACAAATTAATAGTTAATTATGTCTAAATCACGCCAACTTCATTTTCAAAAGTGCCTGGCTACTACTAACTTAAAAGTGAAGCGCTCAAAATAGAGTCATAAAACTATGTAACGAGACAGTTAATTCTTTTGCTATAGAAAGATACCAAATGTTGTTCAATATACATTTTGCAGTTAGTGTTGTAAAGAACGAAAAAAAGACGGGTTTATTTCCGGGAATTAACAAGGTTTATTATCTTGGGAATTTTGAAAGACCTCGAAAGTTTTGAAATTTTTTAGCTGATTTAGAAATTTTTGAAGTTTTTTTATTATCAGATATTTCTTATAATTATATAAAAGTTCACTTATTTTATGATTTTCATTACTAATTACGGTAATAGAAAGTTTTCCAGAAAAAAAGATAATTTTGTGTTAATGACCAATTTAGAACAACTTCAAAAATTAATGTGGAGAAAATATATTTTCTCTTTCTTTCTCTGTATGAATTCAGGAATTTATAACGACAAAAACATGGAAATGTCAATATTTATTCTGAGAGTCCTGAGAAATATATCTTGATATTTTTTATTTAATATTAATTCGTTATTATTATTATTTAAACAAGTATTTTTTTTTCCTCAGTATGAGAGAAACTAACTTCTTACCAGAAAACAGAATTTTTTTCCCATATTTTCGTAGTTTATTTTACTTTTCTTCATTTATATAAGAAAAAACAATAAACGAAAGATGGTTGGTTGAGTTTATTCTCTCAATATTCCCAAAAATTCCCGTTTTATTTCCAAAATTCCTGAATAAATTTCCGTGGTTCGAAATTCCCGGGAATTTTACATCTCTCTTTGCAGTATCAAATCGTCATAGTTAGAATACTGTTCACAATAAAATTAAAGATACTTTATCGTTTCATGAGTTAAATGCTTTAGATGAATTTCCATAACGTTTCAATATAGCTAATAAAAGGGAATGAAAATTTAGTTTGAAAATAAAACGAGAATAGAAAATATTAGATTGAAATAATATGAAATTTTCTTCTCTAAAAGTTGCAACAAAAACGTTAGCAACTGTATCGAAATATTTAGGTCGTAAAAATATTCATACGGTAAAATTGAATATTATACATGTGGTGTGTTTAAAGGGAATGTGTGTATTAACACACACACACATATATATATATATACAGGGAGATCATAATTAAACTGCAAATTTAAAAACGTTGTTAAAAAAGAACCACTGGTCAGAAAGACCTGAAATTTCACCAGAATGTACTTCAAGCAAGGGGATTATGTTTGGCGTGGGAAAAAAAATTAGGAAAAAAGTGGCCAATAGATGGCGCTGCACAGGCGGCTGTAGGTTAATTACATGAATTCTGACATGAACGATAATCAATTGTGGATGTAAGCTGAACGTTAAACCAGTTGTGCTATTGTAAGTCAGGCAGATGTTGTGGCACACTTGGTGTAAAGCCTATTCAGAGCGACAAGGTGGTGCCACATCGAATAGGAAAAAATCGGTTTTTAATTGTCCTGCGGCCAAAAACCGTAGAAAAAGCCAACAATAATTCGGTTTTTAACTGTCCTCAGTCTTCTTCAAGAAATTTTCAATATGGTGTCCACCATTTTCTGTTAGGAGGTGTAAACGTAAAACAGTATTTTCCACAGCAGCTTGGAGTGTATCAGTGCTGATGTTGTTAACGTGCTGCGTAATGCGGCATTTCAAATCCGCTAAGGTGTCTAGTGGAGCACTGTACACAACATTTTTCAGAAATCCCCAGAGCCAAAAGTCACAGGGAGTGATGTCCGGTGATCGTGGCGGCCAGGGAGTTGGAAAATGTCGGCTGATAATACGGTCATTTCCGAAATGGCGTTGCATCACCTCTTTTACCGAGGTTGCAATGTGTGGAGTAGCACCATCTTGCATAAAAATTGTCCTATCCAAACATTGTCGCTGTTGAAGTTCTGCAATGACATCGTTTTCCAGAAGAGATTTTTACCGTGTTGCGTTCACACTAACGGTGACAGGGCCCCCAGGCCGTAACTCCTCGAAGAAAAATGGACCAATGATAAAGGAGGACGTAAAGCCACACCATACAGTAACTTTTGGAGAATGAAGAGGCAAGGAATGCATACCCATCGGATTCGCCTTTACCCATATTCTGCAGTTTTGCGTATTCACAACTCTGTTAAGATGGAAATGAGCCTCATCTGTCCATAAAATGTTCCATGGCCATGCAACATCCACATCCATCCGAGCAATAAACTGAAGCGCGAGTGTTTCACGTTGTGCAAAGTCCGTATTGAGCAATTGGTGAACGTGAGTAATTTTATAAGGATAGCATTTCAGAATGCTTCGCAAAATTTTCAAAACCGTGCTGAGGGGCATGTGCAAAGAACGAGCAATTCCCTTTGCACTGGTTGTTCCCTGCGCACTCGTTCCTTCTTCTAATGACAATCCAACATCTTCGACGGATGCAGAAGGAATAGGTTTCCTCCCTCTGCCAGGTCTTACGTCAAATGATCCAGTCTCTTCAAATTTCTTAATCATCGCCTCCATAGCTCTGACAGATATCGGACCACCTCCTTTCTTTAAACCCTTTAGTGCCCGGTATTTCCTTAATGCAGTTACAGCACAGTCATTGTTCTTATAATAAAGTTTGACAAGCAGAACACGTTCCTTATCGGATAGAGTCATGACAAGATCTTTACACGGAGATTTTCAGACGACAATTAACTTGAATTCAAACTATTCAGCCTTTTATACCAGACATTAATCTGCATATAACCACCTGTGCAGCGCCATCTATAGGCCAATTTTTTTCCTAATTTTTTTCCCACGCCAAACAAAATCCCCCTGTTTGAAGTACATTCTGGTGGAATTTCAGGTCTTTCTGACCAGTAGTTCTTTTTTTTACAGCGTTTTTAAATTTGCAGTTTAATTATGATCACCCTGTATATAATAAATTTATCGATTATCAGGCGCTTTAAAAAAGTTCTTTGAGTATAGAGAAAAAAAATTTGATTTTCTGGAACCATCTGAAAATATCACTTAAGATAGATGATGTGCCTAAAGGTTTAAAAAATAGTTTCACGAAATAGAATATAGAATCATAATGTGCTGGAACAACTACAATGTTCAATGATATCTTGCTCAAAGGATTATTTTTCACCACGTTAATTTTATGCTTTATAATAATAAATATTATTATCAAGTACTTAAAAGATTATAGCAGTGCTTATGGTTATTTGATAGGTGGTGGTTCAACAATTCAGTAACAATTACAATAACAATTATGCATAAGTTTTAAAAACAATAACAAAAGAAATTTATATCGTCTTTGCCAATTTAAAGTAACCATAAAGTGAAAGTCTTTTCATTTTGCTTTTTCTTCTATTCTATTGTCAACGTGTTGATGGCTTGAATCAATGGAAAACAGCTTCTCAAACCGATGATTTGGTCTTTATTTAAGAAATCGTTTTATTAACAAAATGAACTTTAACAATATTCTTAAGTATTCGATGATGAACTTCGCCTTGTTTGTTCCTGCTCGAAGAAAACAATTTGAGAGCAGGCAGCAAATTCGTCGACAAGTTGGATAAACGACGCCGTTTCAATACGTTGTGACGTAGATGATATTTTAAGCAAATGGAAATTATAATAAAGTGATGTAATCATAATCTCAACTGGAGAGAAAGAAACAACCAGGAAGTGGTTGTTTGGATTACAATTTTGTAATATTAGTATCTGTTTCTGATTTTATAAATTGTTTTAGACTAATTTAGATCATCTAAGTTAGGTATTTCTATTTCTCATTTTTTTCAAGTCTTGAGAGGCAAATGAGAGTTTCTTAACTTTTCAGTTAAATCGAAAAAAATATTTGAACTTATTTTTTCAAATGCATGACAGCTAAAAGAATTTCGATAATGTACTACGTAAAATTTATGATTTCAAAGTTTAAAGACTTTATCTTGATTAATAAAATTATATTAATAATGATTCATATTAACAGAAAACTGTATATATAATTTACTTTAAAACATTATTTTTTTTACATTATTTTGTCATTTGGGAATTATACAAGTGTATGTGATCACGAGAAAATTTCTTCGACGTCAGGAGAAAAACATGACTGATCTAAAATATGAAAAATATTTTAATTATTGTGATGAAAAAGAGTGGCACTAGAAAACCTTTCTCCCAAACTATTTGCGTTAAGAGATAATATTCGCCAATTTAATATACAAGTGCAAATATTATTAATCATTTTTAGGCATCTAATTTTTAAGTATCACACACTCATTTAAACGATGACAAATATCTATGAATAGTTATATATATAATTACATTAATTATAGAAAAAATATTGAACATTTTCAACGAATGTTCAGAAATTATTGACACATCAATCACAAAATGAATAATTCGTTGAATATATTATATGGAATGAAATATTTCTTAGCAATTTGAATGGCAATGCAGGAGTAATATTTTATCAAGGTTTCACTGAAATCATATGTTTATTAAAATAGTTGAAAACAAATTTGGTGACAAATTTTAGGAAAATTTATTTGAAGGAAAGAATATTAAATAAAAACGAATTCAGATACATTTAAAATAAGAAATTAAATTTCTTGAAAAATTAATAATGTATTATTTTAAACGTTTTCAATTATGTTTTAAATTAAGTTCTTTTACAATTAATGAAAGTATTTTTTGGTTATAAAATAATAATTATTAGTTCAGCAGTTGTACATGCAAATTTAGCAATTGTATATTGAATATGCAAATAAATACTTACATTGGTCAGTGGGTACATAATATGCAGAAGCATAGGTAATTGCTAGAAGCAATACTACAAGTTTTAGTAACATATCCGTAAATTTTTGTGTTACGGACTTAAAAAACAATTTTCAAGAGAAGTTTTTGGTAGTTGTTTCTTGCAAGCGCTTCTATTGCTTAGTGTGCTCTTTTATTTAAGGTTCAAAAAGGGTGAAAGGTTAACTCGTATTATTGGCTGACCAATCCAAGCACTTATTCTATATCTGGCCAGCCAATAACAAAGCAGAAAGCAAAACTAACTGATCCTCACGTGTTGAGAATTTACTTGATGATGGAGTTGTGATAAGATCATAACCATGATTATGCTCTGAGTAGAAAGACCGTTTAAGTTGATTAGAAAAATAGTAAGAGAGCTTTTATTCATTTGAAATGTTTACAATATTTATATGACGCATTCTGTTTAATTTTTTTCAAAATTAAAAAAAAAATATTTCAGTGGTTTCATTTCAAAATAAATGCGTTGAAATTTGTGCTTATGAAAAGCGGCTATTGATTGGAAACGTCTAGCAATCTATTTACGTTAAGTCACGTGCTTGAATTCATTTTATCCTCTTCTGCACGTAAAAAAATTGATGCAAAATTCACGTGAAGCGATGAAAGAAGCTAAATGAAAAAATATTTTTGATTGAAGAAAATACTGGATTTGAACGTTATTGTTTTTTTTAATTTTAATATGTAAGAGCAAAATTTTCAGAAAAAACAACTCCAATCTCTTTGTAAAATAAAATAAATAACTTTTCAAAAAATATATAAATCTCATTTTTCGCATAGATAAATTGTTAGAGAATTTTATAAATTTATTCACTGTCAAAATTTCATTCGCCTTTGAGCTTAAATTTAAAAAATGTATTTTTAATCTAGTTAAAGACCAGTTGTTAGAAATTAGTCAGCAAAATTTAGCTATTCCTAGATGTCAAACAAAACAGAAAAAATTAACTGAATTAAATTTATAATTCAGAAGAAATATTTTTCGCAACATTATTTATATTATGTCTAAAATATTATGAAATATATTACATAATTATATATAACATATATTATTCCTGTTATATTATCTGAATATACTAAAATATTATTATTTTGGAATTGTACAAAAAATATTGTTAGCGCTCTCTGATGACCAGCTAAAACAAAAAATATTCCATTAAATTAAATTTTAGAATATCAATAATGTTCTTGAAGGATTCTAGAAATGTGATCACTTTTTCAGAAAGTCATCAAAATATAATCTCGGTCTTATTTGAACATAAAATGAAAAATAGCTGTGCATATCCAAAGATTAGAAGAATAATTTCGTTTTTTTGGTATTAAGCTATGGTACTAAGAAAACACTATCTTAAAATTTCCCTTGTATGTATTTTTTCGTATTTGAACATTGAGTTCCAGATTTAGTTTCCTAAGAAAGAAAATGTTATTTAACTAATAACAAACATTGACTTTTATATATCTGCATTAAAATTAAATAATTATATAAGTAGGTTTGAAAATGACTGAAAAAAATATACGATTCTGCTCAGTCATCCAAGTCTGGTGTACTGTTTTCGTCAACAATTATTTTTCACGCGAATTCCAGAATTTTTTATTTTTAAATGGGCAGTATTTTTTTTATTTCATTTTATTATTTTTTTTGTGTCAAAAGGTTATATTCTCCAAAAAGTATATATAATATACCAGAGATAATCCTCGGTTTTCGTATCGGAAATTCTACTTGACAATGAATATTCTTACGTTTTGATAAATTTTTTGCCACTAAATTAAAATATAATAAAAGTAATAGAATATTAAAAAATATTATTAAAGTGTTTATTATATTTTAATTTACAAATATAATTTAAATTATCCAATTCGAACTTATACGATAACTTGGAAGTTGTTGGATTAATGATTTCTAATAAATTATTTTTTACATAAAAGAATAACCACAAAAAATTTAAATCGTCCTAGCCGATTTAAACTAACCATGAAGTGGATGTTTTGCCTTGTCATTTTCATTTTGCTTTTTCTCTTGTTCTATTGTCAACATATTAATGGCTTGAATCAAAGGAAAACGACTTCTCAAACCGAAGTTTTGGTCTTTATATTAGAAATCGTTTTATCAACAAAATGAATTTCGACATTTTTAATTTGGATTCCAACGAGTTGAAGCCATAGAATTATTACTCGATATGAGTTCATATCTAAATCAATTTGACTATTTTAAGATCATTTGGCTTAAAGCGATTCGAAACGAATCATGGTTTCGGATGCTCGTAACAATCAATGTTTTACGCATAAAGTGTTAATTATATTAAAAATAAAAAAAGAATCAGAGAAGCTTTAATGGATTTCAAGAGAACGTGAAATGACACAAGAGATGTTAGTGAGCTCTCCAGCTCACCAAGGGAAGTTTGTGAGTCGGAGAACAAAGCAAGAAAACTTGAATCGGTCAAAGACACAAATTAAGAAAGTTAACAATTTCAGGAAATTTTGGAAGCAATATGGCTAAAGATTTGAAAACTAATCATTTATATTAACAAGTAATTTTCATGATTTTGAAAACTTAGTGACTTAGTCATGATCTCAACTGAAACGAAAGGAAAACCATTTTATGGTTCAAAATAATGATGCAATATGTATTGATATTATATTAAATGAATCATTTATGCTGATGTACACTTGTTTATATTATATTGTCAGTAGTTACCAAAATATATTGCTATTTGCAGATGTCTCAGCCTGGCATATAACTTTGCTAATACATACTTATTTTGGAATTTGTTATATCGCAAGCGCACATGATTGTTGTTGTTGTCTTGGCAATATGGGTTCGCTGCTCCACTTTTCCAACTGAGCCATATTTTGGTGTGCAGTCCGACTTCCTCAGTGCACACATTCCATAGGGACCCGTTTATAGGGTAGACAACCGTTCACAACCCATTTATACAAAGAAAGGACATTGATAGAATTGACATAGAGAGAAAGTACATCCATGCTCAAACCCAGGACCTCCCTATCCGCAGTCAGGCACTCTGACCATAAGATAAGGTGAGCGGCAGCGCAGGTGATAACGTCCTCAAATAATATCACCAGTAAAATAAAATATCACAAATTACTGCTTTTTTATCATTATTATTTTTTAACTTTTTTATCTTTTACTAAAATTTTAAATAATAAAGTAATATTTATGCTTTCAAAATAATTTTTTTACAACCGACAGTTACTATTTCTTCATCTTGCGAGTTGTCACCAAAAATGTCAACATGGCGTAATTTTTACCGGAAGATATGAAATAGTACCCTTATTTTAAAACATGATTTGCATGTTGTTAAGCAAATTAAATATCTATTGCATTGCTGATACGATTATTTGATTGTATTTTATTATTCATTTACATTTCTAAAAATCATTAAAATTTATTGCTTACATGCAAAGCAACTATAGAGGAATTCTTTTGTAACAAACAAGCATTGCAATAAAAAATGGCTATTTACACGATGGACTTCATTGATATTTCAGACTTAAAATTTAGAAACTTGATTTTTTTCTTATAAGAATTTTTTTATCTATCTCTGCTTCCTATTTATAAGAAACGAGAGAGAGAGAGCTGCTAAAAATAATCCATAAATCTATTGAATTTGCTTATACTCAATGGCCGATTTTTTGCATGTGAAAGGTTAATTAAACCAGGACCTACAGATGAATTTATTCAAAGACGCTAGAACAATCTCTTACATTAACAAATGCAATAAGCACGTGTTCTGGTGTCCATTATCAGATTATTAAGAGTATCATACATTTTTAAAAACACACAAGGTATATTTTAAAATTAGTCCATATTTTTAACATTTAATATGACACAGGTGCCGTATAATCCATGATTCCAAATTCTAAATTTTTTTGGCGATGAAGAAATGTTGCCAATATGACGTATCGTGACGTGCGCGATGACGTAAATACTAGGGTTACCAAAATAGAATTTTCTGCATAATTTTTATAGGTCTCCATATGTAGGACGTAATAAAAACGAGGTTGCCCGATGTATAAGAAAATCCGCCAAAAAATCGCTAATCTCAGAATTTGTCATCATTGATTATATATATACGGCACCTGTGTCTTTAATATGTATATGATAAGCTTACTCTCGTATTTTATCAGCATAAAAATCATTTCTGCGTTCTAATTGTTTTTAATTGTATCTGAATTTCATTGTTTTATATAGAAAATAGTTTGTTTTATTATTATTTCTGTCCATTTTTATGCACGTAATTACTATAATTTCCAAAACTAATTTTCAACAAAAATACATTGTTATTCTACGAGTCATTAACGTTTATTTAACTATTAGTGAAATTAATATTAAACAGTTTCTTTCTTCATAATAAATAAGATAATCGAAATTAAAAAAATCTGTCTTAACAATGTCATAATTTTAAAATATTACATAAAAGATGTATGGGTGATTAAAATGCTTTTCCGTTCTAATTTTTGGAAGCTTCTTATATACTTCGGCGTCGTTTGACGTTAAACTTGGTTATTTGAATGCACAAATTAAAGAATTTTTAGCATGAGGCAGTGATTTTTTTATTAGTTTTATTCCATAGATTTTTTTGTTTCTATATAAATAGTAGAAAACATTTTTTACGAGTTAAATATGCAATAGAATTTTACTGTAAAAAATTAATTCCCTGATTGCGAAACTAATCGAAAGGTAAAAGTTCCAGATTTGGCAATGGAAGTGAAATTTTGTTTTACGAAACCACACCCCTACTGAAATCCCGTGACTTCATTTGTCTAACGATAACGAAATATATCGTAACAAATCAGGCCTTTTGTCAATGAAATATGTGTGAAAATAGATAAAACGCCAGATTCCAGCACCAAAATTGACTAAAGTTGTAGCAACAATTGAAAAATATTTGGCAAAATACACCACAGAATAAATATAAGGAATATTTCTTATCTTTATTCTATGTAAAAATATATAAACAAATATATAAATTTGCATGTTATCTGACGGATTCATAATTTCATTTTTGAGCGATCAATATCTAGCTACGAAATATTGATAATTTTCATATTATTTTGTTTTATAATTTAATTTGCTGAATTTCTCAAAGTTGTACGGTTATTTAATTAGGACAATATTTTTAACAAGATCAGGGAATAGAATCCATTTAATTTTCTAAAACGGAACAAAAAAGTTTGAACAATGAAAGAATGTAATAGAGTTCAATGCATCTATAATGAAATCTAACATTTTACAGGGCTAAACATAAATAATATTGATTTTATATCTTGAATGTGTAATTCATTATTATTGATAATTTACAAAAAATTAAGCTAAGTTTTTTACAAATTAGCTACAATAATAAATTGCACCTAAGTTGGTTAATCAATATTATATTTTAAGCTCCTGGGGACATTCGTAAATATACATGGAAGAACTGTTTCTTGATAAGCAATATTAAATCACTTGAAATAGCAACATAAAATTTTGTTTAAAAATAGATCCATATTAATGAATGTGTTTGATAAAAAATGATATTAAATGTATAAATTTCTTATTAACTTAATGTCCAGCATCCCGTTTTTATAATGCTCGATGAAGTTATATAAGACACAGGTGTACATCCAACTGACGATCAAATTCTGAAATTAGCGAGTTTTTTGGCGGATGTATCATTTGGCGGTTTATTGGCGGATGAGCAATTTCATTTTTAATACGCCATACAATTTCAAATTTCTATATGAAAACTGTGATTTGGAAATTAGATTTAGATGTAAACTTTAGTAACTTAGGTATTTACGCTTTTGAAATGAATTATGACAGGCACAAGTGCCGTATAATCCACGATGCCAAATTCTGAGATTGGCTATTTTTTGGCGGATTTTCTTATGTATCTGGCAATTTCATTTTTAATACGCCATACATATGGAAACCTATAAGAATTATGCATAAAATTCTATTTTAATAACCTTAGTATTTACGTCATCGCGCACGTCACGATATGTTATCTTGGCAACATTTCTCCATCGCCAAAAAAATTCAGAATTCGGAATCATGGATTATACGGCACCTGTGCCGTTATATATCTTACTGGTGCATAATAAGTTATTAGATGTATAAGCTTCTGAGATTCAAACAAACATTTAAATTATGTAATACCTTCTTGAAAAACTTTTCAATGATAGAGACATACTTGCACGTCCTAAAGAAGAAAATAATAAAAAGTTTTTAAAATACCTACTCTGTAAACGCGGATACAGAAAGTAGAAACGTAACATCCATCGCCTATAGTTCAACAGAGCTTGAATCAAAACCAGAACCTTTTAATGAGATAAGACTGATTTTAATACTGATTGCAAAATTTCAGTTTTGATTAAATTTAATATACACTCATGTCCATAAATTAAGGATAATTCAAGTTCAAGCAAAGAAAGAGACAGAAGCAAAACAAATGTGACTTATTTGTAAAGTTTATTTATTAAACAAAAGGTAAAGAGCAAAAAGATGCTATATGTTTGACATCATTAATAAAAATTGCGATTTTTACTCCCTGGAGAAAATTTCAAAAAAGAACCTATTTACAAAAACCAATATGACATGGCTGGTATGATGGTTAATACATAGTATGCAACCCAGACGATGCAATACAGGCCGTATAACGCCTAGGCATGCTGAGTATCAAATTATCGATCTGATCTTGGGGAATATTACACCACTCATCAAGCAATGCTCTCCGAAGTTCCGGTAGACATGTGGGAGGGAGTTGACGGGCTGCAATTCGTCAGCCAAGCATGTCCCACACATGCTCTATTGGATTCAAGTCCGGTGAGTATGCTGGCCAGTCCATACGGGTGATATCCTCCGATTGAAGGCATTCGTCTACAATGTTTGCATGGTGAGGACGAGCATTGTCATCCATAAATAGAAATTCTGCACCCATGGCACCCCGAAACAAACGTACATGTTCTTCCAGAATGACATCCCGATAGATGTGGCCTGTTATGGTTACATTCTGAACATGCAGGTTAGTTCTAGAACCCAGAATAATTCCTCCCCAAACGAGCAATCCTGCACCACCGTAACAGTGTCGTTCAATGGTGTTCTCTTGGTGGTAACGGGTACCTGGCCCTCTCCATATGAAAGTCCGGCGAGAATCAGACTGAAAGCTAAACCTGGACTTGTGGGAAAACATCACACAAGACCAATGTTGCGGTGTCCACAATGCATGCTCTCTACTCCAGGCTAACCACAGGTGACGGTGAGTTGCTGTAAGTGGAACACTGACAGGCTGCGAGGCCTGCCAGGCCTACGAGCATATAGACCAATGTGCCCTAAGCGTCTGTACATGGTCTGCCTTGAAACTATCGTACCGGTATTTGAAGAAAGCAGACGAGACAGGTCTGATGCTGTGCTCCGTCTGTTTCTTTTGGCAGTAACTGCCAAATACCGGTCCTCATTCAGCGTTGTAACTCGGGGGCGATCTGTGCTGTAACGTCTACTCACATTTACATTCTCGTCATTGAGACGTATTATAGGTGCCATCTGGGTTTTTTTTTTTTTTTTTTTTTTTTTGTAATTTGCATATTATTTTTCAAGATGTATGTGATAATTCTACATGTGAAATTTTTATTTTAGAATTCAATATCTGTGTGATTTTAAACTATCCTTAATTTATGGACATGAGTGTAAATTAGATTTTTTTAAAGTATTTAACCAGAAGCAAAGTATGTAACAAATGTGCAAAATATATATCAATATAATTTCCCTCTTTAATTTTAGGTAAAAAATTGAAGTATATAAAAACAGTTTCTGGGAAAAAATGTATAGGATTTGATGCAAACAACATATTTTTATTAATAATTTATAATTTTTCTAAATAATATTTCAGCGGGAAAATTTTCAAACTCATTTTCTTCAAAGAAGATAGGCTTGCATCGGCTCTCAGTCAGTCAAAGCTTTTTTACATACTATATTCTTTCAATACTGAGGAAAGCTATAAAAGTATGTGAGTCAGATACTTAGAAAATATTTCTCGCCACAACTTATTAATAATTTATGCATTAATTAATTAATAAAGCTATTGCAAAAAATTTTGAATATTGTATTTGTCATAAATTATTTATCAAACTACATAAAAAAGAATTAAAAAAAACCCATATAATGGATATATAAGCACAAATAACCATTATGGTTATTTGTGCGTTAATGAAACAAGTTTAATTATGGAAGAATAATTGCACAATTATGACTTTTAATAATAAAATTTACTCTGCTGAGATGTTGAAAAGACTGATTAATGTATTAGTTAGATATTTAGACAAATATTTCACGCCACAAGTTATTATTGATTTATATTTATTATTGCTTATGAATTTATTATTACTAATTCTGAATATTAACTTAATGAAATAATAGTAATTATCAATTTAATTTCAATTCTAATATATTTCTCGGTTCATAACATAAAAATGCTGACGCGAAAGCCTATTTCACCAAGAGATTTCCCTCCAGAAATGTTTTCAAAATTTGTTTCCTATTTCAGAAAGTGTAAAAATAATTTCTTTTATATTCTTATGCTAAACTTAAACAAAAGCAAAACAATTATATTTCATCAGTATTTCATTGTATTTAATTAACTTTTAAAAAAAAGTTAAGTGCATTTCAAAACAAAAAAGACTTGATAATTTTCACTTTTTCATGTCTGAACGAGATAATATTTTCCACTAGCAGTCAGTTCTTAAAATTAATTTTTGTTGCTTATTTTTCTCTATTTAAATTTACTTGCATCAAAATTATTGAGAACCAAAGACTGAGTTTATAGATGAATGCTCGATCTCAAATGATCAATCTCGTTTTTAGTTTAACAGTTTGATTTTTATACATGAATAATTTCATTGATTTGGAATGTCCTTTAAGCCTTAGATTCTAAATGAAATTAGCTTCTAATCTCAAAAAAGGACGATCGAGAATAAAATCAGTAAGATCAAAAGATGCTGATTTTTAATTAAAAAAAAGGTTATTCTAACAGGAATTATTTGGTATGAAATTAAAATTATTTTTAATCATATATCCGTAATACCGTAAAATGGAAATCAACGAAATTCGATGAATTTTTTCTTGTTTAAATATGTTTCAGAACAAAATAATATTTTGAAAAATCAATGTTTATTAGTTCAATCATAATTTTATCAAATATGAAATTCAGAACAAACAATTTTTATTCGTTTACTTTTGCTGCAAAGACATAACTTTGTGTTATAAAGTAATTCAAAGCAAAGTTTCGAAAATGTAATTTATTATTATTTATTCGTGTTTTTATCTATTTCTATTACGGTATAAAATTATTTTGTGATATTAGCATTTACACTTATACGGAATTACAAATTCATAATTCTTATTTTATCTTAAATGATGTAATTTAAAATAACAATTAAAAATACATTTTCTTTTCTCAAATGATAAATTTGCTGAAACTATAATCATTTAACAAAATTCATTGAAATGATTTCTATAAATTCACACATTAAATTTTCTTTTTAGACTGAAAATATTAGATATAGTTTTCGGTTATATACACAACACATTATAAACTTTCTGGTATAATCGCCCTTTCTACAACCGCTCTGTGCGTTTGCTAAAAGAAGTTTAAATGCATAGACACTGAAATTCAAAAGTTAACAGGCGAGTTACTGAATTGCTGACCGATGACTGATTGGTTAACTCCAGGGTTTTGGGTCCCGGGTTCGAATCCCAGTTCGGATATGGATGTTTCTTTTTCTCTGTCCTTTCTTCTGAGATGATGCATTAATGTGGCCCTCCCTATAAACAGGTTTGTGGTGGTATGGCGTGGGTAATGCTACTTGCTTCCATTACCTGATTTGGTTTACTGATATCCACTGAGTAACGATAAATAAGTAGCAATTTCCGGCCTTGTTGTGATGAAGAGTTTGTCACCCAAGTGCCCGCCGTTGTTTGAAGAAAAGAGTTTCTAAATTATTCCCATTTTGTAAAATTTGTACTTTAATTATGTATGCAAATTGAGGGAGATTTTCTATAATTAAATTTAATATTAACCTCCAACAGTGTATATATATATCATTTATTTGGTCTTTCGCAATTTAAGTCGAGATGGCAGTCGGATGGTTAGTGCTCTTGCCTTCGGTTCAACAGGGCATGGGTTCGAATCCAATCTTGGGTGTAGATGTTTGAAAATCACTTTAAACTCTAGGTCACGGTTTAATTAGTCCCCGTGAGCAAAAAATGACCGTTGAGTTACAAACTAACATACCTATTACAATTTAAACACTTATCTCAATAATTACAATTACTTTTTTTTTACACAGGATCCTAAAAATGTTTCCTATACTTTTAAGATTCAGTAAAAAAATTTCAAATTATCGTTGTAAAAATCGTTATATGATTATTAAATAAATCTCCTTCTTAATTCATTATTTTTTACCATTCGATCAAAAAATATTTTTGAGAGAAAAGGTTTTCTATTCATTAATTCTTTAAAACTTCCACTTTCCAACTGTCAATAATAAAAATTTTCATGACTTTTATAACGATGTTTTTTTTGCATCGGACAAGATATATTCATTTTGCTCCAATTTAAAATCTTCCTACTTAATCAATAAGTGTTGGCCAAGATGCAAACCATAAAGCTCTCAGTGAATGACGTAGTAAGAGAAGCCATTCATTTATCGGGTGGTTTATCAGGAGACCTTGGCTGCTTCTGCATAAACACAGACAACGTTGGCGCCTGCGTCATTATTCTATAAATGCCTACTCTCTGATTTCCATTTTCCCATGAAATCCTCAAGATCAAGAAAGGTCAAACACACAATCCGGCACGTGATTTTTGACCTTTGAAATTCACGTGCCGTCAAGTTGGACAATTTTACTTTATCTAATGTCTATGGACAAAAAAATAGGATCAAAGTGTTGGCATACTTTCTAAGTTAATTTTTCGGTTTCTGATGTGTTTTGTGATGGATATATATTTTTTTAGCTACAATTTAAATTTGTCTTCTTTTTTAATATATGTTTTACAAATTTTATTTTTTAAAAAAGGAATGAAATAAGACATGCCCTATAAAACATGATTGTTTGTCTAATTACCGAACAAGAAAATGAAGTATAATTGTATTTCGAAATGCAATTTACCTTCTCAGAGAGTGTATTCAAAACTCCTGAGCTTTTTCTTTTCAGTTCTGTCTCACATATTCGTAAAAGATAAAAGAAAAATATAGCTTCAGTTTTTAAAAATAACGTAAGTTTAGGTAAACAAATTTGGGTTCAGTGTCGAATTGGGTTCCCTTTGGTTTGGCGAGACTTGCAATAAAATGTAATTTATCTTATTTCAGCTTTTGTGTAGCGGCCATCTTGTTGGTTACATTTTGGTGCATATCTCGCCGTCAAAAAATTACCAAACCAAGGGGTACCCGATTGTTAACATTTATCACGAATTCCATCTTCCGAGTTTTCTATCGGGGTTCTACAGTCTATAAATAAAAGTTATAATAATTACGGAACTGAATATTACTTTTCTGCATATTCAATAATCTTTTAGTGAAAAAACAGTAAAAAATATCACCTTTTTTACAAGCTTTCAAAAATCTTTCAAACCTGTATAAAATGAAGAAATAATTTTTTAACATCTTTATATCGTAATATAAACTTCTTGAAGTATGATATAATTATTAAATTTTAGTTTTGAGCGCTAGTACTTCAGATCTGAGTGTATCAGTTTTATATCCCCTTAATGATCTTATCAACCTTAATGGTTAGCTTAACCTAAACCAACCTTATTAAAAATTCAAGTTCAAATAGATAATGTTTTTAATTCCGAAAAGAAATTTGATAAAAACTTTTTGAAATGGATAATAAAATATCAACGTTTTATATCATGCATCCAAGGTATGAGTTTCACATTTTCAGGATACATATCATATATATCTAAGAGGACAAATGGATAATAAGGAATTTCTATAGTAATTACATAGTTAATATTGTTATTGTACATAATTAAAATAATATTGTTATTATTATATTTTTAGCAACATTTAATGATCTTTTTATACCTAAGGCAATTATACGTATCGATAGTAACATATCTAGTGCATTTCGATGTAAATATGAAGTTTGAAAATTCCAAAAATAAAATATTTTTCTATTTAATCTTACTTATTGAGAAAAGAGGCACTTTAAATAAATCAGGTGTTTATTTTACCTTTTTTAATGAAGATTTTATTTTATCCTAAATATAGATTAATATTTAATTAACTAGAAAAACATTTCTGAGTAACTATTAATGAAATTTTTGATCAAAATATGATAAAGACTATTATTAACAGTTTAATTTTTAAGAGAGCCGCCCAACTTGTCTAGTGGTCAGCATGCCTGACTGCGGATAAGGAGGTCCTGGGTTCGAATCCCAGTTCGGGCATGGATGTACTTTCTATCTATCCTGTCTTTGTCCTTTCCATGTATGAATGAGGTGTGAATGGTTGCCTACCCTATAAACGGGTACCTTTGGCATGTGTGTAGAGCAAAGTCGTACTTTCATCTTCATGGTGCTCTGATTAAAACGAAAGACGCTCCCAATTGACTTAAATTCGCATAGCTAAGGTATATTGAGCTTGGCTTGTCCAAGTGTCATTAGTAAAATTAATTATATAGATTAACATCTTTCATAATGGATTTTTTTAACACAACTCAAAAAAGTTTAAAATTATACTCTCTACTATAACTCACATAACATTATTACTTACAAATAAATTATCTGATTGAAATTTATAAACTAAAAGAGTTTTTTCTGTAAAAAAAAATATTATTAATTATACATAAATATTAGTTGTAATATAATATTTCAAAAAAACATTTTCAATATTATAAAATAGACCTTGTTTAATAATTAATGTTTCATACAATTAAGTTGTTGTTTATTTTGATAATGAAAAAAACTTTCATTTAGGATAAAATTTTTATAGGAAAAAACACACATCATTATAATTCCATTTCTGTTGTTTTTCTTGAGTGCTCAAATACTTTCTTCAAGCTCCAATTTATGAATGTATAATCCAGAAGATAAAAATTGAAGGCATTTAATTTTTTGAATATGTCCCACAATTACGCAATATCTGCAGAAAATCTAGATCTTAGGAAATATTGATGTTCACACAATCGTTTTCTTTCAAGTAACTGCAAATTTTTTGTCTTTTCAAACATTTGAGGGAAAAAAGTATGGAAGAGTTCAAAAAGTGTGTTTTGAATTGATAGAATTTCAAAAAGTGAGGAAAATGGCCTTGATTTTTCTTCCCAAAAAATATAAATAAAATGGATATCTAAAAGCTTACATTTTACTATAAAAATTGTAAGGAAATGTTGTTGTTATTTATGACACTTGGACAAACTAAGCTCGCCATGCCGTTGGTTATGCGAATTTAAGCCAGTAGGGTGCGTCTTTCGTTTAACCAGAGCACGACGAATGTGAAAGTACGATTTTGTTCTAAACTCCTCCGATAGATGGCACCACCAGAGGATCCACTCTCTCAGTTTTGACATTTATCTGAAGGAAAAGAAAAATTTTCTCCAGACTATATATTACTCCATGGTAATTGTTCAGTGACCGATCATACATACATAGCGGTGTAGGCGAGTCCCGGAATCTACCTTTTAGGTTAACGGGTTTGGAATACTCGCACATCACTAAGTGCCTCGAAATTTTGAACCACGGTCAGGTGACGAGGTCACACATGAGTTGGCACCCTCCTCTCCACATCCACACCGCACCAGCGGAAAGACTTAGGACGTCAAATATTAATGTAGACTCGTCCTCAACCCACGGAGCTCCAGCAGCCCAGTGAGGGAGGGTACGGCGCGTGGTCACCCTTCCAACCACTGTCCTAGGCAAATGAAGCTAATGGTCTTACCTGAAGCTTCGATTCCACAGATTTAACAAGCACATACATCTCATGTACTTGGTGGGTCTTGGTGGCATTGGTACTCGAATCCGCCTTGTCCTACCGGGTGGATGGCCGATGCCGTAAACACTAAGCTACCGGCTCGTAAGAAAATGTACATCTACCAAAGATCCACTCTCATGTTGTTGTTTTTTTTTCAATTATTCATTACTTAGATAACATAACATACTCGATAACATAATAATAGAAGTTATTATCATTATGTTATCGTGTTACGTTATGTTATGAAGTTATACTGTATCAAGAGCAATCAGTATTCCAAGAAATCATAAGAAACGTAAACATCTCTTTCAAAACTAAAAAATGTGATTTTTAGCGAACCAAAATAAAAAGATAAAACCCATGATGTTTCTCATAACAAAGCTATGTGTATATCGTCTCATGAGTACATCAAGCAGATGAAAATATGGAAATAAGTAGTTGTATAAGTGATAAATCTTAGATATACTTAAATGAATGAATCCAAAACATATCGACTTCTGCTCTCAGAGAAAAGCAAAATTTGACGTTTCAAATACCGATAGAAAATTATTATTACAGAAGTGAATACTTCATTTGCCAATTTAATCAATTCCATGAAACAGGAAGTTGAGAAAAATTATGAAATAGTATATTACTTTTTAATATTATATATAACGTTATTTATGTAATTTATTTATGTGGTTTTGGTGGTGTTAATACTTATTATAACAGAAATTTGTTTTGAATACATATAATTACATATTGTATGCAGCTTAGATGTTAAAATTTATTAAAATTCAATAAGTAGAATTAATTGATTTGACAAATGAAGCACTCAGGGGTTTCATGCCAAATATAAGAATGATAAAAGTTAAATATATATTTTAACATCTATTTTCTGTGAAAATATTTCATTACATAAATCTGCATTTTGTTAACCGGAAAAGTGTAATTAAATAAAATAAAACATGAGGAGAATATTTCAATGAATACGAGATGATTTCATTTAAGCCACTTCTTGATATGTTTCGTGTGGATTATTGTACTTTTATAAATGGCATCTCACACATTAGATATGATCATATAGATTATAAAGAAAAAAATAAAACAAATTCCTTTTTTCCCTTGATATATATATATATAATTATAAGCTAACTCTCCTTATTGCTTTGGATATAAAGATGTATAATAGTTCAATAATGTAGTTTAAAAAAATAAAACATTTTTAAAAATGAAAAGTTTATATTTTTGTGTAAAGTAAAAATATACAGCTTTATTTTATGCTTCATTTCCCGCAAACCGATTAACTCCAAAAAAGTAAGTTGAGAAAAATTATAAAATAATATATATTGTTTAAAACGAACGTTATTTATTCTTGTTTTGGTAGTGTTAATGCTTATTATAAGAGAAACCTGTTCTGGGTATAAAAGTTTTATATTATTCACAGCTTTGATATTAAATTTTATTAGAACTTAGAAAATGGAGTGAATTGATTTGACAAGGGAAGTATTCATATACCACTTTTTCAATACCGTTACAAATGAGATTTAATATATAACCTCGATTAATAAAATTATTTATCTCAAACATCATTTACATACTGCGTGGTGAGAGAAATAAATTAGAGCTAAATAGATAGGTATAATTTTTATAGTGGTAAATTGTTGAAACTACGATTTTTCTAGCATAGAGAACCTTATTTTGATGTTATTTGTTTGGCACTTTCTTATCCTTTAGAATTATCATTATCTTGTTTTTTCCAAGGCAAAAAACAATTTCGAAACAATCCTTAGATTAAGAGTATGTACATAAAAGAATGGGGTTTGAAGTTAATTTGAGTAAACAATGTCTCTTTTAAAGATTGATATGAGTTTTGTTTGTTCCTCTAGTTTTTTAACAGAGAATTCAGCATTTGTTCCAGTACTTTTGATTTTAATAACTATATGAAATAATAGAGAAACAATTATAAAGTAACTAACTGGCCAAATTCGCCTTCTTTCGTGGCGTCATGACTCCGAGAATTCTTCACTTTCGGAAAAAAAATTTCAGTTTGGAAAAATAATTACAGTAGAACTCCAATTATTTGAATTAATTGGGACCGGACCTTATTCAGATAATCAAATATTCGGATAATGGAATCTTTTTCGAATAAAAAGGGTCTATTTTTATTTATTATTGTATGTTGAAAAATGGAAGAAAAATTTATATATTTTTAAAGAGCTTTTAATCAGTTAAATGAAAATGCTACACTTTTACATGTTATGATCATTCTACATGTTACAAATGCTGTACATTAATACAGTATGTATGTGCAGTGCTGTAAATGGAAGTCATTGTTTGCTGAATATCTCGGTCAGTAAGCTGTTTCACTGCTTTCAGCCGTTTTCGGGCAGCCAAGTTGCTCATCTACCTGACAGTGAGAATTCTTATGTGGTCAGACTCGAGCTGATGCTCTATCCACTTCAAAACTGTTACAAAGCCGGCAAATGCTTCACTAGCTGATGGTCTTGTGTCTGCTTCAAATTGGACATCAAGGTCACCTTCTTAATCAACATATTTAAATAAGTTTGCCATCATTTGCAATTTGAAATCAAGGGTCTCACTTATCACCCAGTTTCCTATATCTTCAGCACTACCTTTTTTGAACATCCCTTTTGAACTCTAGCTTTCACATTCTCCTTTTTTCACTGCTTTTACCTTTCCTTTTTGTAAACATTTTCCTTTTTTTTTTTTCATTTTTTCCCTCTTCAGTCTTTTTTTTCTACAGTCTTATTTTTCTGAAATTCTAAAAGCGATTCAGATAATTAGAGTTAAGATGATTGAAGTTCTACTGTAAATTAAAAAATCGTATTTGTGTAAAATCCCGAAGACTGAGAGAATGGGAATTAAATGCTCCAAATTGATATAAATTTTTTTTTTCCTACAATTCCCGGAGTAAAATTTATAAGAACTAAAACAAGAGGTTAATTTTAAAAATTGTTGAAATTAGTAATTTAGAACATATGATTAAAATATTTATGGAGCATTTTATTTGCTAAAATAAAGACATAAACATACATTCTTTAACAACAAAAGAAAACTAACATTACTTCAACAACAAAAGAAAGCTATTTAAATAGAAAACCGGAAAAGAATACCATTATACTCACATCATAAACAACCGTATTTTGTTCTGTAAGAGATATGGGTCCGAAATGTTAATAATTTTGAGGTTTAAAAGCGTAGAAATTATTATGAATGAACTCTAGTTTAAAGGAACATAAATGATGTAACAAGTGTTTACTAGTTTTCTATTGTTGGCAAAAAAAAATGTATTGTCTGGATTCATTTTTTCCTGGTAGACGAGATTTTGAAAATGTATTTTATTTTTCACTGTATTTATTACATACTTAGTATTGTTCATAATTCTGCTTTACATCAAGAAACGAGGTCTCATATAGATTTGCTAAAAATGAAGCCAATGATATTTGGAGTGCATGAAAATTTTGTTCAAATATTGAAGTTCAAACTTTTGTTCTATCTACAATCCATTGCATTTCCGTTAGACGGCAAATATATTAAACATATTCCTTGCAATGGACATAAACAGTACCATTTCAAAAGTTGAAAAAACAAATTAAATATATTTTTTAATTACACTTTAAATAACTCAATACATTTTTTAAATATATTTTATAATTATGTGTTGTCTAGAATGAAAGAAAAAAAAGATCCCATTCACTACCCTCAACAATTACACGTAAATGACGATTTTCACTGGAGGGAAAACCACACCGTCCGTTCTTTATTTGATCACTTCTAGAATGATGATGCACTTTTTACATTTGAATCAGAGTTAATTACGGCTTAAAGTAATTGCAAACATTGTAATCAACAGTTGGAAACGAAACATTGTTTTTATTTTAATTAATCAAACAAATATTGTTGCAAAAGCTTTAGATAAATATATGGAAATACCTATCTTCAAATAAATGCTTATGCATATATATATATATATATATATATATATATATATATATATATATATATATATATATATATATATATATATATATATATATATATATATATATATATATATATATATATATTTATATATATATATATTTATAGTTAACATATGTAACACGTAGTGTAATCCGATTTCACTCACGAAATCAAAAGGCGGTGTTTTATGGCTAGGTTCAGTTTTACTTTTTCGTAGTTTATATATATATATTTGTTTTTCTATAATTATTAACTACTTCATGTAGTGTTAGATCAATCTTGGCAACAATTTATGCTTGATCTAATTTCTTTTAATGATTGATAATACTGCATATGAATATTTATTTTAAATAAGTGATTCTATGTATAAATATTTTTAAGCTCTGAATATCTAGAAATGTTTTTTATATTTCTGAATATGAAGTCGATTATTTTAATGGTCTCATTCTAAACCATCATCACCATAATAAATTTACATAACTTTCGACAGTTCATTTAGAAGAAATTTTCATTTACTTCATAAGTGTTATGTACTCACATTCTTGCCGCCCAACTTGTCTAAAGGTCAGCATGCCTGACTGCGGGTAGGGAGGTCCTGGGTCCGAATCCCGGTTCGGACATGGATGCACTCTTTCTATCTAACCTGTCTTTGTCCTTTCCTTGTATGAATGGGTTGTGAATGGTTTCCTACCTTATAAACGGGTACCTATGGTATGTGTGTATTGAGGAAGTCGGACTCCACACCAAAAATATGGTTCAGTTGGAAAAGTAGAGCAACGCACCCCTTAATGCCAGCCTAGCTGGCACACGACAACAACAACAACTCACACTCTTTAAAATTTAAAAATCAGTCACAAATGTTGAAACTTCAATGGTTTTTTTAAAATTAAGTTTGCATTTTTTTAAAATTTTGTGAAAGTAATGTAAGGGGGTTATGAAGAAAGAGAACTCTATCTGTAAAACACAGATAAGGTATTCTATTCATACAAACTATGTAGTTGACATACTACAAAATTATATATATAATATCACAAAAAATATACAAAATATATTGAAAGGGAGATGGTTATTCACCAAAACATTCTGAAAGTAATTTTCGGATTAATAACTGAAAAAGAATTTTTAGCACATCTTGTAATTTTGGTTCATCAGTCTTTACCCAGCAATAAATACCAATATGAATCATCGATGAAATTTTTGCTAATTATTAGTTTAATAATCTTGATAATCTACACATAATCAGAAAGGAATGTACGCTAACTAATTGTTTTAATTTATAAATCATGCTGTCATGCATTTATATATACAGGGTCATCGAAAAAGAAATGCCGGGATTTTGAAACCTTATAAAAATGAATTCTTAAACGTATGGAAATGATTTTTGTGTTGAAATGTCGGAAAAGAGTGTAAACCTTCCACAAATGGATAACTTGGAAACTGTTACTGGAAATAAAATCATTTTTATGCAGGATGGAGCTCTCCCTCATTTTTTCCTTGTGCGTGAAGGCTTGAATGCTAAATTCCCCAACTCATGGATTGGAAGAGATGGTCCAATTCCGTGGCTTGTTCGAAGCAGCGACCTTAAGCAACACCTCCTAGAGTAGGAGGTATTGCCTTAAGCCTCTAGACTTCTTCTGCTGGGGGTACATTAAGAACATTGTGCATAAGGTATATTGAAACGTCGAATAATTGCAGCAACTCTAACTCCAGATATGCTTTTCAATGCATGGAACGAGATTGATTATCGTCTCGATGTTTGTCGTGCAACTATCGAGACATATTGAAATGGTTATAAAACTTTAGACATTTCTTAATATGTTTAGACTAAATTTATGTTCATATATGTTTATTAATTTCTCTGTTGCAAACTTGTAATTCCGGTATTCTTTTACGTATATAAAAATTATTAGAAATAATTTTCTACGAATAGTTTTGACATTTAGAACTTCGCGAGATTTAAAATCTGTAACGAGTGACGATGTGAAAATATTAAGAGCTGTCTAATTTAAAGAAATCTTTCATCATTTGCAATCGAAGATTTGGAGAATATTATTTTACAAATATAAGAAAAGTTTTATTGAATTCAGGCGTTAACTTCACTCAACACAGGAATGAAATTATATTTTAAGTATTTTTGTGTTGCCTTTGGAACATTCTGTATTTTATATTGATATATTTTGAAAATTTCATAAAATTAATTTTTTCCTGTGACTATTGGCAAATGTTCATTATTTTTTTTTTCATTACTTGATTTCACTTTGATATATTCATAAATTTGAATATGAAGACAAATAATTAAATCGTACTATATCAAATTAGTTTTTTTTTAATTTATAGTGAAAATTTTACTTATAATTTACAAAAAATTCTACATATATTAGTTACCATTCTTACAAGGATTTCCAAGTTTGTTTGTCGTTCAACGGTCATTTTTTACCCACAAGGACTAATTCATTCAAGACTCAACAGTCAATTTTTTTGCCTGGACATACAGTTTAAAGTGGATTCTGAATCATTACAAACATCAGTGTCCAGATGAGACTCCAACCCACGAGCTGTTGAACCAAAAACCATTCGGCAGCCAGCTCGGCTAAGGATACCCAGGGTTACAATATCTGAGTAAAGAATTTTTGGATTTCATATGAATTTTGCACTTGTTCGTTTGTATTTTTAATTTTTAATTTCAGCTTTTTTTTTTTTACAACTTTTCTTTTTTTCAACTTTTTAAATTTCAACAGCGTTCTTTAGATATTTTGCTAAGATTCTATGGAGATTGTTGTTAATAATTACTTGTAGATGCAGGGAGGGCCGTGCTAGAGGTTAGGGCATCCGCCTTCCATCCGGAAGGGTGGGGTTCGATTGCCCATGCCGCCAAAGACCCACCGAGTACATGCGATATACGTGCTCGTTAAATTTGTGGAATCGAAAGATCTGTGGTCGGTCATTGAGCAATTACCATGGGTACAATGGTCTGGAGAAAATTTCCTCCCCCTTCAGATCATTGTCAAAATTAAAAGTGGATCCTCTATTGGATGACTCCATCTATTGGATGATTTAAAGAGGAAAGACGTACTTTCACCTTTGTGGTCTTCTGATTAAAACAAAAGACGCTTCCTATTGACTTAAACTCGCAAGCCAAGCGAGCTTGACTTGTCCAAGTGTCATAAGTAACAACAACACGCAGTGCTGTTACTGAGAGTCAATTGTTATAAAGGGCTTGTAAAAATCAACAATCCTTAAAAATATTTCACGATTTCGTCTAAATCCAGTGTTAAGATAAGATGTTCTACAATCATGGAAGTTCAGATGGTGACAAACTGATTTTTTGCAAGTTCTGACCTTTTCCAGAAGCAGGTAAGACAAATGCAAAATTAAACAATGGTGCTTATTAAATACTCCAATGAAAATGCAATGAAGAATATTAATTAATAAGTGAATTCTGATCACCACTGTTTCCATATAAAGGGTGTTGAAAGTAAATAAAAGAATATTAGGATAGATTGATATAAATTTGTCATTTTATTAAACAAAAATACGCAATAAAGGACATCTAATTCAATTGAGATAAACAATAATTCTCACAATTTTTTTAAATTTATTCAAAAAACGAATTTCTAGAAAAAAATTATAAATATTAAGATAAAAGGGCATACTTAACTTTTACATCCTCTGAAACATACAAGAAAATTTTAACAAGTAGGATGTGAAAGGTATAAAACGATAAATAGTGCAAAATTTTAACGCATACTAAAGAGAACAGTTCTCAATGCTGAAATAAAAAGGATAATCACTTTAACTTAAGGCCTATCTTTAGAACTTTGAACATTTAAGAACCTTTTTATTTGGAACACTTCTTGAATGCACGAGAAAATTATGTATCTAATTTTAGCTGCTCTGGTCTTTTGAGTTTAAAAATAAAAAGTAAATGATTTGTAATATGAGGCGAGTTTTAGAGGAATTAACTATCCAATTTTCAGAAGTCTTTCTTGAAAAAACTCAAAAACTTTTACGTCTATATTTTATGACGCTGTTCTTCAGTCATTAATAAATGAAAAGATTTGGGCTGAATATTTAGAATTTCACTGAAGATATTCAAAGATCATTTGTACTTAAATTAGCGAAACGACATAATAGAATGACATAACTTAGTGTATATGTTTGCTTACGATACAACTGCAATGAATGTAAGTATGGTATGCTTATAAATAAATAACTATATATGCATAAAGCAACGTTATAAATATTACAGATTAAGAGGAAGAATAATAAACACATACAAATTAGATAAAGAATTAGCAATCCACTCAGTGCAAAAGAAGAGTTGAAGTAGAATTGTCACATATGCACTCGAATTATTTTACACTTAAGCTGTACGCTAGAAAAACAAACATTAAAAGAATAACATCAAAAATTCTAAGAAAAGGAGTCGATTTAATAAATAGAACAAATTAAAGATTGGAATAATGTACCAACATAACTTTATCAGGAGGTGTTGACTACATTGTCACAAAGTAAGATTTTCTACTTAGACAAAAATCAAAACGAGAGAGAAGTCGATGCACCCTAAAACCATGCCAAATCGTAAATAAGATCGCAAATATAAAATTGAAGATAACAATCAACATATAAGTATAGTGAAAATATCAAATGTGTGGCCAAATAAATGCAGACAATTTTTAATTTTTTATTTCTTAGTTTCAAACCATGTAAAATTGCAAAACAAATACAGAAAATATATAAATGACTAAGAGTAAACACTATTAGAAGTTTCCTTTAAAACCTTCAAGGCCTGATTTATCCTTCTGTATTTAATAAGTATATCTTATTTCACTCTTGTAAGCGATGCTTTACAAGCCAAATAGTGTTTTATGACGTTTATTGGAATATTGTTATTTAGTGTTTCTAACCGTTTAATTTCTTTTATTACATTATTCACACATTATTACATATTTCACATACTCTATTTAATTCACTTAAAATTACGTTTTTATAAATTTTAATAGAAATATTAGAATTCCCAAATAATAATAATTATTATTATTATATACTGATATTTATCATAAAACAAATTAACTTAAGTTTAAAGTTAACTAACTAACTATTCGGTATTCTAATACAAGTGCAAAGAAATTCCGGTGTATGTATGTGTGTGTATATATATATATATATATATATATATATATATATATATATATATATATATATATATATATATATATATATATATATATATATATATATATATATGTATGCCAGTGAATGCATGAATGAATCACAAGTTCTCATTATGTCATTAAGTTACAATAGTTTATCTTTTCTAGCAGTATTCGAACCCTTCTGCTTTTTCTTCTTTTAAAAAGCATTGCAAAATATTTAGGATAAAAGTGAACACAATGGTGACTTTTGAATTGTATTTCACTTAGTTGCTTAAATACATTGATTATTCACTGAAGAAAAGACCTGATAAACATTCTCACGTACTTTACATCCACAGTCATTTGGAGGTCACCTTCTCAAAAAACAAAATCCCCAACATACTTGCAATATATAAACGAAACTCTCTTAATTTATTTCAATAAAGGAATTGCAATTTATATACATTTTTAACCTCAGCGTTATAAAGTACTTGTAAAAATGTTTCACAATGTTGTTATACAAGTTAAAAATCTAGTAGCAAATCATTATTTTTATTTTTTATACCCTTCCAAATTTGAAAATATTTTGGATTTCTTGTAATTTTCTTTTAAAATCCCACAGTGACACTGCTATGATTGAAAGTTTTTCAGTCTTCCTCAGTTTTCAGACACTATTTTACAACAGTAGTTGTAAACATAATATTTTTGACGCTTTGTCTTTCCCTAGGTTACATCATTATAGGTCCGATTCCATTCGGCTACTATACTTTTATGACTGATGTAATTTTTACCCTCAATTGTTTATTGCTTCACTATGAACAATGAGTAAAAAAAACTTTTTTGAGTACTTTCGGTAAAAATTGATTGGTTCTGAAGCTATACTATTAACTATTCTTTACCATCACTAAATCACATCTTGGTAAATTTGCTTTCCTGCCTCATTAAAGAAATGCAGGGCCGTAGTAGCCTAGTGGTTAGGGTATAGACTTTCCATCCGGTAGGGTGTGGTTCGATTCCCAATGCCGCCAAAGACCCACCGAGTACATGTGATATACGTGCTCGTTAAATCTGTGGAATCGAAAGTCCAGTGATTGGTCACTGAACAGTTGCCATGGTTGCAATGGTCTGGAGAAAATTTCTTCCCTCTTCAAATCAATGTCAAAATTGAGGGTGTGGATTCTCTGTTGGTGCCATCTATCGGAGAATTTAAAAAAAGAGCAAAGACGTACATTCACCTTTTCGGTGCTCTGATTAAAACGAAAGACGCTTTCTATTGACTTAGATTCGCATAGCCAAGGCATGGCGAACTTGTCTTGTTCTAGTGTCATAAGTAACAGCAAATTCAAAATATTCTTCAATAAACCATAGGCAAAATTCTTGTAAAATATGCTACAGCCAACAAAGTTGTGACTTGCTTCATTTGCTTAATACTATGTAGTGGAATGCGATACATATTGCATAGGAAATGTGCGATACATTTTGCTTCAATTATAATGGAGAATTTTCTTCTTTTTTGTTTTATAAAAATAATTCATTGTATTGTGTTCGCAAACATTTGATATTATTTCATTTTGGCGCCGTGTGAACAAATTGTTCTTCCAATTTTTGAAAGAAATATATTTTTGTCATGTGAAGTCATGTAAACAAATCTGATTTCATTATAATATAATTAATTAATTTTTTTTACTGTTCATTTGTGTTTTGTTAACTGAAATCCAAAATAAAAAGTAAATAAAATGATATCATGCATGGAATTTTGTTAATTCTTGTTGAAATATTTTTTTTTATTCTAAACATAGAAAGACTTACTCACACACATGAGCAATTATTTTGAAAATGTTTCATATCTCCATATTATTATATCAACCTAGATAAATCTTTTTGATTTCAGATTACTTTATATCTCATAATTAAAAGAATTCTTAGAATAAAGAACATATAAATTGAGTTCCAAAAAATCAAAAATTACAAGGAGCTATTTTTCTTAAAAAATATGGTTCATAATTTTATATCAAATTTAAACTTAATTACTCTACGATTATTTAAATTTATCCTTTATAAGCCTTATCCTTTATAATTTATAAAGACTAGATGGTTGGAAACAATTTCCAAACTAAGCCATAAATAGAAAACACACACCAATAAGTATAGGCATATAAAAATGTATAACTAAAAGAAAAACAAAAATATAATATCAATAACATTTTAAATATAATTTTATTATAGACTATTTGAATGTATTTGTAATTAAAATCAGAATTTATTGTTAAATCTGATCAGAATTGTAATAAAATTAAAATACGATTTCTAAGATAAAACAAATTAGAACAGAATTTCAAAATTAAGTTTCAAAAATTTTGTAGCATATAACCTGTATTTGTGGGAGGGGGGAGGAAAGACAGGCATAAACGATAAATACATTTTCAATATTATAAAATGCATAGTATAAAACTATTTTTTGAAAGTATTCTAAATTTAAAGTTTTTATATTGTGTGAGGAAGGTAATTACTTTTAGTATCAATGCCAAACGTAGTATATACAGGGTAAGCGAAATTAAACTTCCAATACTAAAGGGACCCTGGATGCCGAGTCTACTACTTGAAACAAAAATATATTTGGACAATAAACACGTCGAACAATGCCCTCGAAATTTCTAAATAAAAAAATGGCGCTATGAGTTATAGTATGAAAAAAGGACAAGTTGAGATTTCAAAACAATGTAGGACCAGTGGTTTTACAGAAAAAGAACGCAATAAGGACGATAAACAATTACAATATTGCACTTGCAATTTATTTACTTCTTCTTCTTCTTCGAGTTGGATTTGTATGTCATTGAGCACCTCTGCTTTTATCAGCATTTTGTACTGTTAACTCCAAACCCAATGTTTCTTAGTTCCATTTGCTCGGATCACCCACTTTATTAATAAAGTCTGATAACCCTTTAATGGAATCTAGGTGTAACTCTCTAGTATGGATGATGCCTAAAGAGGTTAATCTAGGGAGGGCAAGAGCCTCGCATTCATAAATGATATGCTTGGCCGTTTCCTCTTGCATATGACATTTCCTGCAGATAGGATCTTGCTGAAACAGTCCCATTTTATGGAGATGTTTTCTGAAATAGTAGTGCCCAGTTATGAAGCCTACGATTAAACGTATCTTCTGCCTAGAGCATCTAAGAATTTCATAGGAAATCCTCGCTGATGACCTACAGATCATACCTTTAGCGTGGGTTTGACCAGGAGATTTGAGCCAAGCTTCATACATCTTCCGTTTTTCCCATCTGCGAACATTGATTTTTGCGGTCTTCAAATTGATCCCACAAAAAGTTTCTGGACCAATGGGAACAAAAGACGATCCTTGTTTAGCAAGCTCATTAGCCCTTTCATTGCCTTCGATACCTTTATGCCCTGGCACCCATATAAGGATCACCCTGTTTCTAGTTGCCAGTTCTGTAAGAAGGTTTCTACACTCCAGAATCATTTTAGATTTGATTTCGAAGGAATTAAGCGCTTTTAAAGCGGCTTGACTGTCACTGAAAATGAGAATCCGCTTATCGTAGTAGCCCTTCTTCATATTCAGTTGCAGACAGTGGATAATGGTCAAAACTTCTGCTTGGAAGACCGAAGCGTATCGCCCAAGGCTTACAGACAAGCTGATTCTTGGTGACACGCCACAAACTCCCAGACCTGAGAGGCTGTTCTTCAGTGATCCATCTGTGTACCAGATTAGATCTCCTGTTTTAGTTTCAAACATGTTGTTATCCCGTTCCTCTCTAGTTGGAAAAACTACATCAAATGTCTTGTCAAACATGTATGTTTTTTCCATGATGTCAGATGGCATCAGAAAAGTAGGGTCTTGAAATTTCCTGGTGATGCCCTTGTGCCCTTTGGCAACAGGCTAGTCATACCAGTGGTTTTGCAGCTTCATTCTGTATGCATTCAATCTTGCAACGCTGCATATGAAGATGTCCAAGGGAGTCAGATCCAACACAACCTCCAATGCTCTGGTTGGCGTGGTGGAGATTGCTCCTGTGATGCAGAGACAGGCTAGTCTTTGTAGACTCCTCAATCTGTCAATCACAGTCTTCTGTTCCACCTTATGCCACCAGATCACACAGGCATATGTGAAAATGGGCCTGACAAAAGCTGTGTACATCCATAGCATCAGTTTTGGATGTAAACCCCAGTTCTTACCAAGCATTCGCCTGCAAATCACAATGCTTTTCTTTGCTCGGTTGATCCTATCATCAATGTGCTTATTCCAGGTGAGTTTCTGGTCTAAATAGATGCCCAGATACTTCACCTCTGAAGCCGCATTGATTTCAACATCAAAAAGTCTTGATATGAAAAAACCTTTCCGTTTCTTTTTGCGTGTAAAAGGTACAAGGTAGATTTTCTGAGGATTAACCATGAGGTCCCTATCCATGCACCATTGACCTACATAACTTAGAGCATCCTGCATGAGATGACAAGTTATATCAAAATCTTTACCAAGGATAAGAATGACAATGTCATCAGCATATCCCTGCGTATAATAGCCCTTATCATTTAGATGTTTTATAAGGCTATTTACAACTAGGTTCCAAAGTAATGGTGACAGAACACCTCCTTGAGGACAACCTCTAGTAGTCTTTTTTTCAAATGATTCACCGAAGATGTTCATTTGTATATATCTATCCGAAATTAAGGCCTCAATCCAAGTACACAGGGTCTGATTAATCCCTGCCCCTCTAAGTGCATTGAGGATGGATGGATGGGAAGTATTATCAAAAGCACCCTGGTGCAATTTATTAAACTTAAAGAACTTCTCTAATTGACATTACTAAACATGCAAGTCAGTGTTTTAAAATGTGTTCAATATGAGAACCATCCTGTTCAACAGCATACTTCAACTTCATTCTGAAAATCGCGCGTTTACCGCTGACCGAAGAGAGTAAACGTAAATATTCTGAACATGACGGCAAGTACTGTTAATCTAATCGGACATAGTTGTCAAAATTTCCAGGTAAATGTTGTTTTACAAAAGTCTTCATAGCTAGAAGTCGCAAGGCGTGAGATCGTGGAGGCCATGTTGTTGGGAAGCATCGGCTGATCATCCGTAAGCGTCCATCTCAACAATTGTTGAACTTGGGTTTTGATGTAAGGTGGGTCTCCATCTAGCATGAATATGGTTTCTTGTAGACACAGCCTCGTTACTGGAGGTAGGAATTACGTAGGCCTCCAACATGTTACGATACCGTAGCTAATTTACAGAACAGGTGGTAGGTCCTTGAGGAGTCACTTGTTCAAAAAAATGTGGTCTTTCGTATCATGGAAGGGTTTGGCGAGCACCGCGTGGGGGTTTTCTGTCACCCAGATGCGACAATTATAGGTATTCACATGCGCATTAAGATGGAAGTAGGCTTCGTCCACCCACAGAATGTTCCATGGCCAGGAATCATCAACTACCGTTCTCACGAGGAATTCTAGCGATTATGTTTTGCGAATCTCCGTGCCGTGCCGTTCTAATTGGTGAACCACTTGAATCTTATACGAGTAAAATTTTAGAATTCTACTCATGATATGTCGTACGGTCGAGTAAGGCATATCAGATCATCGGTACATTGACACTTCTGTGAAGGGATTCACTGCTGCCTTCACGACCACTGTAGCAGCATCCTCTACGACGGCACTGTTAACCCTTTTTCTTCCTCTTCCCGGTAAAACGTTGTCCTGTACGCTCAAATTTAGGCATCATGGCTCTGAGAGAACGATCCGCCATCGGTTCTCGTTGTTGTTTCTTCAGATGGCAGAACTCTCTAACAGTTGCTGCTGCATTCTCACCAATGCAGTAGTAAAGTTTGACTAGAAGTGCTCTCTCCGCCAACGTCGGCAATCTACTATACTCATCTGATTGTAGCATGAGCAGCATCTTCCTTTTATTGTGAATGACATTTACATATGTTGCTGTAGTTTGATGGTCCGCATCGCCATCTAGTGGCTATATTTTAAACTAATTTTTATTTCAGAAATCTTGAGTGTTTATAGTCCAAATATTTATCTGTATCGACTAGTAGAACGGCTTCCAGGGTCCCTTGAGTAGCAGAATTTTAATTTCGCTAACCCTGTATTTAACTTATTTCCGTCATATATGAAACCGACTTATAATAATATTATTTTTAGTGAATAATTTTTAACAGCTAATTGCATAAGAACAAATTTCGAATGCCGAGTTTTTGGGATTCTTGTATCATGTTTGAGAGGACGTCTGACGTAGATCAAAAACGTAGACCGCACGTAGATCAAAAAGGAGGAGGTTGGTTGACTGGGTTTTCTGGCCCACAGTCCAAAAAGGACAAGCTGCGCCAAAACTTTGGTTTTTTAAAAAAATAATATATTTTTATTTATTTATTGAAATAAAGAAAACCCAAGCAACATTAAAATCAAAATAAACACAAAAAAACTGTGTATATAATTAATTTAAAATTCAGATTTTAAATTTAAAAATCTATAAATAATTAATGAAAATATAAAATTTAAATAAAATGGAAAAAACCTATTACTTTTAAAAAAACAAAAAATGTTTCTATTTGGTGATTCTCCTAATAAATCAAATAATGTTAAAATATCTGTTATAAAAAATTGTAAACGTTGATTGTTAAAATCAGTATATGAAATTAAGATATGAAACCACAGTGAATGGTTGATCACACCATGGATTTAATTCGTTTAAGAACAAATATCAGTGTGTGAAACGTGTATGTTCGATACGAAAGCGAGTTAAACGTACATCAGCACTTCGTAACGGTAAAACTGATAATGAAGTGAGGGATGGGAAAATGATATGTCGTTTATTGGCGACCTGCAAGTTCCACGATTCCTGCCAAAGAGAAGATATAAACATTTTAATACCCTTACTCACATCTGAGTGTAACAGATGATAAAACTGATGATGCTCTGAAAATTTTGACACAACAGGATGACAGGTAAATCTTTTGTTTCCCAAAGCTTTAATAATACTCATGCTGTCTGTATATACACAATATTGATGATAATCATTTGTATCCATATGCTGAAGTGAGTAGTAGATGGCTGTTGCTTCAGTAGTGAAGATGGATAAGGATGTATGTAGGCTGTAACTAAACGATGAATTGTTAATGAAAACTTCACAGCCAACATATTATGCTGTTTAGATCTATCTGTGAATACAGTTTTATATGACTGATACTGACAGATATGAGAAAAGTATAGTTGTTGAAAAACAACGTGTTGAGTCTGATTTTCTAAATTGAGCAAAAGTGATTATATAAGTGTTTGTTGAATCCAAGATGGGTGAGCAAATAGGTCAACTCAATTTAAACAACACATGGGTCTGAAAGCCACAGATGTGGTTTGGATCGTGTGAGAAAAGGTGGGATGCTCATTGGACGAGCATCATAGTCTTTTTAGAGAGGCATTAAGAACCATGGAACATAACGGTTGGTGAGGAAAGCCCTCTTTTGCAGATTTTAGTTTGGAAATTTTAGCTTTAGATTGGTAAGTTGGAGATTTTTTAGAAACTGGAGGTATTTTAAATTTTGGCTTTTGAGAGGAAATTTGGGGTAATCTAACAAGAGGAACTGAAAAGGAGTCTGAGTACTAGAGGATCTGGTGACCTTTTTATCTGCGGCTGCATAGCTTACTCCAGACTGTGGCGTACGAGATGTAACAATTCGTCTAGCCTCAGGGTACGATGTTTTATTCGTTATCTTAGGTATAGTAATCTATTTTTTCAGGACCCATTCTAGACAATTTCGAGAGTAGAAGGGGTAGTCCCCTTTACATTTGACAATGACCTTCTTTGCAGTACACAATCTGTACTCTCGTGGCCAACTATTGCGCAACATATGTGAGTAAGTTTGACCCTACATGAGTACTTAGAATTTCCAAACATTGGCACTGGAAACAATGCAAGAGATTTGGAATATACGACTTTATGAGTGACTGCATATATGCAACTTTGACATTTTCTGGAAGGTCTGGCGTGGCATATATCAGAATGAAATATTTCGTATCAATAAACTTTCTCTCTCTTCTAACAGTTTATGCGTTTAACGTCATAGACTTTCTGATCCTTGAGATTTTCAAGGATCTCTTCCGTAGGCGTATTCAGTTAATCCCCTAAAATCATTTCTTGTGAAAAATTTAAGTTCCGATGAGGCTGAGACGGTCACTTCAATATTCATCAACAGTCTCATTTTAGGAATAATAGTTGACTGAGTAGATGAAGCATCCTCCACCAGTAGGTCACCTGATCTGTTTTATTATACTCCTTACTTTCCCAATAGTTCCCGATATTCCCTTTTGAACACATTTTACATTTTCAAAACTTCCCTCTTTCCTAATAATTACAAAAAACTTAGCACTTGCAAGTTCCAATTGTTGCTCCCATGGGAGAAAAAATTTATTTGAATTCTCCATGAAATAATTTAAAACATTTCGGGACCTGACCGCATCACCCACCACCAGCAAGGGAATGCAGACCAACTGCACCAGTGTTAAGCAGGTCCTATAGCTCACAGTACATTCCTGAGATGACTTATCCAGTATTTGTACCGATTGCTTGATCCGTGAAGTCCATTGATGTGCTGAGGACTTCAGCACATTTCCCGTTTACATGATGCCAATGCCAAAATAATGCCTCTAAGGGCCTCAATTACTACGACTCTGCTTTCCAGGGACACGGTTCTCCACGCACGGCAAACATGTCAGTGATTTAGTCCACAGGAGAAATTAATAGCAACAGAGTGGCGATAGCTACTAAAGGGGAGCCTTCAAAGCAATCACAATGATGGAGAAGAGGAGAAAGAAGAGGACAGATCACTGGGGTACCTCGGAATTGAGATACCCGTGTTTACCTAAAGAAAGTAAAACCCCTCAGGGGAAATAAGAAGACAAAGATCAAGGATCAGAAAAAGTAGAGCTGTTTGTCGAAGGCCAAAATCCTGTATCGATTGTTGAGCCGAAAAGTAATGACAAAAGGTATTCCTTATGAAGCAATTTTTAAATTTTGTGAACAAAAGATAAAACAGAAAAAAATTATGTCATATTATTCTAACCTACTAAATTAGAGTCTAGAGAATAAAACTTATAGTTAATTGGTTTTTTTTTTCACGTTTCTTGTTTCTCACATTACCTGGTACTATAATAATTAAATTATGCACCAATCAATATGAAAACTAACGATATTTTATACAGCACATTAAACTAGCTCAGTAATTTAAATTTACTTTTCATGCACAAGAAATTGCAAAATAATTAACAGTTTAATTAAGTGAACAAAAATTTCTTTAAAATATTTGACTTTTCATTTTGAGACATTTTTCTTTAGTAGATCATTTTGATAGATTGAACATTTAGTTCAGCACCTGATACGACCAGAACCCGCTATGCACTGGTTGTAACAAAGAATGAAGGCCAACTCATCGTCTAGATCAGGGGTGGACATTAAAAGAACCACGATCGATAGGTGCAGCACCAAGATATTTTAAAGTGATCACTGATGCTCTAATTTTAATGAGTCACATACTTAAAATTAAACTTGTTGATCGTCATCGACGGTACTTTATATATGAGGGTCACTCTGAAATTTTTGAGATACAACAAGGTTTTAAAATTATACTTACAAAATTTTAGATGTGTTCAAAGTAGTCTCCTCCAGCATCAATGCACTTTTGTAGACAAATTTTTCACAGAATAAATGCCTCAAGCCGTTCATTTCTTCGAATAGATGAAAAAAATGCATTCATAGCTACATCAATCTCTTCTTCTGAATGAAAACGACGTCCACGTAAGTTCTTTTTTAGATTAAAGAATAACCAAAAGTCGCACATAGCTAGATCAGGTGAATACGGCGGATGTTAGATCACTTTAATTTGTTTTTGTTTAAGAAACTCAACTGTTAATCCGGCTGTACGTGAAGATGCATTGTCATGGTGAAACATTAGTCCCCTAAAATTCAGTTCTTGTAGAATTTCTGGAAGACATTTAGTGGTATACCAGTTTGCTGTTACTGTCTTTTGTCCTTCCAACTTGATGGCTTTGACCAATCCCGTACTTCTGAAGAAAACGGCATACATCACTTTTTTCAGTGCGCGTTGTTTTTTCACCATTGTCGGCGTGGGATCATCTTCAAAGAACCATACTTTGCTTTCTTGACGTGTTGGAATGTCAAAAAACGGTATGTATGTTTCATCACCTGTTACAATTTTAGAAATGATGCGGTGGCCACCATCATTCAGCATATTAAGAGTTTCTTTACTGATTCTGACACGCTCCTCTTTTTGATGCTCAGTTAGATTATGGGGAACCCAACGGCAAACTACTTTTTTCATACGTAATTCTTCATGAATGATTTTGTGTATGGCTGCGGATTCAATGTTAAGTTCCTTCTGTATCATTTGATAGGTACAGCGATTATCAGCCATTAACATTTTTCGTATGGCAGACACATTATCCGGAATTACTGCCGACGGCGGCCTTCCTGTGTGTTCTTCATCCTAAAGAAAATTGCGACCTCTTCTAGATTCTCTAAACCATCTGAATACAGTAGCACGAGTTGGAGATTCATTACCAAATGCTAATTGCAACCGTTGTGTGAACGCACTTCTTGATTTAATCCTGCTTTGAAATTGTAGAAAATCATAGCGCGAAACTGTTCTCGCGTCAACTCCATTTTCACTTCTGTTTAAAATTTATTCCACGCTTAACAAGTTGAAGTAAGTCAGTAAAAAATCGTCTTCGTTGTTAAAATACTTTGTACTTTAAAACCGTTATTTTTATTTTTTAAATTCTCGTCTGCGCGTATCACAAAAATTTCGGAGTAACCCTCGTATGTCCATATATAAAAATTCAATTTTTTTTTCAATAAGGCTTTTTTTATAAGAACGGGTGATAAAAAGTAGATTTCAAAAAAAAAAAATATATGTAATATTGTTTAAAATCCTTTTTTTCAAAAATATGACACAAATAATTACAATGAAACAATAGATCCATTTAATTTTTGGAGGAATTAGTTGAATTTTTGTGGAAGAATCGGGTGAAAAATATTTATCCTTAAGATAGTTAAATGTAGTATTTAATTATTATCATAATCATAATGAAAAATGGAATAATTTGATTATTTATTATAAAGAATTTTAAAAATATGACACAAATTCATTCCTTAATGGCTTGGAGTCTTATTTAATTCCATACTGAATGATTTTGAGTTGTCAGAATCTGGTAATTCAAATATTTGTAAAGCAGTATAAAAGATGATTGCAACAATGCATAAAAATTCAAAATTCAGTCCTCTCATTCCTTTTAGAATATTTTGGTTACTTTAAATTCTACAGATGAGAAAGATGTAGAATGGATTTCAGTACACAATCACAACTGAGAATATGCTTTTGGACACTCCGACAGTAAAAAGATTATTTTGAATGTTTTTTTCACACAAACATTTTACACAGTAATAAAAATTTGTTTAAAAAAGAAAAAAAAACAATTTCAACAATAAACATAGTTAAACAAATATATAAAAAAACCAATTATTTTTTTAATTCTATTAAGTAAAAAGTAATTTTTAACTATTTACATAGTTATAATTAATAACAATTGTAATCATATGAACAATTAATAAATTATTTATATGAATAAAGAAACTATTAAATAATAGAGAAAATGGTTCTGAAAAGACTAATTTATCTGCATTCTCACGATCTGCTTCTAAAGGAGTAGTATGAATTACACAGTACCACGGATCAGTCACTTTTCTTCTGTCAAAGGATCAGAGATGCTCAAAACAGAAATCCTACCAGTTACACAGTAGCGGTATTCCTAGATTTATCCAAGGACTTTGACAAGGTCTGGAAACAATTATTAGTTATAAAACTATTTAAAGTTTTTGGAAGAGGAAAAACCCTTCCCTGAATTTATGACTTTTTAAAAATAGAGTTATCAGAGTAAAGTTTAACGATTCCCTTTCAAGAAGTTTAAGGATCCATCAGAGAGGGTATCAGTGTTGAGTCCTACAGGCATCGAAAATATTATAAAGAAATGTAAGATGGCTCTTTCGCGGATGATGTAGTTCTTTGGAAATCCAAATCTGACTTGCCGACATTGGACAGAGACATTAATTCTGCCTTTAAGGATATTCAGAATTTTGCTCATGTTCACAAATTGCGTTTTAACCCAACTAAATCTACGGATGGCTTTTTCACGACCAACAGAAGACTATATAACTTTAAACCTAATATCAAACTGAATGATCAACCACTTACTGTGGATAAACATCCAAAACATTTGGGTTTTGTGTTGGATCTCGAAATATTGGGAAACAAGCATAACGATCAACTTGTTATGAAAACAAGAAATAGGCTCAACATCTTAAGGTATATCTCAGGTCGTGATTGGGGAACAGATTGTAAAACGCTCAGAAAACCGTATATATATATATCACTTATACGACCCATCTTTGAATATGGCATTCCAATCTGTTGTGCCTCAGAAACTTGAAAAGATCTAACTTAGAACTGGATGGATCATCACTGGTCTTCGAAATATTTGTCTCAAAGACATTTTCTTTTCGAGACAGATCTGGGGCCTTAGTCTTAGATGTACATGATTAACAAATACAACAACCTTGGTTACCTAAATCGTACTTCTGCCTACTTCAGAGACTGGTGTAATAATCAGAGATTCAGGATAAATAGTCTCTTTAGCCTCTTGTAATCTGGCTGTTGGTGCTATGGAGCCACACCGTTTGATCCCACAGATTTTAGCGGCGTCTTTTTCCATCCTGAATTGTCAATTTGTATTAACAATCAAACAGATCATTCTATTTTTCTAAAGCAATTTGCCATCGAGAGAAATTCCAAGTGACGCTGTTCAAGCTTATACGGATGGTAGTAGGGATAAACATAACCGTTCTGGCAATGGAATTTACATCAAATGGCAAGACCATGAAATAAAGATTCAGAGAAGAAATTCTGACAACTGCTCAGTATTTCGCAATGAACTAATAGCCATTGACAAAGCCCTGAATTCTCTTGCGTCCCTTCCAACTGAAAAAGAAATATGGATTTTGTCTAATAGCAAAAGTGCGATTCAGCACTTGACCAATTGGCAAATTGTGAGAGATAGTGCTGGAGTATTGGTACTAAATAAATTAAAACCGTTATCCATATCCCATGACATTCATCTTCAGTAGATACCTTCCAATATCGATTTAGAGGGAAATGAATCTGCGGACACCTTGGCCAAGGTGGGGCCTCGTGAGGCTCTTGAGAATCGTTGTTAACTCTCACCTTTTTGGTAATTTTTTTCAAGAGTAAAAAGAAGGATTAAAACCACGTGGATTGTCTCTCCATAGCAATAATGGTATCAGTGTTCTTTAAAGCAGTGAGCTGGGATGAGAACAAACTGCTCACGCCAGCTTTCGAAGTGATTAATATTTCTGAGGATCATTAATATTGTCCAAAGCACCAAAATTTTCGAGACTTGTACCAACTTTTCCGCTGAACAATCTATGCCAGAACACATCCTTGAGTGACTGGGGCTATCTAAGCATGATTTATATAACGATCCTTTGATGGTGCTTGATTTTTTTGGAGGTGTTCAATGTTATGGACCTGGTCTTGCGCTAAAAAGGGGATATGCAACAACAAGAAACTAATCGTTATTCAATAAAGAAATACATTTTATGAGCTATATTTCCCTAAAATTATATAGAAAATTTGACTCAAATTATAATGAAGTTGATATGAATTAAGATGGAGAAAAAAAGATACACACTAGTCAATAAATAGTATAATAAAAGTTTTAATAGCATGTTACAATGAATTTCAATTACAATTCAACACAATAACAAATAATTATGGCATTCTTCATATAAAAATAAAAATATATCATATTTTAATACTTATTTTTAGAATATTTTTAACATTTATTATGCAATTAATAACATTTTAAGAGTGCAATAAATTTACATATTTTTAAATAATTTAAATACATCAGAATTTATTTCATTCAGAGTCTCTGTAGGACACCACTGATTTTGAGGTTCATACTCAGAAAACGGGTCTTCAGTCAAAATATCTAAATTTTCAAGATTATTTGGAACAACTAAATGGTAGGAATGCAAAAACATGCGATAAGGTGTTATGTCTTTTCTGTCACTATATGTATAGTCCCCAATGATTGTGTGGCCAATTTCATGACAATGAACTCTAAGTTGGTGTCTACGGCCAGTGACTAATTTCAAAAGAATTTTTGTAGCAGGCTTTTGATTATATGTCCCCCGTTGGAGTACAAGAAGTTTGGATACAGCTAATCTTGGATGAATACAATATTCTTTATCAGAAGTACACATCTGATGTGAATGTTCTGGTCTAGAATCAGAACCAATTGGTTTATCAATGTTAGGAATATTATCAGCAACATGACCATGCACTAAAGCTAGATAATATTTTGAAACTTTCCTAGACATCATAGCAAGAGCAAATTCTTTAGCAGCATTTTTATTTAAAGCTATGCAAAGTACACCACTAGTAGAATAATCAAGACGATGGCAGAAACGAAAGCCAAATTGCACACTGGGATCCGAAAGATGAGGAAAATTATGATTTAGTTGGGTTGCAACTGTAATAGGATGCTTTTCAGGAGTTTCAGTATTGATTGCAATATCACATTGTTTATTAATAACTAAAAAATTATCACTTAAATGTAAAACTTCTAAGTCATTTACAGTTACTGGTTTACGACCCATCACTAAAGTCTTATATAAATAAGATGCAAGCCACCTAAGTTTTACATTTGCTTGAGTCATTATACATAGTAAATGTTCAAAATAAGGTACAAAAGTTGATCAATTTTATTTTCAACATTTGTTTCTGATTTTTCTAAAATACTCCATAAAAAATATTTATTATTACATATACACGAATTTTGGAATTTTCATTCATAAAATGTAGATATAAATATCATATTTATCATACATAAATTTTTAATGCTATGCAGGATCACATACATGGATACCAAATTCTTTTATCAAACTGATGAAAGGTTTTTATGATAAGTTAGAACACGTCACTTTTCTGCCTATAAAAAAATTATAATTTGGAATAAATTCATCACACACATATATGTTGACAATAAAAATAAATTCATAAGATTTCCATAAGTGGAAATTAAAGTGCTAAAATAAATTGTGTCTTATTAATGAAGGATGTATACCAAAAAAATTTCAATATAAATAATGAAATATATGAACATTATTCATATCAATATATAATTGCACAAAATAAAAACAAGATAATAAAAGCATTATAAGTAATATTTTAGATCATTATGGTTAGATTGAAAATTCTTCATTAATATGTTGATACAGATTTCAATCTAACCATAATCACTATAGTTTAAGTACAATTACACTAAGATGTGTTGATACTATACATTAAGATGTGTTGATAAATTAACAGAATTATAAAGTTCATTAATATTATTTCACACTATTCAATAATATTTATCTGAAGGATTTATAAATGAATCTATTTACCCAGAATTCTTTAAAGAAAATATCACTTGCAAAAAGCTATGTTTATTTTTCTAAACCTTTTTAAAAAAATTGATTTATAAATCCTAATAAATTTAGTGTCATGGACATGAAATCATTTATAATATTATTATGCTTCTATTTAATTTCTTAATTCAGAGTTATATATAATATCAAACAAAACTGAATTTTTATTCATACACTAAAAATAGTAAATGTAATCACATAATTAATTTTAAAATTAAGTAACCTTTAATTTATTAGAAATTAATGAATTTTTTTAAGAATCCCCAAAATATAACTCTTTGTCAACCATTTATTTGAATTAAAAAATTTATAAGTAAATACATGCTGCAAATAAGAAATTTTGCTATAAATATTTGATTCAATTATGTTTACATGATACATAAGAAAAGCAGCTTTTGTATTAATTTAAAACAATTAATAATGATAAAACTATATAATGTAAAGCTATATTGAAAAAACTAAGATTTTGAGACCTTATTTTTCAAAAATGGAATTTTAGTCAACTACCTGACTACAATACAATATAATTTTAAATACAATATAATTTTAATCAATGTGACAGCACTTTTTACAGTATATTAATATATTTTTTAAAATTTTTTATATATTCTGATTATAAATGCAACAATGCATATAGTATCACCAAGTGTCAATCTCTTTAGGGGCCTTGGGAAGTATGTCACTGTATTCCAAGCTGAAGTTCTTGCCATTATTGACTGTCTCTTATTAAATATTAGAAAAGGCTACCATGGGAAGCGGATTCTAATATGTAGTGACAGCCAAGCTGCCTTAAAGACCATTAATTCTTTCCAAGTTAAATCTAGGATTGTGTTGGAATGTAGAAACCTTCTTAAGGAACTGTTAACCAATAATAAGGATTTCCTTTTTTGGGTGCCAGGATACGTGGGAATTGAAGGTAATGAAAAGGCGAATGATATGGCAAATCAGGGTTCGTCTTCTAACCTTATTGGTGCTGAACCTTTTTGTGGCATTAACATGAAGACCATAAAGAGTACCCTAATTGGGAAAAGCAGAAGATGAATAAATCTTGATTTCACACTTCTGGTCAAAAGTATGTCATTTTTGAGTATGATGCTCTAGCCTCCATTCGTTTTAATATTTTAGGAATCATCAATACTAAAGAGTTACATCTGAGCTCCATAAAGGGTTTGTCTGACTTTATAAATAAAATGGACGACCCAATTTATAGGAACTAAGAGTTTGTGGGCGTGAGGCTATGGCACAAAATGCTATCAAACACAAGAGCCCAGTACCGTGCAAGCCCATTAAGAAGAAGATAGATGCAACAATCATGTTAATAACTTTATATCTATAAAACTTATGTCTGTATATATCATTACAAAACTACTAAACAAAATATATGTGGAACTTAATTATTTTTTTAACACTGTACAATAGATATCTTAATAGCTGAAGCTAGAGTTAGGATTTTCTAGCATCCATTATCTTAAGAAGACTTTTCATAGATAATGAGCGCCATTTATAAATTTCCTCCAGAAATCTCTAAAGAAGCCATCTTGACAGATTTAAATGTAGAAATACACTAATGTCTTCTAATTTTCAGCCACAGTAAATCAAATCCATAGAACTTTCTATTACAAAGAACACAATACTTTGATTATAACACAGTGGGATTATGATTTAACATAAAAAAATTATTCTTAAAAGCAAAGTATCATTAATAAAAGCAAAAGATGCATGGACTAGAAATAGCTTTCAAAGATAAATATGATTTCACGAAATGCTAACTTTCCATTACCAAAATATATCATTTGCTAAATTTCATTAAATTCTATATTTATATAAACTATAATAATCGTTTATTATTAAAGTCTCTATTATATAAATTCCCTAAGAATGTTATCAAGGTTTATTCAAAAACAAAAACAATGTGACAAAATAAAAAAATTTAGACTTATTTAAAAATAATTTAAAAAATAATGGCAGCTATTTTAAAAATTATGGCATCTCTTTATGGCAATTTCTAATATATGTTGAACAGTACCTTTAATGATGAAAAAATACTATGTGTGTGAGCTTAAATTTAAAATATACTAAAATATACTTATAACTGTAAAGATGGCATACGATAAAATAAACAGCAAGGGATTCACATTGTAGGTGAGTATGCATGATGTCAATAAAAGGTGCATAACATTTCTTCACATAATAAAAAAATACATACTATTATAATTAATATAACTACATACTGTTATATTTAAACACAAATATATAAATAATAAATTTTAATGATGATGTATTTTAAATACTCTTAAGTAAAGTGTAAGTAATATATACTAAAATATTACAATTAAGAGACAAAAGTACCAATTTTATTTAGAAATTTTAACAAAATAAATTACAATAAAAGTCTATGAATGAAAAACACAAAATTAAGAAAACTTTTAAAAAGATATTACCAGAAATTCTGTAAGATGGTACAGAAAAAGATATTTTTGAATCAGGAATTCTTAACCATGATTGTACTAACTACAATATAATTTCAGAAATCCTAAAATCGAGAACAATATATAACAACAATCAAACACAGCTTGCTTCTAAATTATCATTGTAAAATACAGTAAAAATAATAATGAAACATAAAATTAAATAGTTAAATAAAGAATTGAATTTCTTTATTATTTAAATACTCTTATTATCCCTTTTTGAATTAATTCTTTCACTCTTATAAATGTCTATCATTTAAATATCATTCATAAATTTTTGAAATCATATAAAGTATGAGTCTCTTTGTTCATGAGAGTAGATAGATAACAAAATAAAATCAAAGCTATCTTCCGTCATAACATAAAAAAGCTATAAGGTATACAAATAAACAAGTTCTCTTGACTTAATTATGTTTTTACGTAAAATGTAAAGTAAGACTATTTTTGTAAGAATGCGCTGATTACATAAGTATTCAACTGAAGAAAAATTTAAGAAATAATTATGACTGTTTTTCTTTACATAAATGAAACGTTTATAAAAACATCTTTATTTTTCCTGCATTTCTAAAACCATACTAATAAGAATATATTAGAAATTATCATTTTATAACATCAATTTCTAATTAAAAAAGCAAAATTGAATTAAAGAGTTTTTTTTTTACTTTTGTATATACATTATGTAAAATTAATAAAGTCTGCATTTTCATAACATGGGGAACTACTTTTTTTATATGGACATATGTTTACAAATTATGGTTGATTGGTTTGTTGGGTTTTTTGGCGCAAGGTCCAAAATTGGACATGCTGCGCCAAGTTCACAAATTATGTTACTCTCATTCTTTTGATTCCTTCAAATCAATTTCCTTTCTAAATTATAGTAATTAACTGGCCATATATGTTATTTTTGCATATATCTTTTCTCTCTTTCTCACTTAAATTAAGAATTTATTTATATATGAGGTCATAAATTCTTTAACTCAAGGTGAAAAAAGTCTTACATAAACAATAAAACAGGTTTAATTTTCTAATATAATAATTAATTTTCTAATATAATAATAATAATAAAATTTTCATTTTTAAAAACCCTTTTTAGGAAAATTTTCTAATAAAACTTATATAGATTTTCCCAGAGTAAAAAAATAAAGAGACAATCCAATTAAAATTTCTTTTAATAAAAATATTGTAGAAAGCAAAAAAATATGAGTATAGGAGAAAACTAACCAGCGTTTGACTTATATATATAATTAATGAAAACACACTTTTATAATTATTCACTCTCTTGTCATAATTAATACCAATGCTTGCTAAAGAAAACATTCTATATTTTTTTACAAATAAGATCAGCAAATATTTATATTTTTGCATACATTGTGTTAGCAGAAAAATCATAAATTATAGCATTTGCACACTAAAGCTATCAATTTGGTATAGAATATAATTTAATCAAGCATTTTCCATAGCTATTTACTTAATTTCTTTGTACTTAAAATTTTATTGACAGCTGAATTTTTAACCAGTGTTAATTATAATTTAATATCAGAACATATTCTATCATTCCCTACAGAGAGAACATTTCATAAATAATGAGGTTTATTAAGAATACAATTATTTGATTATTTTAAGAAGTATAAAAAATAATGTTATTATTATTGATTTAGTGCTAATTAATGATTTTATTTTCATTTATTTTCTAAGACGTATTTTGGAAAATTTAATCTTTTAAAATTATTTACTAAACATTCATTATAGCCTGGAAATAAAAGGAATAATCTACATTGCAATATTCAAAAAATAATTTCAATTTTTGCAAACTAAAAAGTTGCCAGCAGGAATCATACAAAATCTCAATAATCAAATTCCAACAGTCATATGAAACTTTCTTTGTATGCCAAGATTCACATGTTTTAATAATTATTACTCCACTGATATTTTTTGGACAAATATAAATAGAAGTATGAATACATAATATTCTTTGAATAAATTTTCAAATGATAAATGATAATTTTTTTAAAAAGTTAAAATGAATATTTTTCTTTTAAATTATATTTAAAATTAATGATAATTTTAAAAAAACTTAGCGGGGACTGAGTGTGAAAGAATAATTCCACCGTAGCTGATGCATATTGTACAAGGCAAAAGGGTACAAAATGCCTAAGGGTATAAGCCAGGTGGCCTGCCACTGGGAATCATATCAGAAAATTGGTTCTCCAGGTTGGGACTAACCACCCCATTATGTAAAACCAATTTTGATACATAGCCTAATGAAGGAAATTCATGGCAAATTCTATGAAGATGACTTAGAAAATACTTTAAAGATGAGACACGGAACTTGGAATATGTTATCTTTACATTGAACTAAGGCATTGCAGCTATTATTATAGCAATGGGATGAATACTGGATTGATCTAACTGCAATACAAGAAATTAGACAGACTGTAAATGAAGAAATGAAGTTATTAATAAAAAAATCATGGTTTTTTTACAGCTGTCACCCAGATCATCACATAAAGGGAAGTCATAAACTTTGATGCTTTTTCCCCTAGACCTTGTTGTTTAGTATCAGAGAACCTTTTTTCCCAATATAATGTAATTTGTGCACACAGAGGACAAATCAGACAATGGAAAAGAAATCTTTAATGAAGAGTGAGATAAGAATCCTTAATAACTGTCCTAAACATGACAGAAAAATTACAGATTTTAATGCTAAGGTTGGAAAGGAATATGAATTTCATTCAATTATAGATCAACAGCTACATGATATCACAAATGATAATGGGTTGAGATTGATTGATTGATTTTCCTGTGTCCCATAATATGATCATTGAGAATACTTGCTTTCTCCATAAATATATTCACAAAGCAACTTGGAGAGGACCAGATAGATAATATATCAATCAAATAGATCATGTACTCATAGATGCAAGATATTATTTTAACTTTCAAGATATTTCAACTTACTGAGGTGTTAATACTGACTCCAATAATTTTTTGGTGATAGCCCAACTGAGAGAGAGAGAATATTTATGAAAATAATTAAAAAAAGAGATAATCTTACAGGAGTTCAACTGTGATAAATTAAAAGATATGAAAACAAAATATATTGATGACATTTAAAATTATACTTGTTAACATACATTCTGAGAATGATTCAGTTGAGATAAAGCATTTACAATATGGCTGATAGCATTAGTAAAAAGAAAAAGAGCTCAAATAAGGATTGATTGGGTGATAAGTGTGCTACAGCTATGAATATTAAAAATAATGCTTGCAAGAGAATGATTCATATGAACACCAGATTTAATGCTGATAAATATTAACAATGCAGGAAAGAAAAAAGTTTTACATAAAAGGAAAAAAAAAGTTTTTTTTTAGATAAAGAAGATATAAACTTTGAGCTATATAAAATCTATAGAGCCAGATATTATAAAGTTCATAAAAATAAGTTAGATGAACTGGGAGTTCATAGATACAGAATATATCATGATACCCCTTAAAATTCTTTGGATTAAGCAGGGAAAGTGTTAGATTCAAAAGGAGATGGATGGAGTAAATGGAGATTGACTTCCCAATTATAAAAGGAAGAAACTGGCACACAAGTGTAAGATTTAAAATGCAGCGGAGCAGAATTAAGAGGAAGGAACTGGCTGACTCTGGACTGTCTAGTCAAATATGTGTGATAATGATTATTCAAAAAATGGTACATTCGAATAGAAAGAATTTCATTAAAGTACTTAAAATACTTTTCATTAATTACTCATATATTGCACATAAAAATAGATATTTATAGAGATTCTAATTTTGTTTACACAATTCTTTTCTACTGGGTTACTGTAAAAATAAATGATATAAAAAATTTTTTTCTTAAATTAAGAATACTTAAATATAAGTGAGATGAGAAATATAAGTTATTACATATACAGAAAGTTCCATTTTAAATCATTTCTCTTCAATTTTCTAATCATTACTATTTAATAAAAAGAGGTGTTTTTTCTGTTTATGTAAATTTTGTCTAGGAGCAGTAACAGAACTAAGTGAATATTTATTAATTGTCATATAGCTGACATCTTTGCGCTTAGATGCAATATCAATGACACTTTTTTTAGTCATGATCCATTAATTTTTTTTAATTTTCTATAATTAAATAGTGTGTTCACAAAAAATACACATTTAATAGAGGTTCAAATATAACAGAGTAGCAAAATTAAATTAATAACTAAACATAAGTAAAAATAATATTGTCTGTTTGCAAATTAGAATTTAAAAAATCTTCTCTATCTTAAATAAAATGAAAATAGTCTTCACTATAATTTTAATTTCATACAGATAGTCCTAACGATTCCTACTCTCCTATGAAGTTATAAAATTCTTTTAGAACTAAATCATATTTTGACATGTTAGTTTGAAATGTATCATATAGAGAAACATGCATGTTTTACTTAAATTAATTCATTCATTATTTATCATTGTTCAAAGACCTTAAAAATTAAATGTTTCATACAATAAAATATTACAATATACATTTTAGTAAAATCCTAAGGTTGGTACATGCTTGGTGTGATTTCCAGTTTTCATGCCAAGGGCTGCCCAATTATTTCACTAATCTAAATTATGTCATTTAGTGCAATATTTGCTTTTTAAAATCTTGGTTGCACTCAATCTCAAACTCATGATGTTTTCAATTTCAAATATCAAATAAATCATTAATTTATTTATTTACTACAGAAATATTATAAAGCAAATATAAATTAATTCTTGAAATCAATACTATCATTTGTACTCTGTTACTAAAATATACATAATAAATTTTTTAATTATTTTTTTAACCCCTTAACCACTGGGGAAAATTTGCAACATTTGCTTCCTCATCTTTTATAAATAGGTAAGTCCATCCTAAGCAATGACAAGTAAATTCTACTGCATCCTAAAGTTATGGGTCTAGCTTTACTGATAGCAGTACTTCACAGAAAAGTCTACTTAGGAAAGGCGTATATATAAGGCTGGAGCACTTAATGCATCATCTTAGTTAAGCATATATTTACACCCATGGCAGGCAAGGGATTAATTAGCCAAAAGAATAACAAACACTTTAAAATACACTGTACATAATATCAACAATGGATTAACAACTGCACCACAAATTTAAAACAATGTAAATAACATACATTTTATGAAAACTTGGATTTCTAACTAGGCAGTGGCACTACTTTAAAAAAAGCATCCTTTGCAACACAATCTAGCACCAGAGAACCAGGCAATAAAGCTAAACCAATAATATAAATAATATTTTTATTATACTTTTTTTAATTAACCAGGGATTACCACACATATTATTCATAGTTTTAATTAATTGAGGAATACAAGTCAACAAGAAAGCTATATACCTCAAATATTTCTACACTATTCTTCATTAATTGCACAATTTAGTACATAAAATGGCAAATTAAATAGAATAAAACATAAAAAAAAAAACTTCAATCACACTCTAATATAAAAAAAAAACTTTAAAATAGCTTTCAACATTATAAATTACAAATTAAATTTTAAAGTTTTTCTTTAAAAAATATTTCATGCATCAGCAAAATTTTTATAAAATATGTTCAATAAAACAATAACTTAGGTAATACTCAGTCAAAAAACAGCAAATTGTATTTTTAAAGAATTTGTCAAAAGTTACAGTTTATCCGAAATTTAGAAGATTAAAATATTTTCTACTAGGTTTCTTAAATCATAATATAAAAGTGAATTCGTAAAAGTCAAAATGTCATGCTTTTTACAATAATCGCTTAGTAAAAATTTAATTAAAAGTAAAAACGCCAGCAAAAATTTTAGAACAATGTATAAAATCTTACGGGTACTTAACACATGTGAACATAGTAATAATATCTCATTATTTATTAAACTATATAAAAATGTACATTTTTAAAAACAGGTGAGCAGCTGTCTTTGCATCGATTCCCAATGCTTATGCAAACCAAAAGAATTTTAACACAAATAAATAATACGAACAAATTAAAAGATTGTGTATCTCACTCACAGCAACAAATTCTGTAGTTAAATTTGAAACAATAAAACTTTTTTTAATTACTTCTGTTTAAATTGTTTTACTTATATTAATATTGCAGTTTTTTGTTAATTTTTCACTCTTTTTCTCTGCATATTGAAATTTTCTGGGTAATTTCAAACCACCAACAGATTGTCGGAAAAAGTGCAATATCTCAGCATTGGTTTGTTTATCAGTCAACAGTCGTTTTTTGCACGCTAGCTCTTAGAGCGGGAATAACATTTTAAAAATGTTTCTGAACGTTTATAAACATCCACACCTATGGTGAGAATAAAACCCACCATCTGTTGAACTAGAGGCCAGAACTCTAATAATATTTGTCTGCCATCTCCACATTGGAGTGCCATGCAGTAGAGATTATAGTGATTGCTCAGGTGGGAATCAAATATTTATTTATATTTTGATGGTATTCAGGTATAATTCAGATTGACTAATGCAGAAATAAAATCAGCCAATTCTTGATGAGTTAGAATTAAACTCGTAAAGTAAATTTTTTATCATTAGAACAATTTTATCTCTAATGAGGGTATATAAAATGTTAATAATTAATTGGTAAAGTCAATGATAAACGGACAAAGTATGTTAAAAGTTTATTTGGATTCAATGCCCCTTTTCTCATTTTCTAAGATGTATCAAAGAGTTAATCATGTTGCACTCATCATGCCATCAATACAAGTAAAATATTTTAGTTGCAAGAAGGAGCAGAGCTGAATCCTTTAAGAAAGTGAAATTAAGAAACTTATTTCCCGCTGAAAATTCAAAATTAAAACTGGCTATTAATTATTTCGAATATTTTAGAGTGTTGCAATTGCAATGGTTTGTGCAAAATATGCCTTTCTTATTATAAAATTTTTGTGATTGATTCTTTGAGGTTATCATTATATATATATATATATATATATATATATATATATATATATATATATATATATATATATATATATATATATATATATATATATATATATATATATATATATATATATATATATATACATACATGCATAGCATTGCATGCGTGTCCTGAACTGTACTTTTTAAGTTTAAATAGTTTGGAATATTCTATCGTTTTGATCGAGAAATTACCTTCAACTTCATTCGAACTGGTCAAAACACTTAAAAAAAATAATGCATGTAATTCATTATTTTTTGTGGCAACAAAGACAGATGTGATTAAATCTGCCTTTGTTGCAATAGGAATGTATTTGGCAGTCTCTGATAATTCTACCTAAAGGCGTAGGGAATGCATACATTATTTATTATCAGCCCATTTTGGTTTGGTTCACTTGTCGCTCAAAGGTTGTTTTTTGCAAATGAGGGCTAATTAGAATGGGAATCACAGTTTAAAATGAATTCCAACGTGTTACAAACATCAAGCTCGAAGTTGGATTTGAACCCACGAACTGTTAAGCTTTTACATCAAATGAACTGTAGAACCAAAGGCCAGAGCATTAAGCATTTTATCGCAATTTCTCGCCTACCTACCTTTATATGAATTCTAATAAAAAGTAGTCTTCGATATTACCAAAATCTTATTTTCAATATTAAATATAAAACATGGACATATATTTCCTGAGGTGTACTGTTGTTAAAGCTTGCTAAACAAAATAAAAGTGTTTTATGAGATTAGACATTAAGTTCTGTTGAAAACCATTAGGTTAATTTTTTATTGCAACATTTTAACGATTTTAGCAACGCAAAACTGAATAGTAACTCCTGATGTCCACATAGAGACTCCACCAACTTGTACTATTGCTATTGAAAACTAAATGGCTGGTTTATCTCCGAAATGTTACGTGCCACCACCTCGATTTCATAAGAGTAGTGTTACGTCACTGGGAATTGACTGGTTAACATCGTATTTTTTGGCTTGTGTGTTTAATCACTACTTTAAAGCCTTTTATATTAAAAGCTTTATTACTTCAACATCGTAAATGGTCTCCTTTAAATTTATTTCACTATTCTCCAAAAAAACATGGAGAAATTAAAAGAAAGATTTTTCGGAAACTTTTGAACTTAATCAAATATAAACAAATATGAGGATATGATGTCTCGAATACAATAAGCACTTGAAAAAATTGAAAACTAAGAAAGTTATTACATGCGAAGAATAATATGTGAAGTCCTTTAAAAATAAATAAAAAGGAAATTTCAGTTTAGTAGAAAAAATCATAAAATTATTGTTATCAAGTATAAAAATTTATTAAATGAAATGCAAACATTAAAATTGAGGATTAAATTACTCCATAAAGAACATTAAACTAAGGAAAAGAGAATAAATAATTTATTTTATGGACTAAAACATGAAAAAAATAGAGAGAATTATACTACCACTTGGTGCTTTCAAAATGTATCATGATAAAATCATGATCTTCTCAACAGAGGAAGTGAAAATGCCAGAAGTTAGTACTCTGTAAAAATGTTGTTCTGAATTTAGCTGTATGCCTGGAGCTCTAAAAGACGTATTAATGAAGAAAAGCTTGGAAAGTTTTATTGAGGGATTTTTTTTAAATAACGGTGTTCACTTGATTAACCCTTCGCCACAACAAGGCCAGAAACTGCTACTCATTTGTCATTACCCAGTGAGCACCTGTAAACCAAATCACGGAGACGAGTAGCATTACCCACACCATACTACCCCAAACCCATCATAAGGTGGGCAATAATAACACATCATCACAGAAGAAGGCACGGAGAAACACAGAGAGAAAATAGCATCCATTCCTGAATCAGGATTCGAACCCGGGCCCCACAACTCAGGAGTCATTAACATTGACCACTCAGCCATAGGTCGGCTATTGATGGAACTTGAGCAAATTGAAAATGATATCCATATAAAGTTTCGAGAATAGGCATAGACTCGAAACTATTTTACGGTACTCCGGTAGGTGAAAGATTAATCTACCAGAGTTAATGTAATTTTATTAAAAGTTAACTCTCTCTCTCTCTCTTTTAACCTTAGGAATCAGCAAATATTTTTTAATACTGCAAAATGCACAAATATATTTTAACAAACTCTCAAAAGCTGCTTTTGAAGAACTAAAATGATACGAATAAGGAAATTTTTAACTAATTAATAAAATATGAGGTATCTAGATTGTGTGTTGTTAGAAAAAAAAGTTAATTTTGTCTTTCAGAAAGAATTATTGTGTTTCCCTCCACTTATTATATGAAGATACGCCACCAGAGGGCCATTCACATGTTTGCCGCCGGACATGCAGAGAGAAGAGGGATAAAGAAAAACGACGAGGTGATGGACGAGAAAAGACGCGATGACGTGAAGACGCGAATTGATATTGGACGAATTTCGAATTATAATTAAGATGTTAGAATATGATTTGATATTTGTTTGTAAATATGTAAATAGCTTTATTTTTTTATTTCAAAACCTTTATTACACAATTTAAACTTTAAATGTGTTATTATTTCCAATAATGAAAGAGAAGAACCCACATTTTTGGTGCAAGAAGTGGAAAAGATAGTAATGATATTATGAAATTAAGAAAAAATTATTAATTATTTTATGAATGAGTTGTGATTTTCAAGTTTGGTACTCCGAATATTTTAACTACTTTGAATATTACCGTTACAAGGATAATCATCCTACAAGTCAAGCTTCAGAAAAGGGTTTGTACTTTTTTTTTATTTCAAGATGAAGTTAAATGACATTTAAAAAAATACGTATTGCATTGCAGATCATTATGTCGGACAAAGTAAAAGTTCTACATAAATTAATTTATTTTTCGATTCTGACGGAGATCGATCAAATCGAAAGCTTATAAGAGAATTTTCTGGTTTTAATTTTGCTTTTGAAAGTGAAGAACTTAAAAAGAAGTTAAAAGTAATAGAAGATAATTTTTCTTTGAACGAATTAATTACAATTTCTAATATCTTAAATATTTCCTTGGAAGGTAATAAATCTGAAATAGGAAAAAGAATACTACTTGAGCAATTGAGTTTATTCTACTCTTTAGCTGAGGGAATGAGCGACGCCTGTCTGTCGGAATCAGAAGTAGACGAAACAAACAAAAATAACAGCGAAACAGATTCTCCAATACAATGTTTAAATAAAAATAATACTTTAAATGTGTCTGATATTGTGCTAATGAAACTAGTAAAAAGAATGATTTTCAAAATATTTGTATCAATTATTCTGATATCAAAAGCACAGTTACCAAATTTAATGCTGAGTCGCATGAAAACATAAATAACTAGATTGAAAGTTTTGAAAATGCATCCAAACCCTTCCATTTATCAGATTTACAAAAGTTTATTTTTGCTAAAAGATCGCTTCGTGGAAATGCCTTATTATTTGTTAGAAGTTAGCCGGAAATAAACTCCTGGAAAAAATTAAAAGATGCCTTAATCAGTGAATTTTCCGTTGAAATTAATTCAGCTAATCTTCACGAAGTACTAAGTAAAAGGAAAATGAAAGATTCAGAATCTGTTCAGGAATATTTTTTAAAAATGAAAGAACTTTGTCACTCAGGAAAAATTGATGACGCCGCGTTTATACATTATGTGATTAAAGGACTTAATGATAAACATGAAAATATAATTATTTTATACGGATGCAAAAACTTGACAGAATTTAAAAATAAACTTAAAGTGTATGAAACAATGAAAAGTCATTCAGCAAAGAGTAAATATGCTTTCGATAAAATGAAAACAAAACATGATGCAAATTTTAGATCTTATTCTTTTGATAAAAATAAATCAAAATATGATGATAATGATAAATATAATTCAAGGTATGAATCTAATGATAAATTTAATTCTAAGTATGAAAATATGAATAAGAATAAAGTAAAATTTGATGGTAATTTTGATTCAAGAAATAGAGTGTGTTATAATTGTGGCTCACGTTCACATATTTCTAAATATTGTATACATAAAGATAAGGGCTTAAAATATTTTTCATGTCAATCTTTTGGGCATAAAGCTTTGGAATGTCCGAAATCAAAAGAAACAAGCTCATTTGATGATCAATTGAAAATAAATGCTATCAGTTCTGAAAACTTAATTCTTAAGGAGTTAAAATTGGTACTTTGAATGTAACTTCATTAATTGATACTGGAAGTCAGAAAACCATATTGAAAAAGAGTTTATTTAATAAAATTAAATACACTGTTAGATTACAATCTTCCAAAATTTTGTTGACTGGTTTAGGAATGAAATCTATTAAACCACTAGGTTATTTTAATGCAGAAGTTGAAATTGATAATTCGAAAGTTAATGCAAATATTTTGCTATAAATGATGACTCTGTAACTTAACGTATGGTAAGTTTTAATTTAATTGTAGGAATTGACATTATTAACCAAAGTACTTTAACAGTTTCAACTAATGGAGTATCGTTTCACACTAGCAAGAACGAAATAGATAGTTTCTTAATTAATTTTGTAAATCTTAATGATGAATCAGAAATTTATTTAAGTCACATTAAGGATAAAGCATTGTGTTCTGAAATACATTCATTAATAAAAAATTATGTTCCTAATAAAATTAAAACTGTTGATGTTAAGATGAAAATTAATTTAACTGATGAAATTCTCATTTGTACTTCCCCCCGACGACTACCACCTTTTGAGAAAAAAATAGTTGAAGCTCAAATTGAAGAATGGTTAGCTAAGGAAATAATTCGTATTAGTTCTCCCAATTTCTCTTCACCTGTAGTATTAGTTAAGAAAAAAGATAATACCCATAGACTTTGTATTGATTACAGAAGGCTTAATAAGAAAACGCTTCGTGAACATTTCCCTTTGCTATTGATGACGTAATAGATAAATTACTTTCTTCCGTATTATTCACAACTTTGGATTTAAAAGCGGTTTCTTCCATGTTGACGTTGCAAATATAGAAAATTCTTGCAAATATACTTCATTCGTTACCCACTATAGTCGATATGAGTTTTTTAAGTGCCCATTTGGATTAACAAATTCTCCGAGTACTTTTCAAAAATACATCAATAATGTGTTTCGACAATTGTTAAAAGAAGGTGAAGTAGTGATTTACATGGAGGACTTAATTATTCCTCCCGAAAACGAAACCGAAGGTGTTAGAAAACTTGTCCTACAAAATGTGTCGGAGTATGGACTTGAATTGAACTTGAAATGTAATCTTTTGAAACGTGAAATAGAATTTTTGGGCTATAAAATAATAAATGGTAAATTACACCCGTCAACAAATAAAACGAAAGCTGTAATTAATTCTCCCGAACCAAAAAGTGCAAAAGACGTTCAGAGCTTTTTAGGATTGATTGGTTATTTTAGAAAGTTTATTAAGAATTATTCTATTATTGCTAAACCTGTAAAAGTGATATTTATTTAGGAAAGATTTTAAATTTAAAATTGGTGAAAATGAAAGAAATTCCTGTAACCAATAAATATATTTAGGTACACGGAACCCGTTCTTATAATATTTTAATCCTCAAAGGGAAACCGAAATTAAATTTTGGATTTCTTGAAGCAAACATTGGTTTAAGCACGTACATTATAAGTACTTTTTAATAGCTCACAACCTGCGAGAAATCTTCCAACTCCCAATCATTTCAGCTGATTCACTATCAAGAAAAATTCTTTAGTGCAAATATATATATATATATATATATATATATATATATATATATATATATATATATATATATATATATATATATATATATATATATATATATATATATATATATATATATAAGTTAATAGTATAATTTATAAAATATGCAAAGAATATAATATAATGAGACAAAATACAATGAAAAATGCCAAATAGAAAATAATAATAATATATTGAAAAATTAAATGTCAAAAGTAGAATATCAGAAAGAAGAAAGAAGACAACACATTAAAATATTATAGCATTGAAATATTAAATGGAAAATGATATATTGAAATATCAAATGGAAAAAAACACATTGAAAAATACAATGAAAAGAATTACATTAAAAACACTTTAAAGAAAGATAAATATAAATGGAATAAAGATAAATATAAATGGAATAAAGTACCAATATGGCCAGCTTCATCAGGGGGTGTTGACCACATTGGCACAAATTATGGCTTTTCTGCAATGGCCCAAGACATAGTCTTAAAATAGCCATCACACCCCAAAGCCATATCAAAAATCAAAGCATCAAACAAGAAAAGAAGCAAAACCCAATCCAAAACATGCAAGTAGAATTCAATCCAAAATATACAAGTCAAAATCCAATGCCGCTAAAATACAATGTTGCCAAAAATACACTCAATACATAATAATCATTACAAATCCAAATCTGCAAGAACCTAACCAAACATATAAATTACTGTACCCTTCTGTAGTATAAGAACTACGCCTTACTTCACTCTTATAAGCAATGCTCTACTAGCCAAATAGTGCTTAATAAAATTAGTTGGAATGTTATTATGAGTTAAAATATTTTCTAGTCTGTTTTTTTGTTTATTTATATTATTTAAATTATTACATATATTATATATTCTATTAAGTTGATTAAAAATAATATTTTTATAAATTTTAATTGAAATGTTTGAATTCCAGAAAATCATCTTATTAACAAGCCTTGAAGGTCTTATAAGAAGCTTGAATAGGGTCACCCAAGCCTTGAAGGTCTTATAAGAAGCTTGAAATGCCGATAGTGTTTACACTTAGTCACTAATTTATATGTTTGGTTAGGTTCTTGCAGATTTGGATTTGTAATGATTATTATGTATTGAGTGTATTTTTGGCAACATTGTATTTTAGCGGCATTGGATTTTGACTTGTATATTTTGGATTGAATTCTACTTGCATGTTTTGGATTGGGTTTTGCTTCTTTTCTTGTTTGATGCTTTGATTTTTGATATGGCTTTGGGGTGTGATGGCTATTTTAAGACTATGTCTTGGGCCATTGCAGAAAAGCCATAATTTGTGCCAATGTGGTCAACACCCCTGATGAAGCTGGCCATATTGGTACTTTATTCCATTTATATTTATCTTTATTCCATTTATATTTATCTTTCTTTAAAGTGTTTTTAATGTAATTCTTTTCATTGTATTTTTCAATGTGTTTTTTTCCATTTGATATTTCAATATATCATTTTCCATTTAATATTTTATATATATATATATATATATATATATATATATATATATATATATATATATATATATATATATATATATATATATATATATATATATATATAACTTTCCTAAAAAGATGATATGCATTTAGAGGCATTCACTCATACAATTAAATGATAGCTTAAATATTACACTGGAATGTAGTTAGGTTAAACCAAGAGTTTTTTTTTTTGGAACTTATTTTCATTAATGATGCAGTTGAAAATACACTAAACTTAAATATTAAGATTATTCTATCTAGATATTATAATTGTGAACATGTTAAGTGAGATTTTCCTAAGGTAAATCGAAAAGTATTCAACTCTGATTTTATTGAAAAAGCTTATTTAAAGGTTTTTGCATTATACTTTTATTTGATTTTGCCAGTAAATCAGCTAGTACAATTGATTTTGCCATCACTAGAGATATTAGCTTTAATTTTTCGACAGAAAAGCTTTCTGACTATTTTCTGATTATAAAATTGTAAGGTTTAATTTATATATATATATAGATTCCAATACCATAAAAGTAACATAAAAATAAATTGATTAAAATATGAGAAAAACTCAAGTGAAAAAATCTTAAGTACTTCACTATATAAAACATGGTTGATCTAGAAATATAATTAATTATCAAAACTAAAGAACCATTACGAAAGCATCAACATGTTTTAAGCATAAAAATTTAAATGCCATACCAAATAGTAAAACAAAAAAAATTATCGAAGAATGGAGTAGGCAAAAAAAGATGGAGTAAAAAAATTTTAACTATCAAAGAACGGAATAGGAAAAAAGAGATGGCAGAGCGCATCAGATATCTTCCCGATATAACTAATTTCAGAAGACATGATTATTAAGTTAGAAGAGAACAATACGAATTCAATCAAAATAAATGGAAAACTTCTCAGAGATTTAGACTCAAAAGTAAGTTCAGTCTAAGTAAGAAGTTCAAAAAGGAAAATGATACATATATATATTCCAACTTAAATAGTAAAATCGTGTATTCGGAAATAATAAAAGGTGAGATAATAGCTGATAGTTTAGAACAATTCCCTAAAATACGGCAAGAAATGATAAAAATAAATAACAGAGTCACGGATATTGCAGAAAATTTTATAATTTAAATAACGAAAAGAAATACTGAAACTACTTCCGGATTACACATAAATGATAAATTCAATAAAAAAAAAAGCATAAATTCAGAAAATTGCTTGGAAAAGACGCAACCATATTATATTAATGCAGTCAATATTAACACGCGCGCGTGGGGTTGAGGATATATTCCTTAAATTTATTTTTCAGTTGACATATATGTAAATTATGTCATATCAAAAATATCTCCCAGCGCAGTGGAAATGATCAGAAATTAGACCATTACCAAAACCAGTCAAGTATTTAAGAAGTAAGTCAAGAAAGCTGAAGCTAGCAGGACAACTGGTTTACTATCATAATAAAGAGAAATTCCTGAGGATGTCATTGATATAAGATTAGAAATTTTGGTATTAAATAAAAAATTTTGAAATCAAAGCAGTTCAGAATTAAGCCAAAACTGCCAACTACATTTCGGTTACTTAGGATTTCAAACATATATGGAAGAGGATATTTAAATTTTTAAAAAAATAATATGAGAGTTGTACTATTGAGATAGCTGGAAAGCTTTTAATAAAATTTGGAATGAGGAATTAAACTAACTTCTCTGTTTTTCAGGTAATATTATAAATTTATTTCTTACTTTATTAACAATATAAAAGCAGTTCAAGTTTTTACAGCAATTGGTCTAAATTTTTGTGCGAGGTTTCTAGCAAAAGCCATTTACCTCAGTGTAGAGAATTTGGGGGTCCATAAGATATTGTTTACAGAATAGAGGAGGAGTTGAGCATAGTACATACTGTCTAGAGTTGTCTTCAAAAAAGTGCAGAGCAAGAAGTTTACAATAATTTCAATAAACAATTCTTGGGTGCTATTTAGCACAATCAGAAAACATTTCAATGTACACACTTAGTAGTTTTCCTTATCTGTATTTTACAGGATTATAGTGTTAAAACAATTTTTACACAGTTGATCTTGATAATACATAACATAGTTGGGATTACAGATTTAGTAATAATAACAAATTTAATTATATATTTACAATGTAAAGTAATTTACATTATTTTCGGGTAGTACACCCATGGGTAAAAAGTGAGTGCATGATGATAATAGAGTTAAATTTGTGTCAGACATAATAATAACAAAATTTAAGTACTATACAATAAACATGAGATGAGAGTATAAAATCAGAAATCAGAGGTTTTCTAATCCGAGTTTCGGCCTTAGCACCGCTCTGGATCTGTGTAAGTTTTTAATGTGGTTAAAGTCATAATTAGGAATGTTTTGTATACATCTGTTATCAATTTTATAAAGTTTTTCATAAAAATTTAGAGCTAGGTTTTTGATGTATTTATTGAGAGTGATAATGCCTAGATTATTCCTGATTAAAGAATTTCTGAAGTACCACTCAGCATTACTAATTAATCTCAGAATTTTGCTCTGTTGAGTCTCGAGTCTAGTTAATGAAGTGACACATGCTCCACCCCAGATCTGTGATGCATAAGTCATTGTGAGTCTCAGATAAAGCTTGTAGATTAAAATTTTATTTCTTATGGAGAGTTTTGATGTCCTAGCAATTAAAGAATATAATATGGTCGTTTTAGTTCTAATTTTATTTGTGATACTATTGATCTGGTTCTTCCACGTGAGCCTTCTATCTAGGATCACTCCCAAATATTTGGCCGTGTTTTCCCAGTTAATTTTTTCCCCGTAGAGCTCAAGTGGTTTGCACCTATTAATCTTTCTAGTGAACATGATTGCAGTACTTTTGTTAACATTGAGTTTGATTTTCCATTTTGTGAGCCATTTTTCAAGATCTTTAATGTGGTTGGTGAGGTTTTTATGTATGATATTAAGATCTTTACCTGAGGACAGAATGGCTGTATCATCGGCGAACAGTGCAAGCATGGTGTGAAAATTCTGTGGGATATCGTTAATATACATATTAAAAAAAACGGTCCTAAAAGGGAGCCCTGGAGAACCCCAGCTTCAATGGTTTTCCTTGTAGAAAGTGAACCTTCTATCCTAACCTGGAATGTTCTGTGTTCGAGATAACTCTTAATTAGTTTAACAAGATAGGGGGGGGGAAGTTGTTATTAATAAGTTTGTACAGTAGACCCCAATGCCAAACTCTGTCAAATGCCTTTTCCACATCTAAGAAAAGTGCTCCAGTCGAGCATTTGTCTCATAGGGAGGCTGAAATTTTTTCCGTTACTCTTAAGAGTTGGTGGGTCGTTGATAGTTTGGCGCTGAAACCAAATTGATGGGGGATGAATAGGTTGTTTTCTTGCTCGTGTTGTTGGAGTTTAGTAAGACTGAATTTTTCAACTAGTTTAGCTAACGATGGTAAAAGCGAAATAGGCTTATAGCTAGTTGGGGTCTTTTGGGTTTTTGCCCGGTTTCCTAATTGAAACAACTAGAGCATTTTTCCATTGCCTGGGAAAATATCCAATATTTAGGATATCGTTAATAATATCAGTGATATAACAAATAGCTACTATTGGAATTTGACTCAGCATTTTGTTATTAATATTATCATATTATCATCTCCTGGGCTCTTTTTGGGTTTCAGAAGTTTTTACCGTAAAGTAACTGTAAAGTTTCAAGTTACCTATGGATGGAAGTTTCTGTAAAGCAGGAAACAGAGGGCGCTACTAGCGTGGAGATTTAGAAAACTTCCGACACGAAGCTTCCTACTTACTATTTCATTATTGTCTTATACCATCGTGCTTGTTTTATGTAGTTTCCATTGCTTTTGAGATATATTAATTTAAAAATAATTATCCTATAAAATTTTTTGAAATGCAGGAAACAAAGGTAGTAGTTGTTGCGAAGCATTTGGTTGCAATATGCTAGCTGGAACAAATTTACTTTCGTAAGTAAAAATGTTCATATTTCCAATGGAACCCGATTTACAAACCTTAATTTAATTAGCTGTGTATTAAATAAACTCTTAAAAATAAGACTTAAATTTTAATTGCAATAAAAATCAAGACTTGTTTAAAATATCAATAAACCACAAGTAAGTAAACACATGATAACAATTTTGTTCTACTCATTATTGATACCAATCCATATATTCTAGCATCATCAAGAAAATTTTAATTAAATTTATAATACTATAAATGAAAGCATAAATAATACCTTGCTTAATTTTTGAAATGATTTATAGTTCAATCGCACGTAAAATATATTTCCTGAAATTTCGGAATAAATGCATAAAATTAAAAATTAGTTAAAGAAGAAAATGATTAACAATTGAGATTAATAAAAGCAAGGGTTAGAATGTGGGTTACAATATATCATTCATCAACAATTGAGAATCATTGTTACAATCCCCGAGAAATATGATAATCCATCAGGTTTATTTAAGTAAAAATTAAAAAAAACTTTTATAAATTTACGGGATCACCACTGATTACACTCTTATTAAAAATTATGATTTTAACGGATAAAATGAAAAAATTTCGAAAACAGAAATAAATACCTAAAAATATTTAAATAAAAATTTTTGCGATTGCTTTGATTTTCAATGGGAAGAGAGAAAACCGGAAGTATTTGAGATGGCTTCCGGTCAACTGAGGTTTGTTTTTGTTTGCACTGAAAACTCCATCCATAAAAATACATACTTAACTATTAGGAAAATCTTTTCCAGAATACCGCAAGACAGTAAATTAGGACTTATGCAATTTTTATTAACGATATATTCCCAAACATATAAACACTATCCTACAAATTTTTGCGGATGATACCATCATTTTAGCTAAGAATATAAAAATAAGAATTGATTCTTTATTTACTTTTTAAAGACTTTAAGTAAAATTAATTTTTAATATTTAGTTCCCTAGGATGCAGATTATAACAAAACAATTACTTTTAATCTGATATGATTCTAACAACTTCTCAAAATAAAATATAAAATAACCTTAAGCTTTTTCAAACAAACGAAAAAAAACAACATAATAGAATATTTAGGGTTAATTTTAGATAAAAAATTCGTTTACAAATCACATTTTAATAAACTTATTAAATTTTTCAAGCAATTTCCAAATGTCAGGATGCATAACAGAATTAAATATTAAAAATAAAATTATATATAAATTCCGATAACATTACAATGTTACGCTCATGGTTAATTATTCTCGCCATAATTTTTGAGATAAAAACTAATAGTCACTAAAAAAAAAAAAAAAAAAAAAAAAGAAAGCAAGTAATTCAAAAAGAACCCTCAATTAAATTTATAAAGTGCCATATGGTACTTCAGAAATTATCTATCATATGCGTGATCTTCATATAACATAGGAAATTAATTTAATGATGAAAGGATAACTGCGTCAATAATGAATTCTGCAGTAAAAAAAAAAATAAGCATATAAATATTTCAGGTAGTAGGTTATATCTTAGATTTATAGATGATGTGGCAACGCATCTCTGATAGAATATATTCTTTGCTATAATTAACTTGAACAGCATATGCTTTTCAATAAACTTTACAGAGGATGGAGAGATTATTTGCTTTTAAAGTAGTTTATAAACTTCAATTTAAGCAGTGTTGTTAGCGGGCAGTAATTTGGAGAAGAAAAACTCTTACGTAATAAATAAATTTAAATATGTATATGCGTCTCTAGAAACCCTGTATATTTAACATATAATGTGCTTATATACATTTGTTAATTGAACTATATACACTTACAGCTATAGATGGAGTTTTCAGTGTAAACAAAAACAAACCTCAGTTGACCGTAAGCCATCTCAAATACTTCCGGTTTTCTCTCTCCCCATTGAAAATCAATGCAATCACAAAAATTTTTACTTAATATTTTTAGGTATTTATTTCTGTTTTCAAATTTTTTTTTATTTTATCCGTTAAAATCATAATTTTTAATAAGAGTATAATCAGTGGTGATCCCGTAAATTTTTAAATTTTTTTTTAATTTTTACTTAAATAATCCTGATGGATTACCATATTTCTCGGGGATTGTAACAATGATTCTCAATTGTTGATGAATGATATATTGTAACCCACATTCTAACTCTTGCTATTATTAATCTCAATTGTTAATCATTTTCTTCTTTAACTAATTTTTAATTATGCATTTATTCCAAAATTTCAGGAAATATATTTTGCGCGCGATTGAACTATCAATCATTTCAAATATTAAGCAAGGTATTATTTATGCTTTTATTTATAGTATTATAAATTTAATTAAAATTTTCTTGATGATGCTAGAATATATGGATTGGTATCAATAATGAGTAGAACAAAATTGTTATCATATGTTTATTTACTTGTGGTTTATTAATATTTTAAACAAGTCTTGGTTTTTATTGCAATTAAAATTTAAGTCTTATTTTTAAGAGTTGATTTAATACACAGCTAATTAAATTAAGGATTTTAAATCGGCTTCCATTGGAAATGTGATCATTTTCACTTGTGAAAGTAAATTTGTTCCAGCTCGCATCTTGCAACCAAATGCTTCGCAACAACTACTACCTTTGTTTCCTGCATTTCAAAAATTTTTATAGGATAATTACTTTTAAATAAATAAGTTTCAGAAGCAGTGGAAACTACAGAAAACAAGCACGATGGTATAAGACAATAATGAAATAGTAAGCAGGAAATTTCGTGCAGGAAATTTTCTACATCTCCACGGTAGTAGCGCCCTCTATTCCAAGCTTTACAGGAACTTCCATTTTTACTTTTTGTCTACACAGAAATTACATTCATTTTGATAATTCTTTGTTTTTTTTAAATAATTTTTTATCGCTATTTTAAATATCTGTATGAGGTTTCAAACTCTAAAAAAAATGTTGGTTTCTTTATTCTAGAATGCGGATGCTAGAAAGTAAAGCTCAAGTTATTTTTAATGTTATCACACAAAAGAAAAGGAAAAAACTCTTGCATTATATGAGCATAAAAACTATAAGAAATTATTAAAGAAGAAAATATGCTATATAAGGGTATCTGTATTTTAAAAAGTTCGATTAATTTAATTTGAACTGAAGAATGAACATGCAGGAAGTCTGATGATTAATTAAAATAATCCTAAAATTAACTAGTTTTTAGTAGAAATAGTCATAGAAGCCCTTTGATTATCCCTTATAATTTTTCTTGTTGCTTAACAAATGGTAAACATATAACAAATTGACTATTAATATTAATTAAAATTCTTGGTGAAATGTACCACATCCATAACGGATAGACGATTAATTTCACAATCGATTTAAATAGTTTTATATTTCGATTCTCAATATCGTATCAAATAGATAATTATTTTGATTTCGATTGTTGATGTGTTGTTGTTGACCGTGATCGGAGATGCCAAAATATTATTTTTGATTTATATGTATTTTGTGTTTAATTCAATCTCCATTCTTACTTGAACTATAAACTATGAATACTTGAGTTTATTTCTATAAATCAATTCGCTTCCATTCATCTATAATAATTTTCATTGTTTTAATACTTGATACTCTATTGTTTAAAATTTAATTTGCGTGACAAATGTCACTTACTATGACACCAATAAAATATTTCATTTTATCCCTACCTAAGGAAAAGAAATGACTAAAAATGTCATCTGGAGCGATTTCAGCTATTGGATCTTTCATGAAAAGTCCATTAGTTTCATGGGTTTGTATAATAGCAAATTTTTCAAAATTACATTTTTAAGTGTTTTTACATCTGTATTTCAGTAAATCCTCGCATTTTATAGAGTTAATAATTTTTTTTATTAAATTTTAAGGTAAAGAAATATTAAGCGTATTAAATATTTTAAATTATATAAACTGAAGTTGGGATTAGAAAGTAAATTTTTTAAATTTCTGTAACTAGTTTGAGCTATAAGCAGTAATTAAAGGAAGCTATTTGTGCAAATATATTTTGCAATTCATGCGTCCATAAACCATAATATTCTTACTTTTGTATTTGAGTTTTAACAAAAATATATACTATTTGTGAATTATAGTAAAATAAAATTTTTTCCAGGCTAAGACTTTTCAAGATGAAGAAAAGAAAATACTGGAATATAGATGTTTATGTGATGGGATTTTTCTATATAATTTATGGCTAGAAATGTAAGTAATGACTAATAGTTTTCATATTATATTTTATCTCTATCAGTAGACATCAGCATTATTCTGAAGTCAAATAAATATTGCATGAAAAATAAATCTATATTTTATCTTTCGATTATAAGGATATTTTTAGTTCAATGAAGAAAGAAGTTTATCTCTATTGACCACTTTTATCTATATTCAAGCTTTCAAATAGAGTTTATTTATATTGATTACTTCCATATTAATATTCCTTAATATGAATGTTTGATAAATTAATAACTTGAGTTTTTTCTATCTACTTTATCATTTAACCTTGGTTTAGAGAATTAGTTGCTTTTGATTTTGTCAAGAATAAAATAAAAAAACATTGATTCAATAAATGTGAGCATTTTCTAACATAATATATTGGGTATTGAATATCATTTAAATATTGCTTGAAATCTAACTGGTTAATAACTGCATGTTCTTGAATTGTCCATGTTCAATATTGTTTAAAAATTGTGTTCATTTAAATATTTATATTGACTGATATTTATTTAACCTTTTTAATTTAATTGCTGTGTTTAAGTTACCTATAATATTTTAGAGCTGTAAATATGGTAAAAATTGAATTTATATATATATATATATATATATATCTTATATCCACTTGAGACCGGATAAAATCTTTTCTATTGGTGCTTGTTTAGTCTAATATTCTCAACAATAAAAATTATCAGATTTTGCCTAATTTGAAAAACTGAATACCATGATTCCAATTATTCTTATTTCTTTTACAGAATTAGATTTCATGATATAATACTAAAAAATTAAGTTTCACACAATTCATTCAAATATGTTTTAGATAATAAAATAAATTATATTAAAATAATACCATTCATTTACACTGAATCAATTCAATAAATATTATATTTTAAAGTAATTTAGAATAGAAATACAAACAATGAATAAATTAGAATCTAAAATTAATTCTAGAGGTATTTCTATTTCATTGTTTTCCTTACCAATTCAAATCTGTTTTATTTTATTGTGATATTGTTAATTATTTTTTTAAAGTTATTCAGTTAGGTTTAACTTAAATTTTGGAACTATTAACTTAACTCTCTATTTTTCAACTTAATACATTTGATTTCCTAAGTCTTAGAATGCTGTATTTCAACTGCTGTAGAGTGTGGTGCATTTTAGTACTGTATTTTTGTTATTTTATACTGAAATATGAAGTAAATGATTATTTTAATTATTTATGTCATTTTAAAGTTACACATGCGACCATAAGTCAGGAAAATTTATAAACTATCAAATCCTTTTGTATTGTAAATCTTTTCTTTTAATTCATTTCATTAAAATATATAGTTTATTTAAAATTACATAAATAAAATAAAACATACATTTTTGATAATTTTTTTAAAAATTCTATATTTATTCATGATATTTAGTTTCTTTTTAAATTCAAGCTTACCCTTATAATAAAGTATCAATTTTTTATTTAGTTTATTTCTATTAATGTTAATGAGAAGACAGTTTCAATGTTAAATAGACTTTACCAATCTTCTTCTTCTTCTTAGAATTGGGTTTGTATGTCATTGGGCACCACTGCTTTTTTCAGCATTTTGTACCATTAACTCCAAACCCAATGTTTCCTAGTTCCAGTTGCTCGGCTCACCCACTCTATTAATAAAGTCCGATAACCCTTTAATGGAGTCTAGGTGTAACTCTCTAGTATGGATGATGCCTAAAGAAGTTAATCTAGGGAGGGCAAGAGCCTCACATTCGTAAATGATATGCTCTACCGTTTCCTCTTGCGTATGACATTTCCAGCAGATAGGGTCTTGCTGAAACAGTCCCATCTGGTCAGAAAGTCAGTCATGCTAGGGATAGCTTCCTGACTTTCACCAGAAGATGGTTTGGAGGTCATTTCTACCTCAAGTGAAGGATTCATTGCTGCCCCTTTACAAGATTGCCTCTGAGTTCCCTTGTCTTTTTCAGCAAGGTCTACTTCAGAGGCTTCATCTGCAAATGCAGAAAGGTTTGTTATTTCTTGTGTCTTTTCAGCCACAAGATAACAATTAAAAAGCTCAGGTAATATAAGTCCACCCAGCATTGCCTAAGTTACTTGGCAAGGCAAATTACTCTAGAAGTTCGCCAGGCAACTAGAGGCTCCGTTAAGACACCAATACCGCGGTACCAATTTGCTCTAGGCACTGATCGCTCAACACCAGGGTTTACGGGAGCTGGTTCACGGCCTCTGATTCTATATTCAAGGCTATCCTGTCATTCCTACAGGACATTCGGCGATCCACCACCTGCCGACGCGCCTGGTGGCTGCTCAAGCCCCAGGGACTTTACCAATAAAAAATATTATTGACAAAATTCTATTAATTGTATGTCATATATATTAATTTCAATAAAGATGACCTTCTTAGGTTCACAGGTTATTATAAATTAAAAATGTTTACTGTTGTCTAACTATTCTATTATCAGTATTTTTATTTTTAATTAGAAAAAATTAATAATCCCTTTATAAATTTATAATTTTGATTACTATTTCAGTGATCCCCATCCTCCTTATCATGGAATCAGCTCAACAACAGATGATCTTGCAACACGAATACGTAATCTCGATATTTTGTTGCATAACATCAAAGCATTTTATGAGGTATTCTAAATAACTTTCTTTATTTTATTTATATTTTTGGAAATCACTTGCTTAATTAAAACTTCCTTGTGCAGTTTATATAATTAGTTTTTAGTAATAACTTTGATAAAGCCTTATTTTTGTTCACAGCTTAGGGACAGTAAAATATTTTTTATTAAGGAATTGTCTGTTGTATATTCTTAGAGAATAATGACCAGAAATATGTCCCTTAATGAATTTTTTTAAAACTGGAAAATTAATTTTCTTTTATTAAAAATAAATTGTAAAATATTTAGCTATATCTTTCTTAATTTTTAGTGTAAAATTAAGAACTTAAAATAATACAACTTGTAATTTATCTATTAAATGTGTTGTAATGATCAATGCTGATTATTATAAAATGATTTGATGAAATGAGATTATGAATTTAGCAGTACAATAAAACTATCATAGGAAGGTATTTTTAAAAAAATATTTTGCCAGTTAAATTTTTCTGATATAAAAAATAGTTAATAGACTCAAGATGTGATAATTCAATGTTAATATCTTAACTATTCCATAATTTGCCAGTAATTAATTATAAGTAAATACAGTATAACTTTTTCTTGTAACAGTCTTATCCTTATAAATTTCTAAAACCATTCAGCACATCAATTGTGCAGCTCCAGGAAAAAAAAAAAAAAAATTATCCTATTGAGTTTCTTGAAAAAAAAAATCATTGGTATAATTCTTCCATGTAAAAGTCCAGTCTTGAAATATAACAATAAATTCTAAAATGTATCATTACAAAACTGATGTCTTGATTCTTATGTTTATTTATATTAGTTTGCATATATTATGTACTACACAAAACCTATGGCACCAACATCTTGCCAGATAGCTGCTGTAGTAAAATAGGAATAATATTTAAGTTGCAAATAAAAGTTCACTTTTGAAATCTCATTTTCTTGTTAGAATGTAAGAAAATGATACTTGGTGGAAAAATTAAGTAAGCAAACCAAAATCTATTTTTGTGATCAGGGAGAATTATGTTACAAGAATCTTACTAGATTTATTGCTTGGTGTATCCAAAAAAGGTTCAGCCAAATTATCCTTTTTTATGACAGTCCACTAATAATTCATGTTACAGTCATTTATATTGTGAGTTATTTCATTATTTTTTCATCTTCTACACACCAGATTTTTTTTGAGTTATACCACAAATTTCAAACTTTATGGTAACATTGATATTGATGTCAACTTTAAATTTTTTGTTTGTTTAAGCAAGGGTATAAATCTTTCTTCAAATTTAGTTTTAAACTTTTTACTTTATAGGTTAAAATCTACAATGTCTTTTCTTTTAATGTCTTCACAAATCAATATTATTAATTCATATTGTGCAACATTAATTGCTGAAAATAATTAAATCTGTAAAATAAAAAAACAATATTAGATAAATACTTAGTTCATTAAGAGCAATTGTCAACTAATTTTCATGTAAAGTGAACTAGAGTATGTTTACTTAATAACAAAAATATAAAACATAAGTAACTAACAGCTTGACATAATCTTTAGGCAAGCATTCTATTAAAAACCGTTAGTAAATGATATACTGTAAATCCTCATTAATCACGACCTTAATAAAGTGAATTTTGCTTAATCTGGACAGCCATTTAGACATACTTACATACATGTATATGTACATACTGTATGAATAAAAAGCGAGAGTTATTGCAATAATCTATTTTTGTTGGAATGGGGTGTTATCGAGCTTGAATAAGTTTGAGATATCTCTGTAAATTAATTGTTCTAGAAATAACTACTAAAGTAAGCCAAAAGATCAGTTGTTTCTTCCAATCAGTGAACATGTCAAGTGTGGTTAGTGAAGATGAACATCATACTCAAAGTAGTTATCATCATCTGATATTTGCTGTAACATCAGATAAAAGTTACATTAAGTATCGTACATAATAATGTATGAATATATTATACTTAATTTTCTCTTATACACAGTTTTATTTTTAATTCTCATGAATTGAAATACAATTTTTACTGTATAAAATAGATTGTTTATATACCTTGAATCAATATATAGTTATTTTGTTTAATCTGCACTTTCATTAATTTGGACAGCCTAAATGTTCTTATAGTCCAGATTAAGATGGCTCTACTGTGTGTGTGTATATATATATATATATAATGGTGACAATCTACATTACCAGTTCTTGAAATAAATGCATAAAATAGATCTAACAATGAAATTCATGGCATATATTTATCTAAAATGTGGACTACATTCTACTACTTAGTGCAGGTGCCAAATCCTATAAAATAAATGCCTCAATATGACAAATTTTGATTTGCACATGAATGATTGCGATTCTGTGACAATGTCAAATGGGTTAGAAGTTGATTGCTGTTATGAGAAACACTTTATGGAATATAATTCATTAGTTAAGCTTTTTAAAAGTTTTCATAATTTAAATTAAAATTCTAATTTCTTAATTTAAAATATGATGGATTGTCTATTTAATTTAAACTTATAAATATTCATGCTCAGTCTTTATTTAAAGTTCTAATTATTAATTTTAAGTTTAAAACAAAGTTTGGAATTTTGGGTTTTTTTCTATTTGTGTGTTGCAAATAATAGGTGAACGAATTGATAGAATTTTTTTAAATATGGTATGTGCAGAAAACTTACTTTTAATTAAAATAATGGCTGATTAGGTGAATGCATTAATTTTTTGCATGCAAGTTAAATCAAATATATGTACTAAGTATTTTATTAGTGAAATGAGATATTCTGTAGAATTTAGAAATATTTGTTTTGTACTGCTTAGCTACAAACAAATTATAAGAAATTACTCATGTATTGAAATACTGGTATATTTCAATCGTTGATATCTGATACGCACAACATAAGCTATTTTGTAAAAGTGTGTGCCATTGCTTTATTTATTAAAAATAAAGTGATGTAAAACAGATGTTATTCTCATTATTTACTTAGCTGCTGCCCAATTTGTCTAGTGGTCAGCGTGCCCGACTGTGGATAGGGAGGTCCTGGGTTCAAATCCCGGTTCGGGCATGGATGTACTTTCTCTCTCTATCTATTCTGTCTTTGTTCTTTCCTTGTATGAATGGGTTATGGATGGTTGCCTACCCAATAAACGTGTACCTATGGCATTTGTGTACTGAGAAAGTCGGACTCCACATCAAAATATGGTTCAGTTGGAAAAGTGAAGCAGCGCACCCCATAATGCCAGCCTAGCTGGCACACGACAACATTTATTTAGTTTTGTTGTTTGGTTGTTGATCCTTGTCTGTTAATGTTACAGAATGTATTTTGAGAAAATTCTTGTTTATATAAAAGGTTTGTAGTGTGATTTTCAAAAATGCTGCCAATTGTGAAATTACAAAATTTTTAAAAGACAATAACTCGCAGAATTTTGAACAATTCAACAACAGCAAGTCTCAGTAAAATCAGCTTTCAAAATCCCAATGCTTCTCAATCTCCAACTTAGAATATCATAATCTTATAATTATGTATATGCAGATATTTGGTATTTTAAATATCAAATATTTTATTTACTTACTACAACTTACAAAGAACTACTACAAAACTTAAGTCTATAAATTTAACTGCATATGTTTTGCCAAATTTATATATTACAAAACAATTATAAATCCCTAAAGGTCAATATTATTTGTAATCAGTCAATAAAATAATTTTTTTAATTAATCAAAAGAATGCAAATACTTAATAAATACATCGTATATGACTTAAAAAATAAATAAATAAAACAAAACATAAACTTCAGGGGTTATTAAAATTGTAAACAAATCACACCACTGTAGAATCACTTAAGGAATTCAATCTGGCTCAGTAAACTACAGTTTTAGTGCATCTAGCATTTGTACTGATTCATAGGATGAAGCCCAGTTCACAAATTGTAATGCTGTCCCAAATGTCGTTAAACATTGCCAATCTCATCAAATCCAGTGTTACTTATACTAAGATTAAGCCTGTATTTTTAAAGGTATTTACTATTACTCAATTATTACAGAATCAAAAATTTTAAAAACTGTTCTTGTATAGGTTATTGATTTAGCTTTATTGCTTAGTAGTTGGTCTTTGTCTGATATCACTATAAAATATATTTTTTAAAGGTATGCACTATTGCTTCTTTGATTAGAAATCAAATATGAAAAAAGTAGTATCTTTTACGTTATCTATTGAACTTATGAGAACTCATTTAAAATCAAATCACAGTCATAAACTTTTTTTTATAAATGTTGTGATGTTTTCATATTCATTTCAAACTATATATAGAATATGTATTAAATAAAAGTGATTTTGAATTAATTTTCTGCAAAAAATGTGTTCATCCACAAAACTTAACTCTAATAATGATTCAGTGTTATTTGTAAGCTTAATTTTATTTGTTTCATATTTAATTAATAAATTTTTTTTAAAGGAGGTTTTGGGACAATTGCTATTGATAAAAATTCCAGACATTCTTACTTTGGCAAAGCTTCATGATGAACGTAAGTATTTTATAAAAACTTGTTAAATATTTTTTCCATTTTTATTATTTTTTCTAAAAATTGTGTAATTATTTTCTTTGAATTTCTTAAAGCATTTGTTATAAGTATTACAAAATTTTGATTGTAGGCTAGGAAAAAATTATGAAATTAAATTTTGATCATAATATTTTTTCTTAAATGTCATTTAACTCACTAAAATATTGCATATCCTGTTAATTTCCTTAGGTAAAAATAAAACAAATAATTAGATATGAAAAGAAACTTATCTTAAAATATGAATATCTTCTCCTTCAATAGAGGTTTACAACTATTACCAAATTGTAGTTTCTCACAATATATAGTATTGTTTTATATATTTTACATTTAATTACACATTTTTTAATTACTGTGTTCATATCACTTTCTCATCATCAATATTAATTTCTATATAGCTTATTCAGATCAGGTAAGTCTTGAAATAATTACAAAATAATTGTTTCCCCAAACTTTTGTTGAATTTTACCAAAAGCAATTGAGTGAAAATGGGGAACTGTAAAAAATGTAGTCAATGAATAATTTTTCATCAAAAATTAATGATATTGAAACTATTTAATTTATTGAAAATATCAAGTCATGAATTAATGATATTAAAATTGGAAAATTAATTGGAACTTAATAGTTATTTATATTTTTCTCTATTCTTTACTTTAGATTTTTATAACATACTGGTAAATGAAGAAAGCAAATTGGATTATGTGTTAGAATTTTTTGAAAAAAATATTAATTTTTAATTTCACACAAATTCAAATGGGAATTTTATTTTAATGAAACTACTAGAATTTTTAAACATGTTAAATAAATGATTGATATTATATAAATATCTGTATTTAGTATTTTAAAATTTATGTGTCATGAAATATTTTATTATATTTAAATCCCTTTACTAAGAAGTTTTTGAAACTCTTCTTTGTATATATCAAATTATTAGTAATATATCAAAATTTCATGAAGTTTTCTGTTTAAGTGTATAATAATCTTTTTATCTTATACACTATTTCATGAAATTATGACTATATTTTATCCTTAAACAACATAATGAAAATTTTTTGTTGAATCAGATTTTATTGCTAAGCAGTCATATTAATAATTCATTTATAGTTTATTGTATATAATATAAAGATATCTAGTGAACAAAATATTTTAAGAAAATTTATTGAGAATAAAACCAATTCTTTTTTCCCACTAGTTTGTATAGGTCTATAAAGAAATGTATATTTAGATAAGAAAAACTGCGAGAATTTTTTTTATTAAATTTGATAATTTTTTTTAATTAAAAGGTTTTGTTATCTCTAATGAAGAATAGTTAATTACGGGAAAGTGTTGTTTGCCAAAATTTGGATGATTCATTTTTTGGAAAAATTTATTTTTTATGCTTTTGAACAGCAACTACTCTTTGTTTTAATTTGAATCTTAGCTAAAGAATATTTTTTATATTATCTATAGAACGTTTTTCTTTACTTCAAAAACTCTTTTTATAAAAAATGTTGAAATAATTAAATTTATTTTATAAAAATTTTATGATAATTTTAAAGTGAGTGGCCTAACATTGCATTTTGACTACTATTATGATTTTCTGAAATATTTAAAAAAAAAAGATTTGATTTAAAAGGTGATAATTTATTTGAATTATTTTATTTCTTATAATCTCCACAAAATTCATAATTAATTATTTTTGATGTTGTATTTATAGATTCTAGTGTCAATGAGATGGAAATGTTATTGCTGTTAATTTTGGGATGTGCTGTTCAGTGTGAAAGAAAGGAACATTTCATTGAAATAATAAAATCTATGGATTTGGAAATCCAACATAAAATTGTTGACTACATTCAACAGGTAATAATATAGATTGTTATTAAAATGTCTTGCTTCTTATGATTTCATTATTGCTAAATTGAAAAAGAATAGATATTAAATTAGTCACTTTAATGTGATTGGCTAAACTTCTCTAAAACTTATAATATAAATGGTGCATCATGTATAGACAATAAGGTTGCTATGTAAATAAATTGTATTTTTACCACCTTCAATATGAATTAATATATAAATAAATTGTCTTTAAATAAATGTGTATTCTTTATTGTCTTTTAAAAATGTGTAATTGATTTATTTTTTCATTTATAAGGTTTAAAATGAATTAGTTTATTGATTGTGTGTCTTAATTTTAATTTTTATCTATTTTTTTAACTTGTAAATATAAAGGTCAGAGATTGCTTCCATAGTTTTAAAGAAATGCTTTTAAAATTCTACATTGATTTTGATTTGATTCTTTTATAAATAATTGTATTACAACTGATAACTTGTACTTGTATATATTATTTTTATTTTTGCCTTAATATGTTTGACATTATATAAAATTCCTTTCTGGAACATAAATTAATAACCAAATTCTGAATTATTATTTCAAGTTATTTTTTACATTGGAAATTTAAAATAAAGTTTGTTTAAATATATAAATCAGGTTTTGTACAACTCCTAAAAACTTAATAAGACTCCTGGAATTCGAAATGTTTTTAGAAGCCCTTAAAACTACTTGAAAATTGTGAATGACTCCTAGAATTTTTACTTACCTTGATGCATTTATTTTTTTTGTTAGAAAATCTTATAATTTTTTATATTTTTTAATATTTTATAATTTTCAATGAAATTGTACAAAAACATAATTGAGTATTAGTTTTTAATGTTATTATATTTTTTTAATCAACAGTTATAAATAAAACATTAGATTATTGTATTTATAACTGTTGACTAAAAAAATCTAGTTCAGTCACAATTTCATTATAATCCAGCTTAGTCAAGACTGGAAGTAGCATTTAGATTTATGTGTGTAAAGTGAAGCAATCACCACAAGATTGTCATGTTGTGGAATCATATGGGCTATTTTGCTTAGTTCTTTTTCTATTTGTTTCTTTTTCCTTTTTATTGTATAAAATTCACTGATTATAAATATTTGAAAATAAAATTTTTGAGTTAAAATATACTTGCTGTATCTTTGGTGAAAATTGTGTGTAATTTCAGTGAATTAGGATGAATTTGTTTATCAAAAAAATAAAGCCTGAAATAAATTATTTAATATGTCTAGTGGAAGAAAGTGTCTTTTTAATGACTAAGTGAACTCTGGGAAACTCATATATATATATATATATATATATATATATATATATATATATATATATATATATATATATATATGAAATGCAAGGTTAGATACTGAACTGAAAAGCACAAGAATATATAAAAAACATTTATGCTTAGCAGTACATTTAGCGCAAAAGCAGCTAGAATAGTATTACTAAGATATAGTTAATAGTATATTTTATAAAATACAATGAAAAATGCCAAATGGAGAATAGTATATTATTGAATAAAAATCATAAAAATTAAACATAATAACATCAAAAATTTGGTTATTTTTTTTATTATTTAAATATAATTTTAAATAACATTACAAATTTAAATAATACATGGATAATTAAGAATAATAAACCTATCATTGAATTTATTTCTGCCAATAAAATTAATGTTGTTTCCACTTATGATTTCAAAGATTTATTCACTAGTATTCCACTTTGAAAAACTTTTTGATGTTATTATGTTTTATTTTTATGATTTTAATTCAATATTGGATATCGATATAAATTTTTGGAAAGACCTTAGTTTATTTTGTATTTATAATAATTATGTTTCTTATGGAGAGAATATTTATTTACAAGTTAATGCCATTCCCCAGGGTTCCAAATTTTCAAGTATATTAGCAAATTTATTTTTAAACTACTATAAAAAATCATTTATTATACAAATGCCTTTTTCTTACAGATATATTGACGATTTTATAATTTTTAATTGCCTAGAATTTGATAAAATTTACAATTATATATATCATAAGGGATTAAAATTAATTAAAACTAATGTTGATAACTTAAAAACTGAATTTCTAGATATTTCAATTACGTTAAAAGATAACCACACATTTACTGACATATATAATAAAACTAATAATTTTAATTTTAAAGTTAATAGGCTGATTTTCTGGAATTCAAACATTTCAATTAAAATTTATAAAAATATTATTTTTAATCAACTTAATAGAATATACAATATATGTAATAATTTAAACAACATCAATAAACAAATAAATAGACTAGAAAATATTTTAACTCATAATGGCATTCCAACTAAATTTATTAAACACTATTTGGCTAGTAGAGCATTGCTTATAAGAGTGAAGTAAGGCGTAGTTCTATACTACAGAAGGGTCACCCAAGCCTTGAAGGTCTTATAAGAAGCTTGAAATGACGATAGTGTTTACACTTAGTTGCTAATTTATGTATTTTATGAGGTTCTTGCAGATTTGGACTTGTATTTGGATATGGTTTTAATTTGATTATTATGGATTAAGTGTATTTTGGCAACATTGGATTTTGACTTATATGTTTTAGATTAAACTCTACTTCTTTTATTCTGGCTTGATATTTTGGTTTAAACTTTTGGTATTGTTTTGGGGTGTACTGGCTTCTTTAAGATTATGTCTTGGGCCATTGAAGAAAAGCCATAATTTGTGCTAATGTGGTCAACACCGCCTGAAGAAGCTTGCCATATTGGTACTTCATTCCATTTTATATCTTTCTTTGATATTTTCCTTGAAATTCAAGTATTTTCAATGTATTGTTTTCCATTTAGTATTCTCCATTTGGCATTTTTCCATTTAGTATTTTATAAAATATACTATTAACTATATAGTATTTATCATATATATATATATATCCATATAGTATTATCAGTATATATATATATCCATATAGTGTTATCAGTGTATTATATATGTATGTATGTATTGTCAATGTACTATTCTCATATAGTATATATCATTATATATTATAATATATACTATATATATATATATATATATATATATATATATATATATATATATATATATATATATATATATATATATATACACATCTAGACAGAGAGAGAAAAGAAATAAATAAATGGGAAAATCTATTAAATGATTAAAGAAATAGAAAATCCTAAAATATAGATGTGAAATGGTATAGTTTTGGAAAGAGTTTGAAAATAAACAAAAGAAAAATCAAATTTCTAATATATATATATATAATTAAAAGAATTTTTGCTTTTATTAAATAATAATTGGAAAAAAATCATCCTGGAAACTATCTAATAGCTGCATTTATTTTGAGTAAGAGTGTACTTACATTTGAAAAGAAGTTGTGTTATACACATCTTGAAATACGCAATAAATTAATAGATAAGACTCTGAAGATATTTTAAAACTCTTAAAATTACCCATTATTTTATAAAATGTGTAATCCAGTAATATAAAAGAATATTGATTATTTAAATAAATTTTTCTGCTACAGCTGTAAATTCATTGAGGACTTTTGAAGTAATCTTTAAATATAATTCTAACTTAAATTAAAAATACTAATTTTTGCAATTATTTATTTCTATTATTTACAAATATAATTGAAAAATGGGGCATATACATAATTATTATTATATACATATTTGCTTGAGAACAATTTTTAAAGTAAAATAAAAAAATATATATATCAGCACATTAATATCAACACATTAATATAAATATATGTATATATAATTATATTAATGTGTTGATCTCTTTAAAATTTTTGATTTGACTCCTTAAAACTTATGGAATTTGATTCTTTGAAATCTATACAAATCCTGGTTAATTTGTGCACAATCATATCAATGAAAACTTATTTTGCATTAAAAAATCTCATTTATTTTAAAGAAATCAATGTTGGGATGAATATTGTAATACAATATATGTATATTTATATATAAGGCTCTAAATTTAAAAATATTAAATATTTTTTTGTAGATTACTGATAATCCAGAAGCTGTATGGACTAATGAATGGAATGAGCTAGCTCTAGTTCCACCTGAGGAACAGGAACATATGTACAGTTTATTAGTTCAGCATCTTCGCCGTCTAGTCAAAGAAAGAGATGACCTATCACAGGTATTATTTGAATTAATTAAATATTTTATGTTCAAAGCAAATTTATATTTAAATTATCTTTTGTAAAATCATTTAAAAAACAAAGGAAAATCTAAATTTTCTGGAAATTGAATCTGAATTTCTTTAAATTCTTAATCCTGGGAATCTCAAGAGCAATAAAACTGAAATCAATATTGTGCTCATGCTATCATTCTCTTATAATTAAAGTCAAATTTAAGAACTTTGTTCCAAAAAGATTTAATCTTAAATATATTACTTATTAACTTATTTTATATTTTTAACAATGTTAGACTTCATATTATTTAAAGGGAAAATATTATATATTTTAAGCTGTATTATCAACATAGGTTGTCCGGAAAGAACGAGGGTTGTCGGGAAAGTACGTATAAAATTTGAATAATAACTTTATTTTAGAATTATTCAGATATTACAATATGGTCTCCTTCAAAGTACTCACCCTGAGATGAGATACACTTCTGCCAACATCGTTTCCACTGTTGATAACATTGCTGAAAGTCTTCAGTTGTGATGCTGTTCAGTTGCCGTGTCGTTTCTGCCTTGATGCCTTCCACATCTCCCAAGTGCCGCCCCCGAAGAACCGTTTTACATTTAAGGAACAAGAAGTCACAAGGGGCTGAAGTGGGTGAATAAGGTGGGTGGTCTGTAATGGTGATTGAGCTTCGGGCCAAAAAGTCACGTACAACGAGCGACATGTGAGCGTGCACATTGTCGTTATGAAGCATCCACCTGCCCGTTTTGCCATATCCGGTCAAACTTGGGCCACACGAGCTCTGAGACGTGTCAAAACTTCAACGTAAAAATTTCCGTTCACTCTCTGGCTCTGTTCCTCAATCAGACAGAGAGAGAGCTCTATGCCGACGGCAGATGAAAAAGAGTAACTTTCAACAAGCAGCAGCACACTCCTACTTACACACTGAGTGGTCTGACTCGAACTGAGCGTTGATGGGATTGGTTACAGCAGTAGTGCCACCTGGCGAAACAGTAAAATAAAGTTATTATTCAACTTTTATACGTATTTTCTGGACAAACCTTGTATTTACCACTGTATAATTGTTGACAATTGAAGCTGTTCTACGAGGCTTTCTTTAGATGATTTTTGACAAAGTGAAAATACTATTTTTGTGAATTTTAGTCTATTTTTTTATTAAGATTATTAAATGCATTGTCTACATGCAATATGTGTTTTAGATTGCATTAATAGTCTGTTACTAATTTCTATAAATTAAGGGATTTAGGTTATGTACTCTGTGAATTTTAAAATAATATTTTCAAGGAAAAAATTTGTCAATTGCCATTAAGTTATAAAAATTTGTAACGGTTTTTTAAAATATATTAAATTAACTTATTATTATAATATATGCATTGATATAGTCATATTAATTTTTATATTTTTTTATTTAGAATTATGTATTTATATTAATATCTTTTATTTAGAATATAATTGTGTAGAATAGTCATGAAAAGTCATCTAAATAAAATGGTGCTGATTTTATAAATTATCTGATTTTCATATATTGTATAAGAAATTAATTTTTTCAAACAATAGTTTGTTTTTCTTTTGTATTTAACTGTATGCTTGCTGATTATTTCAGAAAATTTATAATTTGTCTATTTTGAAATACTAATACTGGCTTTGAAATTTTCCTTAAAATAATTTATCATTAATTTTGAACTTTAAAATTTTAACATTGTATTAATTATGATATTGAATTTTAATAGAAAATAATTTATTTCCTTCAGAATAAGTTAATTTAATAGAAAACTGTATATTTTTAAAATTTTATTTGTTTTTTAGAGAGTTATTCATTCTGCACTACAAAATTTGTGTTTCACTTCTGGAACTAGTACATTAAGCCCATCAAGTTCAACTAATCTGGATAAGTCTCATATGATAGTTGAGTTAGCTGATGCTAAAGCAAGGTTGAGGAAACTTCAGCAGGAGGTGTAAGTTGCACATTATAATTATATACATGTTTTCTCTTAATAACTATGTTGTTTATTAGATTAACTACATAATTATTAACAGATATTAGCTATTAAATTGATTTTATTTTAGTTAAATGAAAGCTACTGATACTATCAATAGTTAAGTAATCATTAAAAAATAAAAGTGAAAATATTTTGTTTTGCATTTTTTATCTATTTGAAGTTACTTTACATATGTTGATTTTTATTAAAACAGTTGATTTGAAATGAAAGCTATGACTTCAAGTTTAAATTATAAAATTTCTAGTTCTAAAACTTTCCTGCATAATATTTATTCTCAATTTTTCTTCATGATTAAGAAGTAATTTGATCTTTTGCCTAAATCTGTTTCTATATCTTACTATATTGTACATTGAAATATATTATTTAAAATTGCCCACAAAATTAAAAATTTTAAATGTAAGTATTTAATAATAGATGAAATAAACCCATAAAGCTGTTAATGTTCTTCAGTTTGGATGTTCTTTATAATAACTGCTTCATATATTAAATCTTATTGAATGTATCATTATTTTTATTTAAGAGAGGAAAAAAATGAAGGCATAACTGAACTGAAAGAAGAATTGGAAAAATCTAAAGAATCTCAGTGCAAATTACGTCAAGAGGTATTATTTTACCCATACATTTGAAAATAATCTACATTCATTTCACTATTCTTTTAAAAGATTTCCATTTAATATTTTAATTTTAGAATCTTTTTTCATTATTTTTTTATTTAAGAATTTAATCATTATTATATTATTTTGTGGGCTCAAACAGATTACATATTTGAAATCTTTTGATATATCTGAAGACATCAGAAGTCTTTTTATACTTCTAACATCAAACAAGAGACAGGATAAAGCAAAAAAATTTGAATTTCAGTTTTTAACAAAATAAAATAACATTAAAAAAAACAGCTATTATGCAAAGTTGATAAATTTTAAAAGTGGAACTACAGAAAATAAGATTGTAAAAAATGTATTAAAAGGCAAATTATGACATAATTATGTTTACAGATGTTTGCAAATTGAATATTTATAATAGAACTAGAAACTTATATAAATAAGCTTCAAGTAGATTTTTAGCTATTCTATTTAATATTAATAAAAAAGGAAGTAATAAATAATTTTGCAATTAAAAACATTCATTAAATTATTATTTTGTTTTATCTACTGTGATGCAAATCAGTTTTCGTGTGAAAAAACAATTTCTAATAAAACTGCAAAAGTGCTTGCATTAAATTTAAGTGTTACAAGTTTGTTTCGTATATGCAAAAGTACCCTTTAGCCCAGGATTAGACTGTATTGACTTAGAGCCCTTTATAAATTGTTTTTACAACATTAATTGCACGATAAATAAAATATAAGTTCATGAAATCTAATGAAAGTATTTGGAAATGATAAATAGGTAATAAAAGAACGACTCAGTATTGAAACAAATTGTTAATATGATTGTATTTCTATATTTTTGTAATTACTACACAAAATCAATTTTTTCAGTTTTTGGAGTTGAAACACAAATCCAAAAATTGAATGGTTTTTGAATTTTTCTAAAGTTTTAGGAAGTTTTTGAGAAATTTTTTTCAAAGACTTCCAAAGATTCTGCAATGAGGAAAATAACAAGAAATCTTAAGTAATGAGGAGTATATTTCTTAATCAAAATTTTGCGAATTTATTTTTGCGTATTTTGCACTTAATATATTACAATATTAATATTAAAAGAAATGATATTCAATCAAACATAAAATTTTATGGTAATAAATAATATTTTATGCTGAGTAATAATTTTAATATTTTATTAGAACTTGGAATTAATTCAAGATGCAAGAACAGCTAAAACATATAGGGATGAAATTGATATTCTAAAAGAAAGAGTAAGTTCAAAAGAAGAGCTCTTTTTTGTATTTAAATTAATGCACACTCTTTAGTTCTACAGTTTGATTTAATTTTCTTACTCTTTCAGGTACATAAAGTTGATCGTCTAGAAAGTGAAATACAACGGTATAAAGACAAGATGAATGAATTAGAGTTTTACAAATCTAGAGTTGAGGCAAGTTGTTTGGCTTTCATATATAAAATGTATCATGGTTTTAAATTTTCAGCAATATGTGATTACTTGTGATTGCATTGAGAGATTTTTATTTGTAGTATCATTTTATTAGAAATATAATTGTGATATTTTTCTCCATATCTTCCAATTTTACTGAATATGTATGTAAATATAGATAATGTAAAAAAAATGCTTACAGTCACCTACAATACAGTTATATGAATTTGCCCTGTGATTGTTTGGTGTTATTTAACTTATTATATCTTAGTATTTAAATGTAAAACATGACTGATATGTTAATGAATTTTGTTGCAATTAATTGTGAATAATTCTGATTGTATATAAGTTTGTTTATTCAAAGTTGTGTTCCACTAGCTTTGAGAAACCAATTATACTATATAAATTAAAAAGGAATCTTAGAATTAACAATTAATACAATTTTACAGTTGTGAATGGAAAAGTCATGTCTAGAACATTTCCAAATACTGATGTAAATCAAAAGTAATAATTCTGAGGATGTGCATGCTATATTATTGATAAACTGGATTGCTGTAATTGTCATTTGCCAAAACTATCTTTGTAGAATATATGACTAAATTACAATGTCATCTGGTTTATATGACTGACATTTCATTTAAAAATAAGAAGAATTGAATAGCTCTTTAATTTTTGTCATGCTATTAGACTTTTGTGTTTTTTTATTAATTTTGTAAATATTTAATTTTATTTTTTTAATTGTATATAACTTTAAAAATGCTCTTCACCTATTCTACAAATAATTTGTAGTATGAATTTCTAGAAAATCGATTTTTAATTTATAATGCATAGTATTAGAATGCTGCAAAAAAATGTTTTATTTTCCTTTATAGAAAATTTGATAAAAAAAAGTGATAACTGAATTATCTCTACATTGAGAAAATAAAATTTTTAACATAAGTTAAAAACAGTATTTTTTGTATTATTTTTTTTATATTCTTTAGTAGATTTGAATGCCTTTTTGATAATAAAAATGGAAATATCTGCATTTTAAAATCCTCTTTGTGTTGAAATATAAATTGACTACAAATTGAATGTAACTGCAGGAAATGATTTGTACAAAGAAAATTAGGACACTACTTTATGTTTCAAATCAGCACATTATTTTGAAATTTCATGTACACTTTTCATTTTAAATAATTGTAGCTATTAAAATTGGACTTAAAATAAATTCTTGAAAAATATTGCTAGTGTCATAAATTTTTCCATAAAAAATTTCAAAAATACTTCTTAATATTTCTTTTGTGGATCATTACATATTATATGTTTGTAATAATACTCATAAATTTTCTGAATCATTGTTTTCACTCTATAAAGTGTAAATTAAAATTTCAGGAATTGCGAGAAGATAACAGAATTCTTGTGGAGACTAAGTCTATGCTGGAAGAACAGTTAGAAGCAAGCAGAAAACGAGCAGAGCAAGTTGTTGAATTGGAAGCTGAAATTTTAAAATATTGCTCTCAAATCAATGAATTGAATATTGTAAGTTTAATTTCATATTCATATTGTAATGTATTCAATTAAAATTTTTATATTATGGTTAAATTCAAATATAAACAAATTTTAAATGTATTTGTTACTACTCCTTTTGTAAATGCAATTCTTTAATTTTCATTTTTACGAATCCTTTTTTTAAATAAAGAAATGTTATTGATAATAAAATTGAAAAAAATAATTTAACTTACATAAGTTAGAAAAAATCATGTGATTTATGTTATTTTTGATATACTTAAATTTGAATTTTCATTTTAAACTTAGAGCAGTTTTTTTTTAAAACTTGATTTAATATTTTAAATATAAAAACTATAAAAATATTTTTTATAATACTGTTTGCTTGTCATTAGTTTGACTTCAAAATTCTTCAATATAGGAACGAGATGCTGGACGAGAAAAAATTCAACATTTACTTGAAGAAAATGCTCAACTTCACATTGAAAGAAAAGCTTCAATGGAAGAGCTAGTGCAGCTTCAGAGTGAACTTTCTCAGGCATTTACTCCTTCTCCACGTGCGTAGAAAATGAGTTCCTTAGCATTTTTACCTATGCCAACTGTAAAATTATTTGCATTTTCTAGAATACATTTTAAATCGTATTGAAAAAGATTATAGAAGTATTTTCCTTTTTTATTTTATTTATTTATTTTTTTTTGTTATTTATTATGAACTGATATTTTTTTTTACAATTTATACTTGATTGAGAAATTTGGTGCTTTAAGTAATTAATTTTTACATATTATTATATTTCAAAAAATATATTCATGTTATGTATATAAATAGTAATTATTTTGGGTGTAAAAATATTTAATTTTTTAAATAGTCATTCAATTAAAATAAAAGGGATGAAACATTCTTTACATGCCTCATAATAGACATTACTTGAGATACCTATGAAGAATAATTCATTTTATAAAGATAAATATATCAATTTTGATTTGCCTTTTTCAGGTCTTTCTGTTCTTTGCATTAAATAATGATGCATTCAAATTGCATTACATAAATTCTGCATAAAAATATAATGATTTATTAGTAAATGCTGTTTTATTATTATTGGGAAAAGCATTCCTTGCATGCTATTATATCTTCAAGCAAAAGAATCAAGATTATTTTTTAAAAAATTATTTTAATTCTATTGTTGTAAATATTTGTTAAGATAATAGCCATTTTGTTACATAACATGAAGCCATTTTTTTACAGTAGTTCATATTTTTTTATTTGCTTTCACTTCTGTTGTTCGAGTTACAGCCTCTAGTTTCTATGCTAAATTTTCAAAAGAAATTTTTTTTTTCCTGTTTATTCAGAAGATTATTCAGAGATTGTATATTCTCTGGATCACATCTTTATTTGATATGAAATCATTAAATTTTTCATTATTTTAAAAATGGAAATTTTTTGTTTCAGCTATTTTGAAAGAAAGTCCCCATTTTAAAGTAAAATCTTTCTAAATAGTATCTGATAATTTTTGATACTTAAAAATAATTTGTAAAATCTCGCAGCAGTCATTTTTAACTTTTTGCATCAAAATGTTTCTTATATTTTTATAATTCCTGAATTTATATGTTTACATTTTCTAATTAACAATTTCAATATTTCTGTTTCTTACCAAATGCATGACCCATATGTTATCAGAAATTAAGGTGTTCATTTAACAGTCAACAAAAATTTGGAGCAAGTTCATATTATGTGTAAAGAGTATACCCTAGAAAAAATTTCTGGAAAATAACTTTTAGTATTGCTTATTTTATATACTATAGAATCTGAACTAAAACATTGAAAAAATTACTACCGAACCATTTTGCAACATGTACAGAGTTTGTCCAATAAATTAAGTAAATTGTCATTAAGTTATAAAAAAATAATAAAAGAGAATTGGTGAATATTCTTTGAGAATTTCAAAATAGTCTCCTCTTACATATCTTACTTCTGATAATAGTATAAATATTATCATAATAGTATAAATATATTCAAAATAATAGTAATAGAATCAAGTATTTTGGTCTGATGCTACCAGCATACAATTTAGGTATAATTCTTTTCGATTTCTTCTTGGTCTATCATGACGCATATAATGCCAGGAAAACTCACTGAAGTTGATATTCAGTGATATTATGTGCTCAATATTATTTTTTATTGCCTTGAAAATGTAAATATATTTTATTAACTACAAAATTATTTTTAAAATATTTATTTACAAAGTTAAACATGATTTTATTCAATTTCCTTATTTTTATGTAGTTGAAAATCACAGTTTGATGGAACAATTGAATACTGAAACACAAACTCGGGTTTTGCAGCTGGAACTTGAAAACAAAAGATTGCATATGTTGGTTGAAAGTTTAAATCGATCACCCTCTTTTGAAATTACCGATCCTGTAAGTATGACAATTTTAATAAATATGAGTATATAAAATCAATTTTAATTATTGTTGAAGCCTGTTGTGTTTTCATTTTTCTATGAACTATATCATCTTTTAAATATCCTAATTATATCATATATATATATATATATATATATATATGGTTTCCCAATATTATAAATTTCTTCTATTAGACATTAATAGTTAATCTTAATTTTAAATATATCGATATTTACAAATATTTGATACATAAAATAATTAATTTAAATGAACTCTCTAATGAACTGAATAAAAATAACTGAAATAAATACTTCTTAAAAATAAACTTTAAAATGTGTGCATATTAGATAATTTTACCAGAACGCCTTATGATCCTGTTCAATTTCATGAGTGTAAAAACACTTACATATCCTTAAGTCTTTTCCATTGTTCATTATTTAAAAAAGTGATCCCTCATATAGTTGATTTAATGTACATTAATTTAAAAAACAGGAATTATTGATTCCTTTTCGTTCAAAGCAGTTAAATTAAATCATAATTTGCATACATAACGTTTCAATTTATTATTAGCTTTTGTATATTAGTATTATGGAAATGATTTTTACTTTTAAAATCAAAATATGTGTTAGTTATTTAATGAACATAAAACATGCTAACACATCATATGTTGGAAATGAGTATGTATACTTGACCAAAAAAAAAACATATTTAATATTTGAATTATTTTTGAATAGCTTCTGCATTTGATTTATTTTATTTTAAAATTATTTTTGATTAGTTGACCAAATCTCAGTTACATTTTTATGCAAAATTTAATATTAAGTAACATCCTAAAAACTTATAAATAAATAAAAATAAGGCAAAATTTTGTTCTTGTTATTATTTGGTTGCTTTGACTTTGTTTTTTGTTAATCAGTTGAAACTGTATAACTGATTTATGCTTAGAAAGATAACACATAAGTTCTTTTGCTCTTAAGTGCATTTTTTATTATTTTTTATCTGCTGTGATCTATTATGATTTATACTCTTAATTTTTAGGAATGTATGAAAGATATGGAGGATTATACATTCCAGTTGGATTTAAATAATTGGAAAAACTTAACTGCATTAGAAAATGTAATGTTTAATACTTTGGTTCCTTTAGATAGAATAGATTTAAAACTTAGTTTAGTTGAAACCCCTCCCTGTTGTATAACTTAAATGTAAATAGTTGTATTTTTGTTGCATTAAAAAATCCTGTGTTTCCAGTGTTTGATATTGAAACTATCATTTTATGGAGAGTGAGATTGAAGTCACTAATTTAATACTTTCAATATTTGGTAAATGATTTCAAAAATTTGTTTCTTCTCTTAAAAGTGATATCATAATATAATCATTAAAGGTTTATTAAACTCTACATTTTAAACCCTTTCAGTGAAAAAGTATTGTATGATATATTTTTATATTAAAGTTCTTGTGAAACACATAAGTTATAAGGCCATGAATTTGTAATTACAGGAATATTCTTTTAGTGACATCATTTTTATTATTTTAAATTAAATGAAAATTATGAATGGAAGCATTTTGTAGAGTCAACCATTTATTTGAATAAATTTTCTTTATTGTACATACTAGCAGTGGAAATTTTTCAAAAAATAAAACTTTTATTCATTGCATCTTATTTGGGAATCCTTGGGAAGAACTATAAAGCATAAGTTTTCTCATTTGAGAATGAAATTAATGTAACATTTCATTAATGAAAACAGATTTCTTTGAATTATTTTAAATGGAATTAATAAAATTGCTTGTAGTTACAATGCATATACATTTTATCACATTTTTATGATTGGAATTATCAATTCATAAGGAATCAAATATTCATTATGTTAAACAATTTAAATTATAATATATTTATTTGTAGTCTAGTCATTGTCACAGAATTTCAGATATATGGGTGAAGATTTCTCTTTTGATTTATCAGTCTTGATATATATGTTTTTAGGTAGTTTGTAATAAATCAAACTTTAGAATGGAGAAAATTAATATTTTTGCATATGTATTATAACAATCAATTTGATTTAAAAGTAATAGCAATTAGTTATTACTAGGAATACAATCTAAATTTCTTCTTTTAATTATTTTGGATTATAACTGTCCCACTTGCACTTTTTCATTGTCAAATAAATTTGTGCACTTTTTTATAAATTTTTTTATTTGTGAAGCAAAAATTTAGTGCATGTGTATCATAGAATATATTAATAGTAAAATGTTATAATTTATCATTTTTTGTTAAATGTTCTGTGCCTAGTCTAAATAAAATTTTAATGTTATTTATATATCAGTATTGGTGAATGCAATTAGGATTTAGAATTGAAAGATATTTAATTCTAATATGCCTAGCAATTTCTTGCTATATATTGGTAAACAAGTTGCTTAAACCAGTTAATTTTATTTTAAATGTGAAACATATTATACAATGTTTTTTGCTATGTTATAGTGATTGAGTGAGATGTGTTTTTATTGATTTATAAAAAAATATGCAATTGTAGATTGGAACACTTCGAGAAGAACACAAAATTTTGAAAGAAAAAAACAACAACCTTGAAAAGGAAATTTCTGATTTAAAGCTATCTGCAAAGAAATTTACTGCATTAGAAACTCAGTGTGTTGATCTAGAAAAATTAGTTTCTGAATTGAGACAAAGTTTGAAAGATCAACAGGTAAATATTTTTGATAATTTCAGATTGTTCTAAAAAGGAAAATTTTTTTATTCTATTTAATAAAGTAGATTATTGATTTGCATTTTTCTCAATTTTTGATTATTTTGTAATTTTCTGCTTTTTTTCCTCAGTATCTTAATTATGTTATTGAATATTTTTATCACTTTTACATTGTTTTTGCAATTGATTTAAATTTATTTATGGTATGATGTTGATTAAACTTATATTTTTGAAAAATTAAATACATATTCAACATTATTCAGCTCTAGATTTTGTTGTTAATATTACATTATTATACAAATAAAATGTGTGAAAAGTTGCAGTTCACAATAGCTTTAAAATATTTCATTTAATTACTACATTATTTTTTAAAACTAAAATTTTTTTGTATAAAATGATATTGAAACATAACTTAATGTCACTGTCAAGTTTATATTTATTTACTTTACTAGTAATTATTTAAAGTTTTACTACTAAGTTAAATATTTTATTTCATTTCGTTGAAATTTATTTCCCACTTAATCAAATCACTTAAGAAAAAGAAATTTACTTTTTTAAATTACAATATTATCATTAATTTAAACAAGTAAGTTTGTGAAAATTTTACATTTGAATTTTATATTTGTTAAATATTTAAATGCACTTTAAGACTAATTGCATAAGGCTTTAATATGTTATATACTCTGAGTTAGGAAATGTTTTGTGTAGAATCCCACTTATTAAAAATTATATATAAAAATTTTATATTTTGTTTTTAAGGATTATTTCAGCTTAAATTGCATATACATGAAGAAAAACCACATTTTCCAATGTTAGCAATAGATTATACGTTTAAAAAATTAAAATTAATATAGAATTTCTATTGTAAAAGTTTTCTTTAATGAACTTTTTAAACTTAAAAAACAATTGGTTTTACAATTATTCATCTGTTAAAAAAAAGTACTTTACTCATAACATAATGAAATATTTTGAAGAAAATAAGTTTTACTAATTTTATAATCCTTTGTATTTTATTCATTACATTTCTAATGTTTGCTTTCATCATTTATATTTCATAAATTTCCATATAATAATTTGTAGATCGAGTTATCAAAATGTGAGCAGCTAGAGCACAATATTACAAGCCTTACAAATGAGAATCAGAAGCTTCAAAAAATGGTTGAAACTACTCAGCAGAGGTCAAAAGAATTTCAACAAGATATGCAAGCTTTAGAAAATGAAAACCAAAAATTGAATAATACTGTTGAAAGTTTAAAGCTTACTGTTAGAAAATATCATGATTTGGAACGTGAAACTACAAATCTGGAGACGATTAATCATAGATTAGAACAAGAAATGAAAGGACTTGAAAAGGAAACAGCTAGACTCAAAACTGCTATTGAGGTATGAAAAGCATTTTGTGTCATTAATAATAAGCGTTTCATGATTATGAAATCTGTTGAGATTTTCAGTGTGTAATATTTTTGTGTAAATTTTTTTGTGGTTTGATATTTATTGCCATAGCTGCCAACTGTACTGATTTTATCAAGAAACTCTTGATTTTTCATCATTTCTCCTGATTTCACAATAATGTATGAAAATCTACTAATTTTTGGCAATTTCAGCAAAAAACTTAAAAACAACCGAAATTTTGCCAGAAAAAGGTCTATTGAGTTGTTTTAATAGCTTAAATAGACTACAGGTGGCACACTAATATAATTTTTACATTATTATGATATTATAACATCATTAAAATATGTTCCTCTGAGTTTTGAACCCCATCTGTCTGCTGTGGTAGGATGATGCTTTAATCACTTGGGTGACAAGAACTATTACGAATTGGCAGTCATATAATTAACATTCAGAGCAGACACCAGTTGCCTGTTAACATAAGCAATTCAATTAAGATGAATATTACTACTTATTAGTTATTTAATTGGGAAAATATTTGTTACTGAACTAAATTTATTTAGTAATGTATTTTATGTAATTTAAAAAGTTTAATATTTATAAATTGCAGTAGAGTAGTAAAAGATGACCTATAAAATAAATATTGGGACATAAACATTGATGCTTATTTTTTTACCTGCAGTATGTTCTTTTATTTTTCATAGTTCTTTTATGAAATTGATGAATATTTTATTCAAATATTAAGATTAGCACAAAATATGTTTAGCATAAATCATTCTTAGAATGTATAATGCATAATTTAAAAAGTAAAATTGTCTTTTTACGGTGTTACCGTTTTAAATATTCAAGCGAAAATTTTGCTAGTAAGTCTCTCCTGATTTTTTCCCTAAAAATCAGTAGAATTTATTGATTTTTTTTTTCCTCTAAGGTTGGCAGGTATGTATTGCATATTAGATTCATTGCTTATAATTTACATTGAAGTAAATACTGCTAATATAAAAATGATTTGTTACAATACATGGTTTTCTGTTTGATTTTTTATTGATAATTTAGAGTAAGTTTTAACTTATTCTCATTTATTGTAGAAAATAATTTATTTCATTTTGCAATGTTTTTTTGCATAAAAAAGTAAACTTTTTTAAAAAAAATAATTATTATAAATCTTTTCATATTCAGTGTAATACACTCATCTTCAAAATTAAGTTAGATTATGAAAATCCTAATAAAATATATTTTTTAGATTATCTCAAATGAATTATTATTTTTTTGTTTTATCAATAATCTCTTCTAGATCTACAAATACAAAATTAAAAATTCATTTTTCTCAGTAAAGAATTTGTTTAAAAATTTATTAAAGAATTAATTTTATTAAATATGTTGGGTTGTAGGAACAATGATTTCATTATAAAAACTACTGACTCTGAAATTTTCTCAAAAGATTATGCAAAGTAGTTTTGCTAATATCCCACAATTTCATTCAGCTTTTTAACTATTTGCAATGGGGCACTGAATAATATCACTTTTATTGTATGAATTTTGGAATAAACATGCATTCACGAAACATACTTAAACATGAATGAATGAATTAATATAGTTTAAAATATACCAGAATTAAAACATTTGTAATTTTTTTTTACTTATTTAGATAAAATACCTTTTTATATAATACCTTTATGCATGTCTAAAAAACAATAAGTTTTCATGTTTATTAATTTTTTACTTTCCGCCTTTAAAAATGTTTTATATTATTTGAATATTTTTAATTTTATTGTGCTTCAGTGTAGAATAAAATCACACCAATTATTTACATATTTTTTTAATAATTTGTTTAAAAATGTTTGTTATATTTTATAAATTCTTAAATAAATTTTAACTAAAATAATACATTTTACTTCTTAAAATAAACATTCTGAAACTACTTAAAAGTACACATGAGAGAAAATTTTTATACATTTGATTTTAATACTAATAGTAATTTTGTTTACAGTGCATATTTTTTAAGGAATATCTTTATTTTATCTATGTATGAACACTTTTACAAATGTGGATATTTCTTTTAAGTCAAAAGATCTCAGCATTGAAGATTATGCTTCTCGTGTCGCATACTTGGATCGAGAAAACAAACATCTTATGAAAGAAGTTGAAAATTTAAATCAGGTTGCAACTAAGGTTCGAGAATTAGAAAAGGAAAATAAAGATTTAACTCAGCAAACTATTGTTGACAAGAAATCTCTTGAAGCTCTTAGACAAGTATGCACATATATTATTAATAGTTTTTCTTGCAAAATTAATCAACATTAAAAATTTAAATTGAAATGTTTATATACTTTTTAGAATTATTTTTAGTATGTAATTTTGATTAATCATTGATAGGAATCGATTTCTTTAAATGTATTTGCTTTTGAAAATATTATGGCATGGCTCATATTAATAGCAGAAGAAAATATTGAATTGCAACACATGTATTATAAGAAAATTAATTAAAAATAATTTCTAATTTGAGTATTCAAATAATCTTTGGATATTAAGACATTCTTAATGTATTAATTATTTTTCAATAATTAATATTGAAAATGCCCTAAGTTTTTCATATTTTAATTATAATTTATTCTTTATGTTCATTAGTTTTGTTTTTTAAAAAATCAATTTTGATTCACTTCCAAAACTTTGATATTATTATCTTCCACTTTTAAATTGAATTGCAATTAATGTAAATGCAATTTTAATATTTTTTTGATGTATCAGAAGCTGTAATCTCAATTTATTACTTTCTTTAATATTTTTTTTATTTTATTTTTACAATAGTTAATTTTTAACTAAAATAAAACAAATCATTGTTATCAACAATTAAATTTTGGAAAATAATCATAAATCATAATAATTAGGTTAATGTAAAAACTGAAATTTTTTTAAAAGAATGCTGGATGTTACAGAATATTGGTTTTGATTAAAAGCTTTCCAATTTTATGCTGCTGCATAACTTCCTATTGTTAATAATTTCCATTTAAATATTCATGAGCTACTAATAACAGGAAGGTTTTAAAAATATTAAAGATAATATCTTGATTGTACATAGGTTTCAGTTTTTATTAATTCTTATGAATATCAATAAAAAATTTGTAATGTTGGCATTCTTATTAATATGTGACACTGCATATGTTAAATTAAAAGTAACTTGTTATGTTTAATAAATTTTAACTAGCTTGTATTTTTAAAATCATTTTAGAGTATCTAATAGAATAAGAAAAATTGCATTATTCATAGTTTACTTAGTATTGTTTGATTTATTTAAATAAGCTTTTTCAATAATAAATATGGGATTTTTATTTCTTGATTCATTTTATTGTATTAATTAATATTTTTCTATGTAGGATTTAATTTCAGAAAAAATAACAAATCAAAAATTAAATACAGAAGTTCATAAAATGAAATCATTGGTTGAAATGAAAGAGTCTCCAAAAGAAGTGTTCTCTTGTGACCACGAAACTCAAATGAAGTAAGTTGATTCCACATTTTTCTACACTTTAAAACAATTAACTTATTTGAAATATTAAGATATTCTAATTTTTTAGAAATGTATATTAATTTCTTTTTATTTTCGCACATATAAATAAATTTCAATGTTATAAAATGTCACAAAATTTTAAATTTTTTGTCATTTAAACTGAATAAAGTTATGTAAAACTTTTATATTATAATACAAAATTATTAATCTGACTATTATCAAATATTATTATTATCCAAAAACAAAACAGTTATTACATAAGTAACAATATGAGTAGTTGATTTTTGTTTAAAGACGTATGATAAAAAATACATGTTCCTGCAAAAATGATAACTAATCCTGTTATTATTACATTACCTCTCTCTCAAATTTGATGTATAAGACTTATTCATGAAGCATATATACGAGGGTCACTCTGAAATTTTTGAGATACAACTAGGTTTTTAAAGTTATACTTTAGGTGTGTTCAAAGTAGTCTCCTCCAGCATCAATGCACTTTTGTAGACGAATTTTCCACAGATTAAATGCCTCAAGCCATTCATTTCTTCGAATAGATGAAAAAAATGCATTTATAGCATCATCAATCTCTTCTTCTGAATGAAAACGACGTCCACATAAGTTCTTTTCTATATTAAAGAATAACCAAGAGTCGCACATCGAATCAGGTAATCAGGTGAATACGGCGGATGTTCGATCACTTTAATAGGTCCATAAATAGTTAATAACTTCCTTTCAAAGGTTTCCAGGGTTCGCTGTGTATCAAAAGTTAATGTCTACATTTCGCTTGCATATAGCATCACGGGTAGTATGAGTGTATTGTAAATTCTCAGTTTTGATTTCTGCTGGTAAGTTTAGATCTTAGTTGTTTTTTCAGCCCAAAAAAAACATTTATTAACTGATTTGATTCTGTTGATGATTTCAGCTTTCAGTTTATTTTTATCATTAATAATTGTTCCTAGGTATTTAAATTCACATACCTTTTCAAGGGTATGACTCCCTGTTGTAAAAGGGAATGTTATAGCTCACAGTCAAAAATGAGACCTCCATAAACTTTGTTTTATCTTCGTTTATGGTAAGTTCCATATTTGTGCCAGCTATTTCTAGGGTTTGAAAGACCTCTTTCACTGCCCTTTCAGATATTCCTATGATGTTTATATCATCTGCATATGCCAGAAGCATATTAGCTATATAATAATTAGCGAAGATATTTTTATTTATGCTCATGATTTTTATTAGTTTTGAAAAACATTTTTTGCTTTCATTATTCAAAAATATAATTTCCCTCTATATAATCTGCAGCAATGTATTAACCACAAGTTCCTTTTTATGAGCAAAAGAAAAAAGGTCGTACAAATAGTTAAAAATTTATGCTGTTGATAATTTGGTGCTAAATAAAATAAAAAATACATACTATGTTTAAAAATGTAATAAATAACAAATTTTATGGAAAAGATATTTATAATGATAACTATCTGTTTAAACTTACCTCAATGCAAAGTGCAATTAACTGAGATGAAAGCACAATATTAATCATTAGATTCTAGTAAAACTTATCGATATTTAGATTTTAATAACTTTTAAAATGAAGGGCATATTTTAAAAATAAACTATATTTGTTTCATTAATAGTTAAATGAAAGAAATGGATTATTTTCTTACTGCTGATGGAATAAATTTTTTTCTTTTATACCTCGCATGCTTTGCTTTTCACCTTACATTATACGTTTGTCAACATTTTTTCATTTGCTTTCCTTATAGCTTTCAGTTTAAAAATTGCTCTGTAACTTACTAATTTTCACTTCCCTATGACGATAGATGAATTTGAATGCTTTCAGAATGAAACAGCTCTGGTCAAGACAGAATGTGAAATAACGTTAGCGGATTGCAATTTTAATATCGTTCAGAGGAACTGAATTTGTTCTTGAATGTAATTGGACAACACTGATTATTGTTAAAAAAAAGTCAACCGAGTATTTCCGCCATCTGTTATTTATTTTATGAAATATAAGCGGCATTTCTTTCAAAACTTAATTGTAAGCTTTTCTGATGAAAAATATTTTTGTCAGATTATCTGCACCAGTGTATAATATGCACAACGAAATTTGTAACTTTTTTAACACATAATGTGCAGGTTGTATACTGGAAAATATGGTAATATTATGTATAAGTGATTTTAGATTTATTTGTTAAGACATTCTATAAAAATAATTAGTAGAATAATATTCATTCACTGTGTAAACTTAAACATCAGTACCTTCTGAAAAAAATGTGAGGACTTTTGGAATTCATTTTTTGAGAATATACTGATAAATCAATATGGATCACATATAAAAAAATGACTTAATCAAAATGTGTAAAAAATAAGATTTCTATAATAGAGCTTTAAAAAAGTTAACAAAAACATTTGAAATAAATATTTATAATTTGATTTTTTAAAATTTAATCATGATAATGTTGGCAGTTTGCTTTTAAAAATTATGATGAATGCTCCTAAAGTTCATTTTTTTTTCAGTGAATTGAAAGGAGCCGATAAATTTTTATGTGATAAAGAACAAAAGATGGAACTGCAGAAATGCTGGTAAAATTGTTTTTAAATAAATTTCATAAGTTGAAAATTAATCTACTCGTATGGTTAAGAAATATTTTAAAATGGGCACAATTGTAACTTTTTGCCTAAAATATTTTTTATTATTATTTTTAAGTTTTTTATATATCTTGATTATTTATGTAACACATTTCTTAAATGTTTCCTAAAAACATTAAGCAAATGCCTTATTTTTAAATCTAGAAATAATGATATCATGTGATGGTAAATATTTAAAAACTTAATATTCCTTTCTTAATTCCTCTGAAATTTAATTCAAAGCATGTGAAAAAGTATGCTTAAAGTAATTTGTATTTTGATCTTATTTAACTATTGCATAAAATAATTTTTTGAATTTTTGAGACAGTATTTATCATTTTTGCTTACCTTAAAAAATAAAATAAAAAAAATTTCTGTAATATTATATGTACAGAAATTTTATTCTTGTTTTTATAATTTTTTTTTAAAAAAGTGTTCTTTTAAATAGTAGTTTAGTGAATAATAAATCAAATAAATTATGCCTAAGTAAAATTTTAAGCATAAATTATAGAACATTGAATGGTGTTAATTCTTATAATTTTTATTTATTATGCTTATTCATTCATAGTATATGCTCATCAGAAATGTTAAAATATTTTTAGAGAACAAATTTTCTATTAAAATTGTTTTCATTAGATTTCCTACATAATTAAATTAATTTATGGTTTTTGTTTATAGTGATGTTGATAATAATCAAACATGTGAACATACTAAGGAAAAACAAGAAAAGGAATTAAAAGATTTCATTGTAGATACAATTTCCAATGATTTTCTTGCAGCTTCACAAAATATATCTGAATCCAATGAGAATAAGGAACAATCTTCTCCAAAAAAGTGAGCATAATGTTAATTGTATGTTAAGACTTATTGTATTTAATTTTTTGAAATATATTTATATTATCTGATAGTTAGTGTTTTGTTGGGTTCCAAGTCATGTTGGTATTGCTAGGAACAAGTTTACAAACAATGCTGTTAATAATGACATTGACTTTTTACATAAAGCACTAGTATTTTTTAACATTAAACAAATTGCAGACCTGCCAACTTTTACGTATCGTGCGTAAATTTTACGCAAGATCCACATGTTTTACGCTTTTACTGATAGCATGAATTATTTTACGCGTTTCGGTTCTTCTGGGCAAAGTTTGAAAAGGAAAAAAATTTTTTATATCTTAGCACATAATGGCGATCTTTTCTTGTTAGCCATGGTGAGAAGCAGAAATTAGCACCCCATTCAACCCATCTGTGGGAAGAGAGAAATAACTTTCCGGACTGTGTGGTCGTAGCGGCTCCGAAAATGCACATGTCAAACCCTTTTTCTATCGGAGGGGGGGAGGAAGCTTGAAAAACTGTAGATGGGGAAAAGAAATGGTAGAGGTATATATATATTTTTTTAGTCACACGGATTAAAACTGAAAAGTTTTACTGAAATACTGTTCTAAAAGTTGGCAGGTATGAAATTGTCAAATATTTCCTCATACTGACAGAAGAGTTGGGTTTTGCAGACAAATAACAAATTATATATATTATATCTTCTTGCATTTTTGCCTCCGGTTCAACAGTTCGTGGGTTCGAATCCCACCTTGGGCATGGATGTTTGTAGTGGTTCGGAATCCACTTTAAACCGTAGGTCCCGGTCTAATTAGCCCTCGTGTGCAAAAAGTGACCGTTGAGTGACAAACCAAACAAACCAAATCTTCTTGCATTTTCTATTACTAGTTATTCCAATGATAAAGTTGATGTAAAACTTACATGCCTTGGCATTGAACTTACTTGATTTATACATTAAAATTTATTCTTGTTTGAGAAAATCCTGATTTGTGATATATGTAGATATATATTACATTATATTTTAATTGTTTGTCCTAATTTCAGTGACTTATATGTTGTGTTTTTTAACATCATTATTTTAATTTTATCAGGTTTGATTAAGTTTAAACCACATAGAATTTTTTTTACATGCAATAGGGGTTTTATATTCAGTTAAAATTTTTATTGATTTTTTATACATTCCATCTTATCTATTTAACTAGCTTTTATCTCAAAGTTTCTACTTCTAAATTTAAACTTGGTACAGTGCAGAAATGTCCAATTTTGAATCTTGCATTAATAAACCTCACAAAAATCAAATCAAAACTTATGTATTCTATTTTTAAAGGTATGTTTACAAAAGTCACTCAAATTAATGAAAGAAAACTCAAAATTTGTTAATTTTTGTTACCATTATGATTAAGAATTAAATTTAAATATTTGGACTGTAATTATAGTTTTTTTTAAAATAAATATCCTGAATGATTGAACACACCATGTTGACTACTCATGATATTAGCATTTTTAAGAAATAACTTTTTAATCTTTATAATATTTTCCAAAATATATTAAATATTTGTGATTAAAGCGTCTAATTTATTTGAGGGAGTGGATTTATATACTAATGTGTTCCAGTGAATGATGTTCCATTGATTGCATATGATATTGTTATTCATATGCTATAGATATTGTTATTTAGTGATTGCAATATATTTTTGAAATAATAGAGAATTGAAGTCTACTGATGTAATACACAGCCCAAGTCACATTAGTGTGATAAACTGTCATAAACCAGAGTAACCACCACCTTTTACAGAGCAAACTGCTGCAAGACATACAGGAAGAGAGTCAATTAGATTCCTGGGTGTTCACTCGGATCTAAATCCATTGCTATGACCAACTGACTAGATTACATGTGTGAGGACCTATGCTGCAGATAACCCAATCTATATGGTCCCCCAAATTCTTGATTATGCTTAGGTCTGTTTGTCAGCGTAGAATGGTACTCATCCTTGTGCTCTTTGAACCATGCATATACACTGCCAGTTGTATGAATTTTACATTGTCCTGCTGGCAGATGCCATCATCAAGATTTAAAAAAAATGCCCACATAGGAGTGGACATGGTCTAAAAGAGCATATGCATTCTTGTATTGATTTATCCACAACTATCAGTGAACCAAAAAAAATGCCTGGAAAATATTCCCTATTAGAAAATGCTCCCACCTTCAACCTGAACTGTTCTGGCAGTGGTTGCCGGATGTTTGCTTTCAGAGATTTCATGTATTTCGTATACACCAAAGTTCATCTGTCTGAGGGAGCATAACACATGATTCTTTGGAAAATGCTACCTGTTGCTACTGGATGTCCACAAGTGGTATCGCTTACAAATTCAAGTTTTCATCACCAATGAACAGCAATCAGCATAGGTGCATGAACTAGGCATCTGTTTTGGAACCTTAGATACATCAATGTTTGCTTAACAGTTGTTTGGGAAACTGTTGGTAGCCTCTTCATTCATCCGAGCAGTCAGTCCCTTAATGGTAGTATGTCTATTCACCTGAACACATCTCTGAAGCCATCATTTACCTCAGTCGTCTATAGCCCATAGTGCACCGCATTTGCCACATCGCTGATTTTGGACAGTTCCATTTTGTCGTGCATGGTATACTTTTGCCGCAGCATATGCGAACAGCTCACAAACTTACCTGTTTCAAAAATGCTTTCATCCTTGCGCCAAAAGCCAATGATTGTTTGATCTTTATATTATATGTAGCTTATGATAATTGTTGATAAGATAAATAATTTTTACTTTTTGTGTCTAGGTTTTAAATTTTTTTTATGAACGTAAGATTTTACAAATAAAAACCTGATTGAATATTAAGACCAAATGCATCGATTATGTAAATCTAATTTTAAATAACAAAATAGATTTTACAGAAAATGTTTTTTTTTTCTTTTTTTTAACTATGAAAACATTGGAAAAGCTAGTTGATAGTTTTTTTTTCTTTTTTTTCCTCTTTGGTATTAGTATAGTCAAAATCTTTAATAATACCCTTAACATAATGTACAATAATAAAATATTTTTAAAATTTGCTGTGTAGATTAGTGTTTTCTAAAGCAACTTTGAGAGAACTTGAAGAACTGAAAGCAGATGTCATAGAATTAGAAAAAAAAGTATGTATTACAATCTCCTTTATATTCTTACTAACTGCCATCATTAAAATATAATGGTCATTATTAAAATTAACTTTAATCAATGAAAGAAAATTCATTATTAACTGAATATATATACACAAATATGTTTTAAACATTTTTATGAAGCATCTATGCATGCATGCGTTAATAATCTCTTTCTATAAAATTTGATTAGCTGTTATGGAAATAGTTTTTAGTTCATTTGATTTATATAAAGCTTTCATATTTTTGCAAAATTAAATAATGAAATAAATATATAAGTTGTTGAAACGTATAAATATAACTTTTTCTGCCCATTAAGCTTTAGTTAGTTTCAATTGTATTTATCTGAAAGTAAAAAATTTGGATATTAAAACAATGAAGGCTTTAATAACCATTATGTTCTATATAATGATCATTAAAACTGTAATTCACATAAATTTCTGTGATTAATGCAAAATTAAATGCATTGAAATATAAAAGCAAAATTTATTTACTACTGAATTATCTTTGACAGAAAAAATTTAACTATTGAAATATGTAGTAAATGATGGAAAAATATTCTATTCTGAAATCGAAGAAGATACTTCAAATAGGATAATAGTTTTAAAATATCTAGCTTAGTATTTAAATCTAAAGCGTAATTGGTTTTATAAATAACCCCACATTCAAGAGAAGTTATGCACTTAAGATAAAGAATTTTTACTTTATGTTAACAACTATAATGGATTTTTGTAAATATATTGAATAACTATCATAGTTTCATCAAATTTCAAGATGTGAGATGTTTTGACATCAAGTTAATCATCGTATTGCCAATTTTGCTTTTAATTATCTGATTATTTATATGAACAATTGAATGGTTAATAGTCTACCCTTCAGTTTAACAATTCATGGGTTTAATTTCTGCCTCTCCTGCAAGAATGTTTACAGAATCCATTTTAAATATCTATCATCTTTACAATATCTATCTATTTTAAATTGTAGGTTCTAATCAAATTAACCCTCAAGGCCAAAAAGTGATTGTAGTGTTAAAAAAATTACTATACGTCATCATTGCAGAATATGCCAGATATTTAAAATTTTCAAAAGAGAACCTGCAGTGCTTTAAACAAAACAGATGGAGGGGAGGAAAAAAAAAAAAACACCTTTAAAGCGTATTCAACTTGAGCTATGATCATTGTTTTCTTCCAAGAAAAAGTAATTGACAATTTTGTTAACAAGATTCTTGATGTTGAAATTGGACTGTTGATGTTATTCCTGACAAGAACGTCTGGATGATTTCAATTCGTAGATTACTAAAAGCAAATTCTCTGTTATCTAAGAAAACTGCTTAACCCTTTAACGCGTGGAGGTTGCGCCCTGAAACCACCAATTTTCGATTTTTTTTCTTAATTCCTTTTCACGATTTTTTCATCTAAATTTTATAGATTTCATATCTTTTACTTTTAAATAACACTAACATATGGCAGAACCCATAAATTTCAGGTCTGACTCCTTCCAATATGGCGGTATTTATGTTCATTCTTAACAACACAAAATAACCTACTTTTTTAATATAAATAATGATAAATATTAGAAATTTTTTCTTCCTATATCGTCATGCCTGTCATAAACAGTATAAATGCAGCAGTAATTTGAACTAGATACGTAAAAAACTTTCCTTTTTTGAGGGAAATTCCTGGTGGTTGCACCGCGCAACCAGCGCACAGCTAGAACACATGACTTACGTGAAGAGCAGGCTATACATGGCCGGTGCTCACTGGCTGTCAAAGGACGAAGTATTTATTATGACTGGGAATTAGAGTGTTTAGGAGTGTGGGGGAGAGGGATTTGATTCATAGGGTCATTTTACTTGTGAACAACATGTGGACTTTATATCCCCAGTGAACACGTGCTTTCGCTATTCCTGTTTCAGAAAGACTTTTTAGTTTCAGATTTTTCTTTTCGTTGAATGTTGCGTTTGCTCCCAGGCTAGTACGGAAATTTTTATTTAGTAGTTTTTTATGTGTTTTATGTAATATTTAATTTAATGTATATGTATATATATATATATGTATATATATATATATATGTGTATATATATATATATATATATATATATATATTTTTTTTATCGAAAATACTATTTACCTAAAAGTTTTATTTAAATTTAAAATAATTAATAGCAATATATTTTAACTGTGTGTAAACATTTTTTTCTACTGTTCAAATTGGAAATGCCTCGCAAAGGGCTAGGAATAGATGAGACATTGGCTATATTTGAAGAACTTCCTTCAGATCCAGAATCAGAAATCTTGGTGTTGATAGTGACAAAGAAGAAAATGTGCCATTCACTGCTGATGATAATCTTCAGGTGGAAAGTGAAGAAGGATCAGAAGATGAAGACAATATCGATATAAATTTACCTGGTCCTTCCCGAGTAACCCAATTAAATTGGAATAGGGGACAGAAAGTGAAAAAAATCGTGTATTTATAGCAACAAAATTATATAAATGTTTAATTTTTCCTATTCTTTACTTTGTAAAATATTGTAAAAATAATAATATACTGCATTTTAAATACAAATTATCTAAGAAGTTTGCAATAATCGTCATTTATTGAAAGCACGCACAAAACAAGGTAAGTTTTTCCCCTTCTAACTCAGTAAGTTTCAAGGTCCTAGACGCGCGCTGGCTGCGCCTTGCGACCACCACCCACAGATAAATGGGTAGATGTAGATTTTTTAATTCATATATTATTTGTCTGTGCGATTATAACATTCAATTTTTAGAGTTCTTTGGTTTAAAATTTAAAAAAAAAATTGCATGCATCAAAGGGTTAAATTATTTCTTTGGGTTTAAATTTGAAAAATAAAATTAAAAATTGTTCCTTGATTAATAAGCATACTGAAGAATGAGAAAGTTGATTTATCTACTTAGTTGATCCCTTCGATGTGTATGTGATAATTTTTATTCATTTTGTTTATTTATTTTATTTTTTTTTTACTTTTGCTTTTAATAAAGACATTTAACTATAGGTCTACGATTTTATGTCTTCATAATTACCATTTCCAGCTTAAAAAATGTAATCTAACGTCTTATGTCTTCAAGCAATAAATATATATTTAAAAACTATGCATGTGACTGAAAAGTTTTCCCTAGAATATTGGTAAACAGAAACTTTCAATAAAGCTTTGAATGTAATAGAGCTGTTAATTAAATAGTTTCTTCTATTCTTTAATCTAAAACTGTTTTGGTTTAATTCCTATGTTTATAATTCCTATGTATTCTTTATATAGTTTATAGTTCCTATGTATTCTATGTATTATAATTCCTATGTTTATGTTCCAATTAAAGTTATGTTTTTATTAATTCAAAAAATCTTATTTATAAAAGTTATCTGCTAATCTGATTTAAATATTTTTTTTAATTTTTGTAATTCTGAATGCATTATTATTACCCAGTTTTTAATTAGTATATGCTTCATTTAAAAAAAAAAAAAAAAAAAAAACCAAATGTTGTATTTATTGAGTGTTTTAAATTTTCTCTTTTATAGAAATCATCTGTTGAAGAAGAAAACTATAGTTTAAATAATCAGGTATCAATATTAAAGGACCAAAATAATAATCTAAAAAGCCAACTGGATACTGCAGAGCAACACCTAGCTTCCGTTTTAAACCAGAACAGTACATTGCAATCAAAGCTAGCAAAACTGGAAGTTGAAATTACTGTTGTTTCTTCTCAGAATAAAACATTGGCATCACAAAAATCATTATTCCAATCTCAACTTTCAAACCTTGAAGAGCAACTAAAAAAGGTTTATTTTGAATATTTTAATGTATTTATTAATATGTATTTTTCTTGGTGAATTTAAGATTTTTTAAAATACAATTTTTGTTTGTGTTTCAGGTTAGTCAACAGTGTGTTGATTTGGAAAATCGTAATAGATGTTTGGCTACTGATCATGAATCAATGCAAAGATTGCATGAGCAACTTACAAATGATTATGATTCTTTAGCTAAAGCACATAGCACTCTGAAATCACATTACAAAGCAATTAAAGCAGAATCAAATGACATGAAGGTATTAATTTTTCCAGAATTTTTCACTTTTGAATAGCACATTTATTGAAAGTTATACAATGCTGTTAATTAGTTATCTAGTTTAAAGTATGAATTATATATATTAAATTATAATTTTTTAATATAATTGTTATTTATATTTAATTAGTACAAAAAGTAAAACTATATGTATTTTAAACTATGAGAGATAATTAATCATACTTTTGCAATTTTTCTATTCATTTATTAGTAAATTACATTCATTCTACAGAAGAGGCTTGTTTTTATGAACTAGTGATATCATAGACACAACGATAATTTTAACTCCCATTTAGAAACTAAAATTTTGTAAAATCTCTTCTATAATGTTTTGTTAAATAGTTTTGTTTTCTTTTCTATTTATATATTTTTTTTCAATTTCTTGTTTGATTTCATTTTTATATGAAGCTTGAAAACTTGATTCCTTCTTGAACAGTGAGGCAACACGTGGATGTCAGACATTTGAGGGGAAAGAACTTTGGTGCCAAATTCAATTTCTGTGCAACTAGTACGTACCCTGTATGTACAGGAGTACAGAATGGGGGAAAATTCTTCTCTTTCCTGTGCATTAGAACATAATAAGACAGGAAAAACTCTTTAAAAGTTTGAACTCACTTGTTCTGCAGTTGATTTTATTTCATTATAGCAATTTATGAAGTTTTGTTCTTTGAGAGAGAAATTGAGCTGATCCAGTTAAGGATTTGCCTCAGTTGAATTATGTTGCAGTTGAAGAAATGAATGTGCTTATGAGATGAAGTAAAAAAGAAAATTTTAAAAGAAGTAAACAAAAAAAGTATTAAAGATATAATTGCCAAAAAATAAGAAATTCCAAAGATCAGCCTCTCAATAATTTTAAAAATTTTAAGAAAAAATCCTTCAAAAAAGAAACTACCAGTTAGTGTCCTTGTCAAAAACATCTAAAACTGGCAAAACATCCTAAACTGGAAAAGGCTCCAACTGCTTTACTATGAAGCTGAACATACAAGATTTTAAAGTATCAGATGGTTGCCTCCAAACATTTAAAAAACATGCCACAGTTTGAACTTTAGAAGAAAGTGTAAAGTGAAAATAATAAAATGAATTGTTTTTAAGTATTTATCTTATTTTGCATGTGTTTCTTATTATTCTTTGTAAATAATTCTGATAGTATTTTTTTAATTAAGAGAACATGTAGTTTGGTAAAAAGAAATCAGATCTTAATAATCAAATAAATTATTTTTCTAATTTACAAACTGGGACCAGTAATGTCTCTATGAGTTTGTAAAAACAAGTGTCTACTGTATTATGTAGAAAATTTTCTGTGTTGAAACTAAATATTTAAAAAATGCAAAGGCAGTGAAATGTATAAAAAGTTCAAATGAATTTGACTAAAATTGCATTCAAAACTAATCACCATTCAATTTAGTAATGTGATTCATTCCAGTGATTAATGCAAACCTGCTTCAAGACCCTAATTTTTTTTTCTTTTCTTTTACCAAACATTATTATTTTTTTTCTTATTAGAGGTAGGAAAAGTCATAATTAAATCTATCATATATTTTGCTTTTTTTAATTATTTTAAATTTTGTGCTGGTTTTATTGATACATTTTCAGAGCAATTGTGGGTTAACTCTATCATTTTTATTAATGTTAATCATAATTGTAAAATGACTTAATGGAAAGAAACAGAAATAGTATTTATAAAGTAAATATAATTTTTAGGTTTAAATTTGTAATGGTTAATAACTTATTCTTAAACAAATTATTTTATTTAAGTTTAACAATTTTAAACCACTTAATATTTTTGGCACAGCTTGTTTGTTTTGCAGCATAGCGTCACAAAACATATCCAACCAATCGCTTAATATGTTTGTATATCAATGTTATTTTTGTAGAAAAATGAATCTTATATTAGAATTTTTAAGATTCTGTTGAATGATTGCATATGATAATGCTGTGTTGTACATTAATATTATTTTAATTATCATCAATTTAGGTTTATCATTGAAAAATATTTTTGTATGAGAAATAAAAATTTATCCTTATGCTCAAATTAAAAGTTTGAGACAAAATAATGTTCAACTGTGTTGTTTGTATTATTATCATAATTTAGGCAAATGTAATTAAAATTAGTTAACAAATATAGAAAAACAACTCATAGTTAATATGCAAATTTTTTCTTTGTCATTGATGTTTTTTAATTTTAATTTTTGATTTCTTTTCTGTGTTGAATTTTTTTATACTCAGATTTTTAATGACTATTTAAAAAACATTTATATGTCATTAAAAGTGTTATGGTATATAATAAACATATGATAATTTAAGGTGTATAAGAAATGCAGAAGAATATGCTATATGAGAGAAAAAATCTGTATTATCTTTAGTTCGGTTTTCTTATTCTTAAAGTTATTAGTATAAAACTTCAAATCTTATTGTGAGTAAGATTGAAGTTTGCGTGTTATAATAAAAGGCATATAAAAATTTATAAACATTGAAAAAATATTTCATAGTTTGTAAGCTTTTTATTTTATTTAGACATTTATTTAAAATATATTATGTCAATATTTTGATACATACCATGTATGTAATTAACAGGAAAAGCTGCAGGCAGCACTTATTTCCTATGAAGAAATGATGCGTTTAAGAGAAGTTCTTGAAGAAGAAGATTCAAAAGTAGATTCTAGATTACTTAACAATTTACGCTCTGACTATCTGCAACTTAAGGTAATCTTTATTTATTAGTTAAAAATACAATAAGTTATTCCTTTAAATGTTTACATAATATATGTATTGTACATAAATATTGAATCCTATATTTAGATAAATAATCTTTTTAAATCAAGGCAACATGTTTTTTTACTGAGATCTTCATTTTAAATTTTTCTTTATTTCTATTTTTGGTTAAGGAGCAGATGAAATCGTTGCGTGAAACACATGAAGGAGTAACTAAAGAATTGAAGTCTTTACAAATGGTTCACAAATCACTTAAGACTGAAAATAATGAATTAAAATTAAAGCACACTGCCCTACAAGGTGAACTTTTGGAGTGTCAAAACGAAACTTCGTCATTAGATGTGGAAGTTTCAAAACTTACAAGTTGTTGTGAAGTAGGAAACATTTTATTTCTTGCTTTCTTTTGGTGTATCTATTGTTATTAATTTAATTGCATATTATATATGTCTTAATTCAATATAATTTGTAACTATGATGATTTCATTAACTATAGAATGAATTTTTTTCCCTGTAATTTCATTTTATTCATTTGTTTGGATTATCACAATAAAAAAGGAAATATATCTTTTTCCAGACTTTATATAATTTGAATATTTTTCATATTATTAATTTATAATTTGTTTTTTAATAATTATCTTTTACTTAATTAAATACTTTTTAACTAATATTTCTTATTACAAAGTTTAATTGCTTCCATGTTTAAGAAATATTTGAACATTAAAATCTAGTCATAATGGTTCTCTAAATCAGTGAAGTTATATTGAAGCATTAGATTTTAATTAAAAATGATTAATGATTTACAATTTTAATCAGGACATGTCATCCCTTCTACAATTTTACAAAGTTATGAAGTAACTTAATTTTTTATTTTAAGTTAGCTGAAAGTGATGTGAGTGTACCTAAATTTAGAAAAACTTTGTTTATATTGTATTCAAATTAGATTTTTTTTTTGCTCAATTTTTATGGACAAAATTTTTAATTATGAAAGAGAAGAATCCTTGAAAATGTTTAAAGCATTTTTATTAGCATTTATAATTATAGCTAATTAAACCTTAAGAATTTGAGCCATTATTTTCATATAGTTGAAAATATTAATATGAAAATAATGGCTCAAAATAAAACATAAGGTAATTCATTTTTGAAGTCTAGCTTGTTACGAATAAATATATGTATCAAGGAATGTGAACACTAAATTTCTTATTATATTTTTGCAGAAATTATGTAAACATCTATATTTCATACAAATAATTTGTGGTTGTAAGTAACTCACTGATGCATTTTAATTATTTTTTTAAATTTGTTATAATAAATTGTATAAAATTTGAATAAATTTTGAAACATATTCAGTATTTTTATAATTTTCTTACAAAAAATCTTAGCCTTTTAAAAAATCGATTTTTTTTTCTTTACTTAAAATAACTAAATAGATTTTCTTCTATACTGCAATGTGTTATTAATGTTCTGTTAAACTATTTCAAATAAAATTTTAAATTTTGGAAAAGGGTGAAAATTGCCATTAAGAATTAACGTAACTTAGAAACCAATTTTCTTGTAGCAAATTAGATTTTCTTGAATTTAACCTTACGATAAAAGCTATGAAAAACATTTTTATTGCAATAATTTTGATAGTGTGAAAAGTAAAGTGTTAAGGACTGGCATTGTAAATGACATACTTACAATTGCCATTGTTTTGAGGGGAAAAAATTAAGATGATGTATTTCCAAAAATGAGATAGTTATAAATCATTTTAAGAATGGCAACAATTTAATCTATAATACATGGTTGGAAAACAATTTTTAAACCGGTAAATACTTGTAAAATATACATTTTTTCTTTGATTGTTTTTTTCTGTTAAACCACTTGATGTAAAAAATAAAAACATTTCAATTCAAAATTTTGTGCTTAAGCAAATTGTAGTTTTATTTATTTTTTTAAAAAATTATTAAATATTCCAATGCTGTTTATTTTTCTATAGCATTTTAGTTTAAATTGAATTGATTATGAAGTTATTTGCTGTGCTTATACAATAAAACATGATTTACATTCCAAGAATGAATTCTTCAAAATGCATTTTGTCAAATCTATGCATTGATACTATATTTTAAACATCTTGATATACTTAATTTTGATCATTTTTCACTATGCTTTATTAGATTTATATTTACAGTTACTGTCACAGAAGAATTCAATGATGGAGGAAGAGCAACAATCCCTCATGACTCATCTATCTGTTTTGTTAGGTCAGTATCATGAACTTCTGTACCAAGTGATTTCTGAACATAGCCAGTATCGCAAAGAAGAAAATAATTTGTAAGTGCAAATAATATCTATCTATTATTTGTGTTTAGTTTACACTGAATTATATTGAAGTATTTTATATTGCAGCAGGGAAAAACTAAGGGAATTGTGTCAGCAAAAAGAGAAACTTGAGCAAAGATTAATGGAACATTCCAATAAATTGCAAAAATCTCCCAAGAGGTAATAAAAAATATTTTTATATCCATAATTATATTTAAAATCTTGTTTTCTTTTCAACCTCAAAGTATTTGATGCCAAATGTTGTCAAATTTTATAAGAAAAAAATTTTTACTTTCATTTTCACCTTTATTAAGATCATATTAATATTATGTTCTCTGTGAATAAACTAATTTTCATCGAGAACATAATATTAATATGATCTTTATTGTTGCTGATTTTCTGCTGAAATAACTGTCTTTAAAAATTTGGGTATAATAATGCACCTTTATCACTTCACTAGTGGATAAAGAAAAAAATTTAAAAATTAGTTCAATAAAAAATTAACACATTTTTGTTTTTCTCCACAATTTTTTAATGTTGTAAAAGCCATTCTATAAAAGCTGAGAGTTATTTTTGTACATGATAGCAACACTGCAAAATTAAAAAAATAAAAATGCAGTAGATTTTTTTAATAATAGACTGAACATTTGTGAATACTCTAAATGAAAGAGATAAGTTTATTTTCCAAGTTTCATCCTTGTTTAAAGAGTTTTACCCTATAGAAATGGAGGTGACTGTTTCAAATTTGAAAAAACAAATGCCTTGTGCCTTAAACTTTTGCCCTCATTTGGACTAAGTAACTCAGTTATGAAATAGTTTAAACGATCTAATGTTTTAGTGAATCAACTATTTTTAAATCTCATTGTGATTTCCAAAACGAACGTTTGTCTGAAGAATTGGTTCCTAGACCTGACCAACCAGAAAGTATTGTGAATGTTGCAGAGTACAAAATATTGATGTTTTCAAAATGTCAATTGATGTAGTTGGGATAATTAATATTACTGCTGATCTCATATGACATTCGTCAATTGTCTTGCAAGTTTTCCAAGATAATATAAACATTCATAACACTTTCTCATTGGCCAGTCTTAGTGAGTCGGTTTTGCAGAAAACCTCTTTTTATTTGATATCACGATGCCATTTAAAAATTTATGATTTAATTAAACATTTTCCTTATGAGCATCTTTCACCATTAACTTAAATGTTTCTTAGTTTTTCCCAAGTGATGTCAAAATTTTATGGTCCAGTATATTTTATTTCTTAACTTTGAATCCATTCACCTCCATTTCATTAGAGTAAATAAACATAATTCTTTAAAAAGCTTGAAATTTGGAAAAGAAAATCCTCTACTTTGTTTAAAATATTTATAAATGTTCAGTCAACATTCTGTGAAAATCATTTGCACTTTTATTTTTGCAATGTTGTGATGTCACCACTAAATAAAAATAAAACTGTTTTTATCGAATCACTTTTGTTTATAAAAATGCAAATAACATTTTGTTTTATAGTTATTACAGTTTAATTAACTAATTTTATTACAGTTTAACTATTACTATATAGTTTGCATACTATGAATTTTATTGAAATGTATTGTGTATTTGTAAGTAATAATGCATATAACTATATTACGTTAAAGTGATATCAGGCTTTACACTTAGCACTATATGAGTTTGAGCTAAATGTTTTGCCATTTTAAGATTGTTGAAATTGTAAATTATAGTTAGAAAAAACTGGAATGAAACCTCCATTCAATTCTTAATATACTACTCATAGCAGTGCTAATTTTACTTATTAACTTTTAAAAATAGCTACATTTTAAAAGAAATTAATAATAGAGATAATTTAAACTAACTTAATAAGTAAAGTCTAATTAGATAAAATGAATATTTCTGTCAAATATTAATACTAGAAAAGAAATTGCCTAATATCAGGATGTATTTTAAAAGTTTTCACTATTATCTAACTTTGCAAGTATTTTGTGAATTCTTTGGTTCTATCAATCTGAAAAAATATTTTTTTATGAGAAAGCTAATAAGCAGACTATAATTAATAATTTATTACTAATAAGCAGTCACTTTTTTTCTGATAGATACCCTAATTATTTAAAGATTTTGCTCAAGTTTATATCTCTCTATCATGTAAAATTGCATAATTTTAAATTTTGCTATATTTTGTTTCTAATAATGGGTTAATTTAAAAACAAATAACTTGTTTTTATTTTATAAATTTATTATTCCATTTTGGTTTTATTAAAAAAAATTTTTCTAACATTTTATTTTATTTTCATAGGAATCATACAATATAATATTCTTTTATTTATGGCTATTAAAGGAGGGAATTCAAAGAAAATATTTCAAAATAATTTCTTTGATTTCTGTTTTTTATTATTATTATTTAAAAATTGTGTGGGGATACACATTCAACATTCTGTTATAAAATATGATAGAAATAAAGAAGTATTATGTTAAAATTTTCCTTTTTATTGTTATGTTGGTAATATTTCAATTTATCTCAAATAAGGTATAATTACTTTCTCTATATATAAATGAGTATAATTATATTATCTAGTAGAAAATAATTATATTATTATAATCCATAATTATACTATGGAAAATTTCAAAAATTGTTTTTTAAAAGTTAATATATATTTAAGTTGCTAAAATTAAGAGTTAAAATTCTTCCTCAATTTTTCATTCTATGATTAACATGATTTTCAATACTAATATTTTACCATATACATTTGTTTTAATTATTATATTTTAATCCTTTTTTGTGTGTTTCCTATAGAAAACCTCCTACTGGTGGCTCTTTACGAATGAGAAGAACTCGATCTGCTTTTCTAAGAGTAAGTTTTTAAAATAAATGTAAATATGATGTTGTGACTTTTGTTTTTTCCAGTATTGTATATTTTGTATTAACTACTGAGTATTTTATAATTAATAAATGAGGAAAATATTCAATTTCACTTTGAAAATGAATTTTGTTAATATAATGTTATAATGTCTTTTCTAATTTAATATATTAAGAAATATCCTGATTTAATTATATATATATATATATATATTCAGGATGATCCAGTGTTAGGCACAATATAATTAGAGAAGTATATTAATAAGTGAATGTGCATGCATATCACTTGTATTTGAATAAATTCAAAACCAATTTCAATTATAAACTCAGTTCAATTGTTTTTATTCTTATTTATACTAAAGTCAGCTATTTGATTTGCTTTATTTTTTATGTTATATGATTGTTTTATTTAGAATGGTAAACATAATGATCATCCAAGCAGCCAGTCTGATAACTCTACTGATTCAAGCTTGTATTGTAGTCTTCGTAGACCTCCCAAGTCCCTTAGTTGGTCTCTTAAGAAAGGTATAAAGTTTTGATTAATTTGAATCAATTATAAATAATATTTATTTGTAAATCAATGTTGTCTGACTCTTGTGGTTTTTATTGTTCATTTATTTTTATTCATTGAGAATCAGATTTAGTTGATAGTTGTTATATAATAATTAAAAGTGCACTTGCCACTGCAAATAAACTCAGATGGATATTTTTCCTTCTTGTCTTTATATTTACTTTAAAGTATTATCTCAATCAGTCTATCTTATTTGAATAAATTTCAAACAATTGATAAATTTTTATGAGATTATTGTTATCGATTCAATGACATGAATTTCAAACAAAATATTCCGATCTAAAAGCACCACAGAAAAAAAAAATGTTGTTCAAATTGAATAAAATTTATTTATGGGACTAGAAAATTGAACAAAATAATCTTATTTAAAGTATGAAAATGTTTGATATAAATTGGGAGCTGTTAAAAATTCAACTGATTTGGAATATGGCTTTAAAATTATATTCATTCTATTATGTGAAAAAAAATTTTTAAAAAATAAAATGCCTGGTTATTTTTTTGACACTACAATAGCGTGTAATAGTGCCTTTTTATTGTGCGACACCCTGTGAGCATGCATGCCTTCAAGCCCCAAAAGTAGTTGAGTCTTTGTAGTTTTAAAGCAGGAAAACCCTCGGATTTGCTTATAACGTATTTATTGTTATTGTGTGCCATGAGTTAAATGTAAGAAAAATTATTAAATAATTAAACTAGACTTCTGTGTGTGTGAATTAATTATAATTCTGATGGCCATGATTTTGTTTAATGGGAATAGTTATTATTTAGTTTTAGGGTTTTGAAGTCTCAAATGTTTTTTAAAAGCATTTAAATTAATAATAAATTTTTTTTAAATAATTTTATCTACTTTGCAATTAATGTTTTATTGCATTTTATAATCATTTAGAATATGTTCATATTATTACAGGGAATAATTTTAATCCTGAAGATTCATGCCAAGAGGACCACATTCCAGTTAGAGATGTTGGTCTTGGTGTACAGAAGGAAAAAAATTGTGAACAAAATACTATATTGCATTTAGATAAAGCAGACACTGTAAGTCAACACATCTTCTATTAAATATAACTTAAATAAATATTTGTACTATTTATTACAAGGAACTTAATCACACATGTCCACATTTTATAAACAGGCAATGTTAGTATTCAGATATAACTGATATAGTACTGAGAGCAAAATTTATTTAAATAAGAATTGTCTGCAAAATGTTATTCGGTATAAACAATTTCTCGGAAAAGTAACTTTTTTAGAATCTCCTTTTTTAGCACTATGCAGTAAGTTTATTATTTGGAAATATGTAGTGAGAGAAGCACTCTTATTTAATATGATTCCTATCCATGCTGAAAATGTTAACCACCAAATTTTTAGTTTATATGTACAGGATGTTAACACAAGAATTCTTGCAATATGAAAGATACAAAAATAAAGAATATATAATTTGGAGATAAAGATTATTCAATAAATATTTCAAAATTGTAGTTATAAATCATAAAATATGAATAAGTAAAAGACATACTACATATTTATTTATTTTATTTAAAAAAAATGTGCACTTCAATGAAAAATATTTATAAAAAATATATAAGAATGAGTTGAAATGTATGTGTCTTACTTCTAAGTAATTATTGTGGATCTAGTTTAATGTATTTAGATACGAAAAAAAATGTAAGATTGAATTCAAAATATTTAAAAAGTTTTAAAATAAAAAATATATTTACAAGTGGATTTAAATTTTAGAAAAAAAGCAAAATATAATTAATCAAGGCCAAAATTTGTTCCCATTTTAGTTTGATATAGTCATGCGTTTTATATGGAAATGCAATAAGAATAAATTACATTAAGAACTGGTATATTTTAATTCTGCCATACTGCTCTGTTCAAATTGGAACAAATTGAAAGAAACATTTTTTTTCTAAAACCATAGCTTTTAATCATTACATACAATAATTAAATTTATAAATCTCTATATTAATATGAAATATGTTCTTTAGCAGAAATAATCTCTTCACTGTGTCTTGGCATTGACTCTACTAAAAGTGTAGAACTCTCGTGTTTACTTCATAGAACTACACTTGCATTGCACTTTTTACCATTTGTTCTGTTGTTGTACTATTCATCTTAGCTAAATGACTCTTGAGAATATGCCATAAGTTATTCATAGGATTTAGATCTGGTGAATTGCCAGGCTAATCAAGGAGTGTTATTTTATTTTTCCACATGAAAGTCTAGGTCAATTTTAAAATTTAACATGATGGTCAAGTCACATGAAAATGATCCATCCAGTGTTTCTGTGAATGGAACAATCCTAGTGCATAATATTTCTATGTGTTTGACAGAATTCATCATCCTTTTAAGAGGAATAAAGCTTTCAGGGAAAAAAAAGTCCAAAAACTTCTGTTTGGAAAGGCATTGAATATGGACTGATCAATCGTATCTTTGTCTAATTACACTCAGTTTGTATGCCTACACAAATAAATGTGTTTGTTTCATTCGCAATTCACATACCTGCTAGCAATCCATAATTGTTTTTTTTGGCTCAGGCTAAACATTTTTTTTATCATTTTCTGAGTTAAATTTTTTTTTCTTCCATACTGCCAACTTTTAGAAATCTTCCACATAATTAAAGTTGGTACAAAAAAAAAAAAGAGAGCCATAATCCAATAAATTTATTTGGTAGTTTTTACTTGTTTTTCTTGGATTTGTTTTATTTCTTACTAAAATTTTATTAGTTCTTGAAGTAATTTTCAGTTTACACTTGTGATTCCTTTTAATTTCAAGGTGTTCCAGAAATTTGAAATGTTCTGAAGATTATTGAAACATTTGATTTGCCCTCGCTAAGTGCCATAGTTATAGATTAGATTTAAGATGGGGTAGATTCAAAAGAATCTAGCACAGCGGCCATAGGTCTATTGTACTATACCCCTCAGAAAGCCCTATTTGAAGAGACCAGTGGTTGAAGCAAAATTCAGCAGACATTCTACAGAAATTTCCTGCAACATCCAAGGTTCAATCAAGTGCTGACCCAGGTGTTCAAATCTATATGCAGGAAAAGTTTCACATAAGATGTGTATAGAAGTTTCTTCCATATAATTACAAGTGGGATCATCTGAAACTCCCATTATGGTGAAATGTCTTTTAAGGTGGCAGTGTCCTGTAAGTAGTCCCACTGCTTTCCTTAGACTGCTTCTATTGAGCTTTAATAATTCTTTTTGCCTTTTACTAGGGCATGTGCTATTTAATAGCCTTGCCTGTCTTTAATCATTGAGATTGTACCAATTCATAAACTGTTGTTTTCTGAAGAGATCAAAGACATTTTTTCTGATCAATTCTTTTGAAATACCTAGCACTGCTTCAGGACTAAAAAAGTCAGTTGTTGATCCAGTCCTTGCCAACTTATCAGCTAATTCATTGCCAGGAACACCAGAGTGCTCAGGCACCCACATTAAAGTAATGGGGTTATTATTAGCCAATCTACACAGAGTGAGATAACATTCCCAGACTGGAACAGAAGTTACAGTAGACTTCTGTAGATGCAGCTTAACTAACAGAACAGATAATTATTCTTTTACAAGAATAGTTTCTGTCCAAGCATATTCTACTGCACATAAGAATGGCAAAGACTTCTGCTTGGAATACAGTTGTATACTTACCCAAAGGGAATGGTAACTTTGTGCTATCAGCTGGACAACAAATACCAGCCCTAGTTTTGGAATTCATTTTTGAGCCATCAGTATACCAGTAAATATAGTTTTCACAGATGGCAACATTATTCCAGTCTTCTCTCAAGAGAAATTTGATTGTACAAGGCTTATGAAAAGCATATTTAACAATTGTGTAATCAGTAGGCATATTTATAAAAGGATGACTAGTTACGTCAGCATTGAGGTTCCCCCGAGATAAAATCTAGAGTAGTCTCTCCACTGACCTGTATTTTTAAGCCTCTTCATGCTAAGTATTGCTTCTGCATCAATACGCATGTAAAGAAGATGCATACCAAGAAAAAGCTCCAGTGCATATGTCAGAGTACTTCTAATACACCTGCCATAGTTATAGATATCTGTTCATTAAAACAAATTTTTTCGAACACTTCCTTTGATTAATATTAATTTTTAAGTAAGCAAAAGTAACATGTTACAAATGCAAAATTACGACCACCAATTACCATACTGAAAAGCTCACATCTGAACAAGTGATACTCTAAAACCAGCAAAATGAATAAATTAAAGTAAATTATACTACCTTTAGGCAAGATATAAACAGTTTTAGGTGATTTGAAACTTTGGTAATCACATATCAACTCAAATTAGAAGAACTTGTTTGACCCAATTAATTTGAACCATATGGTATATATGAGTTTCCAAAATATAGCCAGCAATTGTTTTGCTGGTAAATGACACACGAGTGGTTTCATATTGAGCGTTCAAGAAATTTATACAATGTTGGTGTACAAATTTTTTATCATCTTATAAACTATTTGCATTTTTTATCTATTATACTCCATTATGTCTTGAAAATTTTTTTAAATGATTTCAATATTTTCACTGTTCTAAATATTTCTTAAAAAAAACTAATGTATTAAATCCACTCAACATTTAAATATTAGTTTTTCAATAGGTTTTGTTAATTTATAATATTTTGAAATGTACATACTGCAGTGCATGAAAATTCTCATATTTAATGTAGTAAAATATTTTATGTAATACATTTGTGATATTCATCTCCGAAGTATTTTTCAATTTAAAAAAAAATTGTGTTTTTTTCCTGTCTCATTTATTCTATGTATAAATTTTGCAGGCTAATTCAGAGCTTTTGAAGGAAATAGGGCAGAAACATACCACTCTAGAAAATAATATGACATTAAACTTCATTACCAATTTGACCAATTCAGATATGCTGAGCTGTAATTCACCTCAGTCATTCTCAAGAAGTGCTTCCTCTCAACAAATTTCACCTTATAATCAAGGACGTCACCATTGTTCACCAGATAATTCATTCCAACCGCTGTCGTACATCACACCTTCTAATGATGTTTTACGGGGCTCCTCACTTGGGAACAAGCCAACTCGACCTCTTTCAGCTTACTGCTCTGATTCTAACAGCAATATTGACACCACTGAGGCTTCCAAATTTTCTAGAACTAAAAATGAGAAAACACCAGAACAGAACAGTTCACGCTCAAAAGAAAAATCAATTGAAAATTCTATTTGGTATGAATATGGGTGCGTTTAATGTTAGTTAAATTTTATGAGTGCTTTCAAATTCTAAAAATGTTTTTAAGGGTTATTTTGAATTATAAAATTGATATTAAATGGAGTGATCAGATTTTAAATTGTAATTATAGTTAAAACGTTATTTTAAAATTTAATTTCTTCATTTAAGATACAAAGACTGATTTTTAAATTTGCTTGTTACCATTTCATGTTTTACTTTAAACTTGTATTTTTCCTTAAAACCTATAATATTCTGTTCAATTACAATAATTTTATGGATGTTTGATTAAATGTGAATATATATTTTGTAAAAATGTTTATATATATAATTTAACTTTGTAAATATATATAATTTATCTTAAGCATTTATTCTTATATTAAAGGCAGCAAGTAATTTGTGGCATAATAGTCTTTGAATACTGTGTTATATCAGTTTTCTATTCTTTTTCATGTAATATTTAACTTAATATGGTGCTTATGTGTATTATATATATATTCAAATAACTTGTATAACTGAGCATTTGTTATAATTGAGATGGAATCTACTTTTCTTTTAAAGCATTTTTGTGTTACTTCATTTACTTGAAACATGTAAATTTGAAAAATTACATCTTCATGTTCTGAAGATAATAAATCAACTCCATATCAAAAATACCCAACTTAAAAGAAACTGAAAACCAACATTTTTTGTTTAATTTCCTTACATTGGGAAAAGGTTAAGATATTTTCTCGGATATTGATAAGCATTGAGCATTAAGAAATTGAGTTTTTATTTCTATTTTATGAAAATGTATCTTGCATGTAAATGAAAATGTATAATGCACTAAAATCATTTTCATGAGGCAGCTTTTTTCTTCATTATCAGTGCAATTCACTGAAGAGTGTTATATTTAATTGTTGTTTACAAATTCACAATTAAAAATTTGCTTTTAATAAGTATTTTCCTTTTTTCTAAAATTTGCTTGTAATATAAAAGCAAAATATTTATTGGATATGCTTTTACCTGAAATCAAAAGTTATGTTTGCTTATATAATTATTTCTTTATACCTTTGTTTTGATTATTAGCTTTACATATTTGTTCCTGCAAAAATGTTATGTTTAATTTACTTTTTTTATTGCAATTTTGGTGATTTTTTTGCATAAACTGCACAAAATGTATCAAATTTCTATTTATAACTTATCAATACTATTCAGAATAACAATTGTGAAAAATATATGAAAGATGTAGTTTTAGAATGCTAAATGAAATTATATATATAAACAATATGTTTATCTCTGTAAATTTGTTCCTAATGGTGTCTAGAATTACTGTGCTTGCTTTGATTGTGAGAATTCTGTCTAATCTTGGATAATAATTCACTCTTGCTATACAAAGAATTTCTTAAAGCACAATTGTGTCTTAGATTACTGCATGCTTTGGACTGGAAATATTTTACAAGAATTAATTATATAATTATTTTTACTTGTTAATGAAGAAATTTCTTTCTGGAAATCAATGTTACATTATTTGGAATTTCTATTTAATGCAATTTGTTTATTTCTAATGTATGCAGAAAATATAATATTGGTTGTATTGTTTAACATGTATAAATGTTAGTGTTAAATGTATAAAATAAAATTCAATAAATAAGTTGAAATTATTAATAATTAAATGTTTAGAGGATAATAATAAAAAGTTTTTGCTATTTAGAAATAACATATCTTTAGATTTGCTGTAATTTTTTCTATTGTTTTACATTTTTATTTTCAACTTTTTTTATTATTTTAAATTTAATATTTTAAAATTTTTTATTATGTTAATTCTTGCATTAATCAGAATTTGGAAGTATTAATTTATTTCTTAGAATATTATGTATTGTTGAAGATCGTTTATCAGTTAATTATAACATATAAATATACATATATGAGTAAAAAGTTTAAAGTATGTGCAAAAGCCTTACATTGTTTTAATTATTCATTGTTGTAAGCAAATTTTAAAAATCTTGCTTTAAATGTAAAATTGTACAGTTTATATTACTGTAACATACATTTCTATTTATTGTTTATAATTAAGTTTTCTAGCTTGCATGTTGACAATTTATACCTTTTATTTGTTCATAATATTAATTGCAAAGAATAATACATTATTTTTATTATATGTGAGCTAATAAAATTAATTTTACTTAATAAAATAATTTGATTTTTTAAAAAATAAATAAAACTTTATTATTTACAGTTAATTGGATGTATTTTAGTTTTGGATTTAAAACAATAAATATTTATATGTTGATCGTTAGGCAAGTGTTTTTTGTGATATGCATTAACTACCATAATGATCGATAAACAAGACCAACTTTGAAATATATTTCTTTTTTTTTAAGTGAAATTCTTTCGTAAAAAATGGTATATTTGTTATTTTGGGTATCTTTTATATTGTAAAGCACATTTTAAATGCATTTTCTTGTTGACTGTGATAACTTTACTTAAGTGAATGTGTTATTGTAATCTTTAAAAATTCTGTTTTGTTTTGCTCTCAAGTCCTTTGAATTTTTGTCTTTTTAATTTTATGATCTTTAGTTGATTGAATTTTTAATAAATAATTTTATAATGTATTGTAAGACAGATTTTATTGAGAAAATGTTTTTTTAATTCATCCAAATTCTTTACTGCAAATATTTTTCAATTATGAAATGTTCATTTTTTGAAATATTATTTTAAAATATTGTGACATTTCTACTTTAGTCTACTTTTTAACAGGACCTATTTTGGTTGTTATATTCGTGATAATTTACTATAATATGTTTATAGTAAATTATCACGAATATAATAAAATATGTTTTTGTTAAAGAAGCAAAAAGTAAAAGTTAAGTATTTATACTTATGTCTTTCAAATTTCATTGTATGATAAATTGTATTAGAATGCTCTCTTTTAATAGAGCATCTGTTTAAACATTTTTTATTGAGATAAGATATTGTTTTTGTCCTAACTAAAGTGTTTCTTTTAATGTTTAATCAGAAATATAGTTGCACACTTTTCTTATGCTTCACTATTTGTTTTTGTAGACTGAAATTTTTTGTATTATAGCTGTATGCATATGTAGATGTAAGATGTTTTGATTTATTAATTTTATAATAACTTTATATTCTCTTATTTCTTGAGCACATGAATTACTGAATAAATAGTTTATGTTAGTGTTCGAGACACTTTCTCTCAGGTAGACAGTAATAAAATAGAACAAACTTATTTCTTGTCTTTTTATTTAAAATGTGCAACATTTGTAAATAACTATTTATCAAGCACAGTTGAACATATTTTAATCTAGAAAAATATTTTGTGAACAATAATAATAATTTCTGTTGTCATGAAAATTTTTTAAATTGTTGAAAAATAAAAAGGTTAGGAAACATTTTCATGTTTAAAAATAGCTTTAAAGTTAAGAATATTAAATGGGTAGTGTAATGAAATAACTCGTGATGTTTTTAATATTTTTCCTCTTTAAAACATATTAAAACCCGAAAATATAACAACGAAATTACTGTCTAGTTTTAAAAATTGTTAAACACCAATATTTGCTTTCAAATTTGTTTTTGTTGAATGTATTTCATTTTACCTGTTTATAAACAAAAATAATCGGACTTTTGTAGGTATATCGTTTTAGTTTATAAAACTATTTTCTAATATGTAGCTTACTGAACTGATAAATTATATGAACTATTAAAACAAGTATAAATCAAGTATAAAAAATAATTATAATTGCATGAGCTTTTTCTTATAGATATCAATTAGACAATGTATTGACAGTAAAATAGATTTATAACATATTATTCTAACCTGGTTTGGATTTGTATGAAGTAAATAATTTTAAAGAAAATTTGGTATACTGCCAGAGGATTTAGCTCAGAATCTTTTGAAGAAGCTACTGCTGAATATTTGGCTTGAAAAAGTCACTTATTTGAAAAATGATAGGAATTCAATATAGTTTTAGATTTGGAACATTAGAAATTGAAATTGAGGGTAGAAATAATTATTTCTTGGAAGTAATTATTTAGTGTTATGTAAATGGAAATTTTAAAAGTATAAATATTATTGCATTTTAAAAATATTTTAAAATCAACAAAGTTTTATGCATAAATATAAAAAAAACTATTAATTCTAAAATATTTTAAATATTATGTCTTAAATATATTTTAGAATAAAAATTTTTTATGAATTATCAGTTAACAAATATGTTTTAATTTACTTGGCTGACTATTTAAATTAAATTACAAAATTAATTTAAATGAACTTGTTAAATTATTTATAAATATGCACATTATGATAACACATGCTAATGAAATTAATTCAGCTTTCCATTGACGTTTAAAAGTAAAATGTGCTCTTACATGTTATCTTCATATGTAAAAAATTTTCTAAAAATATTTTTTTACTATGTAAATACTGGATATTAAAAAAAGAAAAGAAATGATTGAATGGAGGAAGACGAACGATGAGAAAATCATGGAATCTACCATCGTATCTCGTACAGAGTGACTGAAAAACAAATTGAGATGGATATCAATAGTGAAAAGACAGTATGAAATCGTAACTTACGCAAACTTATCCGGATAGACTTACAGTGATGATAAAGAGTGGCAAAATTTTGTCGCGATATTTATGGTTGAAACAAACTAACTACTCGTATGAAATATTGTAAGAATTATTTATATAAAGATGTAAAAATATTTTTTTATTTGTCAATATTAGTAGTGCTGTTGAACATCTGACATGACACCTTTTCTTTTTAGTAGGGTTGGATTTTTGGCGCTAAGTCAAAAAAGAAAAGTTGCTTTAGATCGCTTTTTCTGACTACCATAAATGGATTTGTGTCAATTTTGGCATTTTAATACTGATAATTTTATTCATGTGTTATTTAACATTTTTCTGCCAATCGGAGTAGAATTTAACCCAATATAAATGCTTTGCTGATTTTATTGAGAACCATTTCCCCTCTTATTCATGATATTTTTAAATGACCTGTATATTTGTAGGTATTTTAATGTTCTTTATTAAATATTATGTGTGTAGATGAAATCAATTAAATGCATTCCGCGAAAATTATGAATTGTGATCGTTCAGTCTTATGTTATGCTGAAAAGGAAAAAAATATTCACAAGTTGTTTAAAATTGGAGGGCTAATTTCATGGAAAAATGAAATATATGCACAGCATAGTTAAAATGAAGGATGTTGTGCAATCTTATTGATTTGCATAACGATACCACAATAAAACATTTGAGTTTATAAGTTGCCTTTTGTTACGCAAAAACGTTAGGAATAAAATTTTTTTTTAAATAAAAAAAGTTTCAAAAATTTTTCTTATAAATTATTTTTTATCTGGGAAATTAATTTCAGTTGAGTCAAAATAAACTAAACCAAAAAAATTCAACATCTCACAACTTTGTTAGTTTTATAATCGCAATGTTTAATGTACAAAAATTGAACTAATATACAGATGCTTGCCAGTGAAATAGAAATCAAAGATCAATTTTTATTGGAACCACATTTTGCACGGATAAAAGCTTATTCATTTGAAGTGAAGCTATTGCTTCAGGAGTACATTTATGGTTAGAGAATACCATGCACTGGTTATGCAGCTTTTTAGAGATGGTAAATTAAATGGATGTTTAGATGCTGTTGGAAGCCTTTTGCCATATCATATCCTACATATTTTTATGGAGTTAAATCCAGATTCTGCGGTGGCCAAAGAAGGTGTTGGAAGTCAGGTTGACGTTCGACAAACAAATTTTGAACACTTCTGACGTGATGTAAGTTGCATTATCGTCTGTAAAGTATCCTTTGCCATATTAGAGTAAAAATGCAACAGCAACATTGCAGGGTGCATCTGATCTACCTGTACATCTAAGTATCTCATGATTGTTTACCCTCAAGAAATGCCAGGGCGTCACTTTCATGATACATATACTTTATTCCACCATACTTGCGCAGAGCGAGTAAGGATTCGTTAGGTTCTCAAAAAATTCAGTCTTCCATCAGTGAAAAATACGATGTAGCATGATGCATTCGATCACACATATTGCCCGTTTCCAGACCTCAGTTGTCTAGTTGTATTTTCCCTATTTTCCTGCAATTCTCTGCGCATGGTTTACGGTATAATTAGCCCTCGTGTGCAAAAAATGACCGTTGAGCGACAAACCAAACTGCACATGGTTTGAGATAAAATATGTTGGAAAGAGGTTTGATAAACGATTTTTATCATTTGAAGCACAGTAGACTATCCTGCCATACAATTTATCGGAGAAGACGCGATGCTTATAAAAAATTGTGCTCGAACAGCAATAACATTCTCTAGACATGAACTAGGTTCTTATTTCAATTTGTGAAAACTCGGTGAAATTTACTGTCCTTGAAATCGAGACTACAATTGCTAAGCTGATACCAATTGTAAGACTTTATTCAAATTGTGGAAGATGTGTATCATTTTCCACATTTTATTTCATTTTCATCATTTACACATTATTTTATATTTATACATTATTACTTTTCTTAGAATTTAATGAGGAGTGATTCACGTCATAAAAATTGCATGCTTCATCTCTAGCAAGCATTTAAATGAAAATCTACAAGATTTCTAATTCATTAGCTAATGCATGTATAATTTATAAAGAGCAATAAATTATGAAATTAAATAAATAAAAAATGCAGGCATAATTTTAGTGCATTTAATGGCTGCTGGTATTTTTACGATAACATATTACTTTGTTTAAACATTTTTGTGACTGAAATTACATATGATTGATTAAAAATAGGAATATAACTTGACTTTGCTTCAACTGAGCACCATTTATATTTTAAAATACGATACTTTTTTTTTTAATTTGTAGAAATAGGAAAAGTTACTATGTCATTAGTCATATAAAAAACAGCTTTGAACAAATTTTGTAAACTTTTATACAAGTTTTTATGTGAAATCATATATTAAATTTAAAAAAAAAACAGCACTTTTTGATTAATGATATCCAGATGTACTCAAGTAATATTATGACGTTCTGTATTAATTATTTTAAATACATGAAATATTTGACAGAATGATGTGAAAAATTTGCCAAAACATGAATGGAATTTTGATTGGGAAAGATAAAATTTCACTCTGAATGGAGCAGAGTTTTTAAATAGAAGCATACTTTGCTTTAAATAGTTTTTATTAGAATAATTAAATTATTAACAGCTTTAAATATAATTATAGCTGTTAACGATTTCTCTTTTTTATTTTCATTAAAGAAAATTATCCTCACCAAATAAAATTCCAGTGTTTTTCAGAATTAATTTTATTATGAGAAACTAATTTTTACTATCAGCTATAAAATATTTGAATCAATAATATGCTATTAAATTACATGTTCGCCATTTAAGTTTGTGCTGTATTTTCATGTAATAATGGCTAACTTCAGATAAAAAAGGAAACAAAACTATTGCTGAATTAATTTTTATTTACAATTTTCAATAGAAGTATTTATTATCTATATATAATATCTGCAATAATAGATTGTGTAGCTAAGGCATATCACAGGGAGTGAACCACTCAAAAATGCTTAGGAAATGCTAAAAAAAATTAAATAAATTTATTACATACTATTATAATTCTACAGAGAGCATAAATTTCTCAAATTAAGCTTTAGGACTGCATACATTTATGTATATATACTCATAAGAATTTTCTACTTAAAATTACATATAACAATGTAGTTAATGATATTCAAAATTTAGCAATCTATGACGCACTTCTTAAAAATACAATCTATTTTCCCTTAAACTAATGCACATAAATAACAAGTCATTTGCATCGTGAATATAAAAATAAGAATTGGAAACAGTTTGCATGATAAATATCGAAATTTTACATTTGTATTCTTATATTTACAAATACATCACTAATTTAATACTGAAAATAAAAAATAACATAAATATTGTTTTTAAAAAATAAAAAACCATTTATATCAAAAAATGGTAGTCAATACTCTAATATAAGGAACAGTAAGTTTTTGTTTGAATAAATCATGTACAGAATAGAAATTTATAAAGGCTTGAATAACAGTGTTGAATATATCTTCTCTTTGCATATGTTTATTGATTTGTTGAAATTAACAGATTAAATTATTTACAATTTTTGTGCTTTCTTGATATTATTTACAAAATATACAGGTTGAAGTTTTAAAAACTTCAAAAGTGTGTTTTTCTAATTTTATTTTTTTATTTAGTAATATGTGTCTTTCATACATATATACATCATTATAATTTTCAACTAAATACAAACTTTAGTACGCTCTATTAATAAATAATATTTCCTATGAAATAAATATCACTAAAAGGAAAAATACATAAATATTCTATGTAATCAACACATTTATTAATATAAGTTTTTAAGTGGCTATTGAATTTAGTTTACAATGGTAAGGGAGATTTTTAGTTATATAAAATTAATTGCATAGCATTAAAATTAACATTTTAAATAACGGTAATAACCATATACAATATTAAAAGTAATTCTTTATTCAGAACAGACAAAATAAATATTTCAATTTAATTTTTTGGGGCAAACCAATTATTTAAATTGAATATAAAAATATATAATACTTGCACATTGATTTTATATATTTAGAATGACTTAAGTTGTAAGGAATTTTTAAGAAAAATTTACAAAATTAAGTTTGATTTGACATTATAGTTTTAATTAATTGTTTACTGCAAAATACTTACTAATACATAATAAGTAGAACATTGACAAAATTAATATGTGAACTTTTTTTATCATCTAATGAATAATTCTATTATTTTAAAAATATAATAATAAATACTGAAATTTCATTAAGAACAATTGCAAGTTGCTTAATTTTTACAAGAATTTTAACATGCATGAAAGAAATATAACATTTGATAATAACTAATTCATGTAAATATCATCATTTTGAGGAATATAAAAAGGAACAAAAAAACCTAAGAGGAAAAGTAAGAATAAGAGAGATTAATTATGAAATTAAATTTTCATAATTAAGCAAGATATTTTATTAAATATTATTTTTATACCATTTATTTGAATGTTAACTTTTATAATTTCTAATGAAAAATTTTCTATTTCTATTGAAGAAATGTAAATTATATACTTATTAATTAACAGGATATACACTTAGACATTTCTTTACTCTTATGATTTTCAAAAAGTAAAAAAGTGAAAAAATGTTTTTTTATTTATTATTTTTTAAAGAAAATAAATTAATAAAAAACTTATTGTGCCAATGCTTTTGGTACAAGGAAAAATTTTCATTTATAATAATCTATTCACAATTTCTATTTGCGATTTAAATTTGATAAAGGAAAGTTATTAGAAAATGTATGATTTATTTTATCAATTAAAAGAAGGAAATGTTACTCAGTTGCTAATATATATTAAATATGTGAGATCTGAGTTAAGGTAATATTCACAAATTAGTGGTTGATATTTTAAAATTATTTTTTATTTGTTTTAAAACACAATATACTAGTAAAGAATAGTTCTTATATAATAAAGAAAATTTAGATATCTTCTATAGATAATTTTAATTTATGTGAGTAAATATAAATGTAAAACGCTTAAATAAGTAATGAATAAATTTTATAATAAAGCATTTTTACACGAAATAATGCAAGATAGCTAACTTGATAGATATGTTAAGCAAAACTGACTAGAATCATTAAAGTTTAAAAATGGGAATATATATGAATCTATGCATGCTTTAAATAGTATTTATAAAATATTCTCAAATGAAATACATGGCATTTGAAGCCTATATCATACATATGTGTATAAATTTAAAAAATCAAAGTGATTAAAAAATGTTGTATAAATTACTTTTATTACTTTATTTAATTCTAATAGTGTTATAAAAGCACACAAATAAATTCTACATACATTTTTCATAAATATTTAATACTTGAAATTTAAAAGATTTTTTTTAATAATTTGTAATATATTACATTTAAAAAGACTTCTGCTTCATAAAAAAAACTTTCAAAAATAATTACAATCATATACGCTTAAGTTCATACTGAATACTTAAAAAATAATCAATTGATTTAAAATATTATTAACTAGAGGTTTGGCTTTTTCTCTATTGTCACATTTTATTCTCAAAAGCTAATTTAATAAGGATCTATGATTCAATATGAATTTTGAATTAGTTCACATGTCTAGTTCTGTGCAGAGATACACAATTAATGGATAATTAAACTAAAGGGCAGAACATGAATCATTCGACAATCAGCTTTTGATAAATGAAAAGAGTAATCAATCAGTTAAAATGAATATAAATGAATTCCTTAATGAACATAAAGAAATTGGCAAGAAAAGGCATTCATGGAGAATTTTTAAACATTATAAAATGTTTACACCATAAAACATAAATTTTAAGTATGGATGGTATAATAATGTATAAGTATGGATGAATGAGAAAATATCCTTTCTAAAGAACCAAATTATATATATATATATATATATATATATATATATATATATATATATATATATATATATATATATATATATATAATAAACAAAGAAAAATTTGGATACATAAAATTTGTCTACAGAAAAATTCACTCTTTAAGGTAAATTTTTCTAGAAAATCTAATAAATAATTAACTTGTGTTTTATTACAATATAAAGTAGAAACTATTTTATAATTATATATATATATAATTTTCAGTAGTAAATAAAAAATTTCACAGTTTACAACATTATAAATTTAAGTTAAATATAGTTAATTTTAAATTATCATTTACATGCATATGAAAACTTACTGATTCTTTTCCTCCTGGACCCTAAAGTATGATTTTATATGACCAAAAATATGTACCTACAAGCTACCTGCATGCATTACTATACATATATAAATTCTTATATAAGCTGATATGTTCAGTATTTATTGCTAATTATAAGAATATACACACTGATTTCCCTAGAGAATGTATCAGTATAAAAATAAATCAATTCTTCTTATAGATTTGAAATTTTAAAGTAATAATTTAGCAATTATACTTATTATTGAGGCATGTCAACTTTTAAAATTATAAAAACCTATATTATCATGCTTATATTTCTCTTGAATTTTATACATGTGTTTTAAAATTAATGCAATTATGAGTATTAAATCAACAAAATTAAATATAAAAATTCATGTTAAGCATTAAAAATTATTTTTTATATGAAGCAATAACTATAATTAATTTAAATTACACTGCAAAATATATTTCTAACAAATAATTGATGCTCACATATTGTTTTTATTAAATAGTTGCTTTTGCGCATCAATTTTTATAAGAGCTTGACAACAAAGTTAAATAAAAATATATCAATCAAAATAACTTCTATTTTTCTATTAAAATATATTTCTAACAAATATTAATGCTCACATATTGTTTTTATTAAATAGTTGCTTCTGCGCATCAATTTTTATAAGACCTTGAAAACAAAGATAAATAAAAATATATCAATCAAAATAACTTCTATTTATATAAAATAGCTGTTTATTTTAATTTATACTATTAAAAAGTATCTATATATTTTAATTTAGGTCAGAATATTTAACTAATTACATTTTGTGAACCTACAATAAAAATATATTTATATTTAATATATTAATATTGAATATTTTAAAAAGTAAATAAACAAGAAATATAAAGGAATGTTAATATTAAAAATGATACTGCTTTTATAAGTGATAAAAAAATTTTCAGTTGTAAGTCTACCTTACATTAATGCAAAACAAGAGCTTAGAATTTACAAATATTTATATAATTACATCTTTTGGACAATACATATCACTTTATATTAAATATAAATTGAGAAGTTTAAATAAATAACTTAATTTGTGGTAATTAATATAAATATTAAAAAAAATTCACTTTTCAGAACTTAAATGTTTCAATGAGATACGTATTTAATACAACTACCTATTTAATATACTTGAACAGAAAATAATCTTGAACACAACAAATACGCAAAAAATATTACAAATTTAAATTTTGGAAAATAGAAGAGAGGCATTGATTTGTTTAGGTTCAAATATGAATAATAGAGAAAATTAAATATTTCCTAATACTAAAGTTATTTATGGATATAGATTGTCTGAATTTTATAAATTAAAAATAAAAAATTACAAACTTAAAGCATTAATTTTTTTCAAAATTTTACTGCTAACAAGTGATTCTACTTTTGACTGCAATATTATAAATCAATACTTTAAAAGCAGAGATCTGAATGAAACTAGATAAAAAAATCATTCATTTTTAAATAAAAAAATCTAATTTGCACAATGAAATTTTAAGTAACTACATTGTAACAATAGTAAGCACTTCTTCAAATAACACATCAATACATCTTTATATATTATATACATTTATATACCTTTTGTAAGTAAACATAATACAATGTAAAAAATATACTTGCAAAATAAGAAATGAGTTGATTATACAATTATTCTGACAAGGTGGCAGTTTTAAAAAGGATAGTTTGTACTACTAAATAAGCATAAAAATTTATCAAATCAAGCAAATAAATGAAAGACATGATCATGGAATCAAATTAATATAAAAATAAGATAAATAATGAACTAGAAAAAGAATTAAATAAAAACAACAAAAAATGGAATGATTTATAAAGATAACACCACAAACATTATTGCACATGTTTACATTAGACTAAAATAAAACACAACATAAATATTGTATAGAAAATAAAGCTACTAAACATTTTTAGTTAACTATCATAAATTGATTTTAAAGATTAAAAATTTTAAAATTTCATTTCCATAAAGAAATAAAAAATGAATGGAAATTAGTATTAATAAAAAAATTATAACTTGTAACGTAATCTGTAACAGTTATAAAAAATTTTAAAACAGTACATTTTTTATAGTTTATTAGAATATTATATCAAATTTACTTTATTTTATTTGAAAACTTAAAACGTTTTCATTTCAAAAATAAATAGCTCAAATATTATGAAAATAAATTAATAGTCTTAAGGCAGCAGATACAATTTACAAAACACGCAATGATTAGAAAAAAATAAAAATGCAGTTCTTATTGATTGAAAATTTTTGTTAAAAGTAAGCAAGAGATTTGATTTTAAAATGTTAACATTTTAACACTATATATGCTCTTGAAAAATGGATTTAGACTGCTTTTGAAAATTTATATAAGAAAATATTATATTGACATTTATTAAAAATCTGTGCACAATATTTTTAAGAAAAGTAATTGTTTCATCCCAAAATAATTTCAGAATGATTATTTAAGTGATTTTATTTGCTCAATATATTTTGCTTTTTTAATAACTACAATAAAAATCCAATTACTTAATATATGAACATAGCTTTTTATGTTTAATATTTTCAGTTGTATATATAATTTTTTTAATTAATACTCAAATATCTTTTTATGTTAGCATTGACATTTAAAGTGAAAAGTATTATAAGATTGACTATTGATAAAAAAACAAATATATAAGTATTTTCAGACAGCAAATGTTTATATTTTAATATTTGAAAACAAATTTAGAAATAGGAAAATTTTCATTTATGTTTGTGACAAATAATAATCTAAAATTATTACTTGAAAATTTATCTTTTTATATATAACTATCTTTATATACATTATCTTTTTATACATAACATATATTCAGAAATATAATAAAAATAAAAAGAAGTAATATTTTTAAATTATTACTAGTCACAAAATAACAATGGATAAAAATCTAAATATATATAATAATGTATATATTCAGATTGGTAATCTTTTTTCAGATGAATTAATCATAAGTTATATATAATATTTAATCAGTATATTTTAGGAATAAAATTTTTGATTTATGATAAATAATTTCAATGCAAAATAAATATAATACTAGAAGAATTTTACTATTATCTTCACAATATTATCTAAATACAGTATGTTTAGAAAATTGGATGTTTATTGTCAGCATTATTTTAAAGAGCATCAATAGCTAAATATTTCACAATAAATTGAATACAAATTGATAAAACAATGAAGACTAACAAACAATACTACTCTAATAAATCTAATAATTATAAAAATACTGCCAATAGGTATGAGTAAGTTAAGAAAATATGAAAGAGGGTAAGATAGGTATTAAAATATAGCAATTTATAAAGATGAGACATAGCGATAAAAATATTCAAATTGGAAAAATATGTCCTAGTTTATAGTAAATTTTTATAGACAAGGAATTATTGAAAAAAAAAAACAGATTTTATTTGAATTAAAATATAAGATTAATATAATTTTTAATTTGTTTTTATATTAGCATATAAAATTGATAAAACCTCACTAAATAGCTGATGATAAATAGAATACTTTGAATAATTAAATAGCTAAATATATATATATATATATATATAAATGAAAACATAATGAATTATGTTTTATTAAGTATTATATCTCAAAAATAAAATAAAATAATTGAATGGAACTGCAAAAAATTATTGCACTGTTTGATGAATAATAAATAAACATACATGTAACTAATAACAATGAATAAAATAGCATCAGCAATTTCACGTGTACAAATTATTTTAACATTTACTTCTGATAAAGCTAAATTCTCATAACAATTACTGTTATATAATTTCTATACAAATAGACTTCAGAGTACAACTAACATAGAACACAATACCTAATCACAATTCAATGATTCTTGTTGCACAGTTTTTCCTTTTTAATTTAATCTTTTCATAATCCTCTGTATCTGGAGAGATGGGATTACTACGATGATGGCCAGGCCTCAAGTTCATACCAAAATTTTGAACTCCTTTAGCTATTCTAGATAATGGTGATAGCACCAGATCCTTTTTTATTGCAATAGGAGATAAAGTATTGGACAGATTTAGGGAGGACAAGGAAAAGTCTTGAATTGCACTCTCGCTGTGTGAGGTCTTCATCTTAGCATTCAGGCCATCTGTGTCCAGCATTACTTCTTCTTGTACGAGTAAATGAGACACTTCATTAGAAGTAGCTACCATGCAAGGCCGATACTCCAAATCCTCTGATGATTTTGAGAGTTTTCGAGACACAGGCACCTTACCAGAACTACTACAGGGATCTTCCGGTTTAGTATAAGCAGCTAAATTACCTTCAGTACTTATATGTATTTGTGGCATAGATGCCAAAGAAAGCTGCTGTTTGGAACTTGCAAGCTTCTGAGAGGATATTCGCTTGCTTTGACGTTGAGAAGCCTTCTTCATGGCATCAATTACAAAATCATCGACCTCAGTATTATATCTCCTTTGACTGAAATGGCTGCTATCCTCAAGAAAAACAAAGTTATCATTTTGCGCCTCACTTAATTTGTAATTAAATGTAGCTAAAATTCCACAACTCTCAAGAACAGTATCATGTTTTGTACCATTTGAACCATCATTCAAGCATTCAGTGGATAACATCATTTCTTGCTCATCAACATCAGAAAATTCTGAATAGTCAGAACTTAGAGTGCGATCACTTATATGACCATGAAACCCAGCTGTAGTATAAGCTTTGTGGTGAAGTACTGAATCTTCTTCTGACTCAGATGAACTATCAATACTGAAACGATGACCCTATTTATAAAAAAAAGTAAAAATGTGAAAATAAGTACAAAAAATCCACACAAAATGTAAAAATTATAGATTTTGACATGCCAATTTTTAACACTTCAAATTTTTTAAGATTAATGTTTACTTAATACTAAAAAAATTCTTCAATTGATTTTTTGTAATTCCTCATTTTTTCTGACCAGGAATTTTTTGGGAAAGTAAAAAGAAATTATAATGAAAAAGTGGAATTTTTTTAATTGAGATATTAGTAAACTTAAATTTCACACATGGAAAAAACTGAAAAAATATCAATAAAAAAATTTTTTTTATAAATTATATATAATTAAAAATGTATATTTTACACGCATTATATAAAATATTATTATAGAATAAATATTTAAAAAATAAAGCTGGATAATTTTAATTAATTATTTAAGTTATATTTGAATTCTGAAAAAATAAAAAATTTATATATTTTTTATTATTACTCTCTCTGATATGTTTTCTCTGTACACATGATGCAAGGAAACCGTGTAATGAAAGCTGCCGATATTGTTCAAGAGTAGAGAAGAACTATCAGCTGATAAATACTTCGGTACGCCAAGTTACTGTTTCACCTCCATCAAAACCAGACCCATGGAGTGATAAAGGACTTAGGGAAGCCCAAAAGAAGACCCAGATATAAATCCAATTCTTGAATTGAAAGAATCTTCTAGTATGAGACCAAGTTGGCAGGATATCTCCACCTACAGTCCTGCTACTAAGCAATATTGGGCTCTTTGGGACTCACTCCATATAAGAAATGGTGTCTTATACAGGAAATGGGAGTCCGATGATGGACGTATTTTCAAATGGCAGCTTGTTCTTCCAAAATCAAGAATTTCAGATGTTTTGAAAGAATTGCACAGTAGCTCAACTGGAGGCCACTTCGGAGTAATGAAAACTCTACAGAAAGTTCGAGAACGCTTCTATTGGAGCAAAACGAGACAAGATGTAGAGAAATGGTGCCAATCTTGTGAGGACTGTGCGGCACGTAAAGGACCGAAGAAACGTAGCCGAGGAAGGTTGCAGCGGTACAACGTAGGAGCACCTTTTGAGAGGATAGCATTGGACATTTTGGGTCCTTTACCACGATCCTCAAATGGCAACAAATACATACTAGCTGTCATGGACTACTTTACTAAGTGGCCTGAAGCGTTTGCAATCCCCGATCAAGAGGCGACTACAGTAGCCGAGGTTCTAGTGCAGCAATGGGTTTCCAGATTCGGCACACCCTTACAAATTCATTCTGATCAAGGGACAAATTTCACCTCTGTTGTGTTTAAAGGAATGTGTCAAATTCTCGGAATAGACAAGACGCAGACCACGCCACTACACCCACAATCGGATGGCATGGTAGAGAGGTTTAACAGAACCATCTTGAATAACCTCTCACTTATGGTTTCCAGAAATTAGCAAGATTGGGATTTGAAGCTACCGCTGTTTCTGCTTGCATATCGCAGTGCTGTCCATGAGACTACCGGATATACTCCTTCACAGATGCTCTTTGGTCGCGAACTTCGTCTCCCTTGTGATCTTCAGTTTGGTCGTCCACCGGATACATCTTCATCGCCAAAGGAATACTTTCGAGACCTTCAGGCACGTCTTGAAGATGTCCATAACTTCGCTCGAGACCGAATCAACCTGACGACCGAAAGAATGAAGACAAGGTATGACACAAGAGCGACGGGACATGAATTTCAAGAAGGTGACAAAGTTTGGTTGTGGAACCCGATTCGACGTAAAGGACTTTCTCCAAAGTTGCAAGCCAACTGGGAAGGTCCCTACACAGTCCTAAAAGACTGAACGACGTCGTGGTTCGAATAAGAAAATCATCTGCTTCAAAACCAAAGGTAGTACATTATGATAGATTAGCTCCTTATCGTAATGTAGAGTAAAAATTAGTAGACCATGGTCTCTTTGTAAATAGTATAGATAATTTTAATCTTTTCTATTTTCTTGTATTTTTAGTTGCTTGTGTATGTAATGTGCTCTGTATCCTCTTGAAATGTAAATTCTCTTATATTAAATTTGGCCTCCTATCAGGGGATTGTACTGCCCGGGACGTGCAGTCCTTGAGAGGGGGCAATGTTACAAATTTATAAATAATGATTATATTTGTCTTAAAATATCTCGGACAGATCGAAAATTCTCACATTTTGGGCAAAAATTGCGGTAGTTAGACGTGTTGTAGTTTAAAAGCTGATTTCCTAATAGTTTGGCGACAGTTGGCGAGATTCTTGGCGACGGTTGGCGAGATTCTTGGCGACTTGGCGAGAAATCGATACTTCTGGAAATATCCATCACCTAAGCTCTAGGACCAATATTTTTCGAGATAGCCTAGAAGCTTCCAGAATCTTGGCGAAATTGGTAGATTTCTCCGCCAAGTCAGGTATAAATACCGCAGCCCGACATGGAAGAGTTTTAGTTTTGTGTAGACAGTCAGTTAGTGAAGACGATTAGTTGTGACTGCTAGTTGTTCTCTGTCTAAGGTATTTGAGACCTGTGATTAGAAGCTGTTTCTTATTGTATCTGACGAATTGTAGCTGTATAATTGTGATTGTTACAGTGGGAATTTCGTTTATCTAGTGAAGTTTTTACGAATAAAAGTCTTGTGTTCATTAAGTGGTCGCTTTATTCAACTCTCAATCGACACGAACCCGTGGAGCTCGGTACAATATATCACAAAGAATCTCCATAATCACAAATCACAAAACACGAATATATCACAAAGAAAGAAAGTAAAATCACAAAGAAACATAATTTATCTAAGCCAACCTTATAAGAGAAACAAAAATGATAAGTAATATATACTGACATGTTATCATAAAACAAACATCTAATAATTTTCTATAAAATCAAGTACAGAAAAAATCAAGACTGTAATTTCATCTTTTTTATATAATAAGATTACACTAGTATTCATTAATTTTACTAATCTTTAGTATAAATTTCTGGTTAAAATATTTTACAAAATTGTAACTGAAAAAAGTAAGGGGGAAAAGCAATTATAATTTGATTTTTTTAGACATTAAATGTACATAAAACTAGATATTTAATTCCTCTAAAATAATAAAAAATAATTAATGTTTTTAATTAATAAGTTTAAGGGAGATGATAATGTTTACATTCACATCCTTTGGTTGTAAAAGGATAATTTATTCCATTATAATGCTAAGTCAGGATTTTTAACTTCAAGAAGCTAATTTGCACAAAAAAGCCATCTCATTTTAATATTCCATGATTCAATTAGATATACTCATTGTGAAAATTTTCATATACCTAAACTACTAATGGATCCAATGTTACTCTGTTGATGCTTGTATTGTAGAAAAGGAGTTTCAGTTCAAATATTAGCCTCACCACTTGGTTGGTTGGGTTTTATGTCGCAAGGTCCAAAAACGGACATGCTGCGCCAAGAATAAAGTTTTTGAAGCAGATATTTCATTTATTTATTTTTTTGGAAACCCAAGCAACATTAAAACTTTAAAAAACAAAAATCAGCATATATATATATATATATATATATATATATATATATATATATATATATATATATATATAATCCAATTATAAAATATAAAAGGAAAATTCAAAAATATGTATAATTTTAAAATTTAAAAGATAAATTAAATATAATGCAAAAAACCTATTGCCCTCAAAAAGGCAAATAGGCTCCTGTGGGGTGGTTCCCCAAGCAAATCAAATAAAGTTAAAATATCACAGTTAAAAAAGAGTAAACCATATTGGTTAAAATATGGGCATGAAATTAAAATATGATAAACAGTGAATGGTTCATCACACGTTTCACACCAAAGATTTAATTCGTTTAGAAACAAATGTCTATGTGTGAAACGTGTGTGTCCGATACAAAGGCAAGTTAGTCTTACATCAGCACTTCGTATCGGTAAAACTGTTAATGAGGTGATGTATGGAAACCTCACCACTCGATATTAATTCAAAATTATAAAACATTTAATAAAACTAAATACATAAAATAGTTGGAGCAGAACAGGGTCCCTCAATATTGTAATGTGCTTATATACGTGTCTTTATCATCAATGTCCTATATTCATTTTGCATCTCTTTCAAACTACACAAAATTATTTTTAAAAATATTTATAAGTACACTTTTTTTCAATGAACTTAGGATATTAAAAGAAATTATAGCATACATATATTAAATAATAAAAAATTCTTCTTCAATGTTGTTAAGCTAGTAAAATGTTATTTAATAATGATGCTGTTTAATATCCATCAGGAGATAAAAACCATTCAGGTTACAATGCATGTATTATGTCTATAAATTATAATTATTAAGTAAGTTATTTTTTATACATAAAATATATTCAATTTAATTGTTTTAAGAACTAATTACATAATCCTAAAAATCTTCAAGTATAATATAACTGAAAACTATAATGAAATTTAACCAGTATGTAGTGCCTGTATGAATTTAATATAATTTATTTAATTTCACCAAATTAATACTTTTGTAATCTTTTATAATAATTTTGATGTCCATTCCTTTTTTCGTTTATTTTGTTTTATTTGTGATTAAAATCTGGTTTGTTGTCTTTCATCTATTTTGCCTTTATTGAAGTTTTAAGCAACTCCCACAAAAAATGTAGGTTAAAACTTTTTAAAAGTAAAAGTTTAAATATATATATGAACTACTCAAACTATACAATAAAATATCATGATATAAATGAAAATTTACCATTGAAGCACTAGTTTCATCAACAGATGCCAAATTTGGAGCTGCACATGATGGGAATCCATTTGTAGACTTCTTTCCTAGTGCTTTAACAGTTCGTATAGGATTAAGCTTTGCAAAATGAGAAGTAACATTGCTTAGTGCCCTAGATCCAACAGTTTTTAAAGAGTTTAACTGACCTTCAGATATATTTCTTGGCATAGATGAAAATGATGGGAGCTCTAAATGAAAACCGTGATTAGTATTAGGTCCATGATGATTTCGATTACTTCGGAAAACACCTGCTCGAACCCCTGCTTGTGATAATGGCATTTTACTTTTTCGCCTCTCTAGTTTACCTTCAAATATGGGAACATTTAATTCCTTTACACAAAGAGCTACTTTGAATGTTTCACAAATGGCTTTTAGAGATTCTAAAAAAATATCAAAATTTTAGTACAATAACATTTAATGTAACAAAAAATTTTACATTTCATAAGAAAAAAATTTAAATTATAAAACCAAAATTATAATTTTGATATGATCATAGTTTTAAAATAAAATAGTATCAAAAAAGATATAAATATTAAGAAGCGTTTAGAATTTTAGATAATTTACATTCAATGTTAACTCTGTAATGATATTGATTACGGTTTTTGATTGATTGCAAATTACAAATATTAAAGATAAATTTAGTTGAATATTTATTAAAGAATTGCCAAGTAAAGAGAAACTGTGTTTCGAAATTATTGATTCCTGTTTATCAAATAATTTGTGATTAAAATTTACATCAATGTTTGTACATATAAAGAATTATAACATGAAAAAGAGAGTTTTAAATTTCATTGTAATAATATAGAACAATAAACCCACACTGGAAATTTTCTTTTAAAGTTAAATGGAAAAATTAAATGCTAATAAATTCTGATCATTAAATATTTGTAAAACATACCTATTAGATAAATAATGATCTAGTCATACTATTTAATTTAATGACATGCAAAAAAATATAGATTATAAAAAATTTACACACATGAATTACTTCTAGTTTATAAACGTTTACTGTTACTCACATAATTAAAAATCAATTGATTTTCTGATAAAACACTTTTTACTACACAAATTAATATAAAATATTGTGTTACTAAAATATTTTATATTTTGATAGAAGTACTTATAAAAACATGTGAAGAAAAAGAAAATTTTATTGAAATCACAAATTATAAAACTTTTATTTATTTTTTTCTGCTTCACACATATTACCTTCTATTATTTTCCTCATCATAATTTAAACTCAAGTACCAGAAAAACACAGGGGAAAAATAGGATAAAACACACTTCATATAATGCAAAAGAACAGCAACACAATTTGGTATATACTTGGTTAATATGTGATATATTGTGAAGGCAATTAACTCCATGAAATCGTTTCTTCCTGCAGTCAACAAGTATGGGTCTATGACTGCAGAAGCTAATATCAACAATGAACCTTTCACATGATGACATGTTGAGACATTTAGACAACAGTAATCTGTAGAGGTTTGCATGACTGACTATCTTGTTTAATAATTCTTGTCAGTTATCAGCGATCCCATTCTTACAAAGGCTTTTTTTGGGTGCACAACTGTCTGTGATTTGGTGTTTTACTCAAAGATGAAATTCATGGTATACATGCAAAATAGACAAAAGAGAAAATTTTTGTTGGAACCTTAAAGATGCTAAGTGTTGTATTCTATACACCATCTATAATGCCACATTTAAAACATTTCCATTTTGATAACCAGGCATTTCAACAGCAATGATTGATCAAACAATTTTACTAGAAACCTATTTATAAGATCTATCTACTGCATAAAATCAATATCTAGTTGCATACGCAGGTTGACCTAGAGTACTTTTCTGTAAGTTAAAATCTTTAAGTTATTTAAATTTTCTAAATACAACAAGTGAGCAGTATCAAAGTCATCCATAAAATAAAAACTGCAATTGTTATAATACTTTACACAATTTAATACATTATTAAAATATGAAAAAAAACTAGATACGTAATTTTCATAAAACATTTTTATTAGACATGCATTTTTACATTATGAACTTTCATACAAATTGAAAGAATTATTTCTCAACACAAAAATATGCCCCATTTGCATTAATTACTTAACCTTATATTTTGTTGAAAATAAAAATACCTGCTGCTTCTTCCTCACTACAGATAGGCACAGCCATATTGTTGAAAAATCGTGTGTTGGTGGATCGGAACATATGAAAGTATCCAGATTGTCCATAAACACAATAATGCAAACGAAGGCAATAATGTTTCGACTTAAAAACACCAGGTTCCGGACCTTAAAAAGTATTACTTTAGATTAATTTAAAGATTTAAACATTTCAATACAAAATAAATTTTAAAAAAATTAATTAATAAAATATTTCATTCTCTAAATTATATGAATGATAAAAAAATCTAATTTCATTCATGAAAAGAATAAAAATTACAATTTTTTTAATAAAAAAGTTTTTAGTTATAAGGTGAGAACATATTACTTTTGATGCACATATCCTTTATAAAAAATTTCAGCTACTTTTGGTTTCGTACTTTACAAAACATTAAAAAAAAAAGTTAATTCATAAATTTTATTCATAAGCAAAAAACTCAACTTCATAATTTCTTCTTGAATTTGAAGCTAAATATTTTAATTACATACACTCCTGAGAATATAAAAAAATAAGAAATTTTTTCTTAGTTCATATTTTTTTTTTAAATAGAAGGGTATATTTTTATTGATAATTTCAATAGTAATTTACAAGATAATTTAATAAAATGTCAGTAGCAATATATAAAACATAAAAGCATGTTTTGTAGTACAATCTGGAAAACATAATCAGGATAAGAAGTATTTATTTGATTTTTAATATTTTTAAAGTAAAGAGTACAATTTTATAGATTATTTATTATAATATCAGTTTACAAGACTATCTAACAAAATGTTAATTCTTATTGCAGTACATTTGCACATATTTACACAGCAGAATATATTTTATGTGCATAGTTAAATACATTTGTACGCATTTTTTGCATTTATATTCCATTCAAGATTATTTTTCTTCATAAATTAACAATAGTATATAAGTATTATTGCACTACATTGGGATCAATAATAGACATCAGTTAATGAAAGTGAAAATAATATCTAAGCTCTCATATTATTTGGAAAAAAGTCTATGTGAAATTTTAAAATACAAAATAGTTTTAATAACACATGATAATTTAATTTTCTATAACTGTTCGCCATACTTTGGACTTGGCTCTCTTAAGGTTTTAAGCTTTATTTCCTATATATTTGAATAAAGATATCTTTTTTTACCGTCTTAAAAATAGATTCAGATAGGTCACTCTTCATATGTTTTTAAATATAAAATGCTTTCTTTTTTATTTTATCTGATATTGATGAGAACAGGTTTCAGATATATAGAAATGTCTAGTCAGGCTATTCAAATGTTTTATGAGTTATTACAAAATGAATGACTTTCTGCTTGATACCAGCTACACATAGAATGATGGCAGAACTATGCCCATAGCTGCTACAAGTAAAATTCTTTAACTACATTTTATCACTGAGTTCCAAAGAGTTCCACAAAGGCCATTTTTACATGGAATGCTTTTCACAAAAGCTCTATTATCAGATAAAATAAGAAAATTTTGCATACACTTGTTGAGTATCCAAATAGAAATGCCTTAAAAGTCAGCACAAACTTTTCATTTAAAACCATCATACTTCATACATATATATATATATTAGCATTGACAACATTGCAAAATATTTTTTATTCTGTCATACAATCATTAAATACATGTTATTGAGAAAAAAACCCCATCAAACTATTTTATTAAATATCAGATTTCTTTTTCCATCCTGAAGCATATCCTACAGAAATAGAGTTCTGTTGTTTCCAATGTGTGAAAGAGTACTGCTTTTAAGCTCACCTTAGAAACACCAAACTTTGCTTATGTTACATGAGACTCAGATGATTTTTCTGGTGAATAGTAGTCCATGTTTAATTCACTGTCATGACTAACAAACAGATAGGAGTCATTGTCAGCAAAAATATATTTAAAGGGTGACTGTGGTATAGCAAACATTTCACTAAAGCAGACCAATTGTGATATATAGGGGTACTTAATACCCCTATACTTTTTAAAATTAATTTCTTGTGATGTAGAAGTTTTACATAAAGACATCAATTTATTACAAGATTTTGAACTTTCATATTAGCCAGTGGTATTACAAAATGAAAAAATATCGAAATTACTTTTTCCATTCTCCATTCTGGAAATCAGCTAATACAATAACAACAAAAGTATGGTGCCAACTGATTATACTGTTCACCAACTTCATATGCAAAACTAGGCACTTTTTATCACTGGAGTCACATTTTCTCTGCGATAAATATTTAGAGAACACAACACAAATGTAACAGAAAATATGATTGGAATTGATAAACATATGAGGATTAATAAAATCCTTTGTTGGTCTTGTAAATGCTATATTACAGTATTTAAAATAAACAACAAAATTTTTGTCAAATAATTTCCTAAAGTCATTGCATAGGAGACTATATGTATTGCATAATTTTCCTATATATAATCTGAAGATTATGTGTGTTGTTTATACACACACTGCCACTGGCTATCTCATAAAAAACATTGTCTATCACAAAAGTTTACAATAAAGTTTTGAAAGAAATACCATTCATGTTTTATAAAATAAATAACAGGCGGTGCCACAACTTGGATGACTTGTTTTAGCTACAATTAGTTTTATCCAATTATGTTCAAGAAGAATTTGATATGTTGGAAAGATATTACAGTTACTATTGGTTACCCTCATGTTGCATTTTGTCTTGACGTGAGCTGTTTCAATCAGAAAATATCCAACTTTGTATTTTGTAATGTAGAAACGAAAACGTATAAGCTATATAGCTGATGACAAATATTTTTATGTAAAATGTAAAACAATAGCATGCACAGTACAAAATAAATAATTTATACAATTCGCAGTATGAAAATAATTCAATTCTTTCATTTAATTATTAACTAAACAAATATATCGTATTTCTAAAATAAGTCTAACTTCTTTTAAAACTTATCAAAAACTAAAAATTGATACATTTTCCTAGAATCTTCTTGGAATTATTGACATTAATGTTCGATCTGGGGCTTTCATCTGTTTATCGCCCTTTGTGATGAGATGGATCCAAATGGGATCAAATGAGATGTTTTTCATGATAAATGTTTTTTCTATACAATGTATTATATATTCTTACTCATACTGCGCGTTTTTATTTTTATATGACACAGCATTATTAGGATTATATATTTTCAAATATATGCTGAAAAAATTGCCACATTGGATTATGCAGATCCTTTTTGCAGTTTCTTTCAAAATTCATATTAATGTAACATCAAATATGGTATTTAGATTTTGTAAAATATACAATCTATTGATAAAAAAAATTATTCACATTTTCAAAGGAGCAAAGTAAAAATTTAAATTTCTTAACTTTGTAAATGTAACATACTCACCTAATTCAATTCGTTCTAAATCCTCTAACAGAACATGTTGGTACTTAATAATTCGATCTGTTTGGTCATCATACCTACAAAAATAAATACTTATGAGAATTTATATAAGTTTATACTGTGAACTATCTAAGTTATGCATAATAGTTATCAATTATTTGTATTCTCACAACAATTTATTAACACATATTTCCAATTTATAAAGCATTTAAGAAGAATTTTCAGCTTTATATTACAAGGCATGAAAAATATATTTCCTACATCAAAACCAATTTCAAATGCAAAAATTTTGAAAGTTTAAAATATTTCCATAACTGAAAAAATATATATAAAATAATAGATCATAAGTCAATTATGATAATACAGGATAGTTTTGCTGAACAATCTTTATATAGAAACTTTATTAACATTGAATTTAGAAAAATTATTTTTCTAAAAATGAATTATTTTGTAATTGCATGAATAACTGAAATAAAATAAAAGTATTTTTAAGATAAAGAAAAGTAGAAAAAGATGTAAGTGTTTACACAATTTTGTGACAGTCAACAGATACAAAAATAAATTAGATCAATGGTATAATGAACTTAAAATTATGTACAGAAAAAGTAATGATTTGTATGCTTAAAATGTTAAATATATCTTAAACTTTAATGCATTATAAATGCTTTTAAAAGGCAATTTAATGGAACTTTATTTTTGCTTACAAATATTTTTGATTACTATTTTATTTTTACTTACTTACTTAATATAAGTATCTTAAGGCGGATAACATGTTTAGAATAATATCTTTCATGACACATTATAGAATTTTAATAAGTTTTCTTAATCACAAAAATCATTATTAAACTACAATAAATTATTTTCATTACATAATATTCACTGCTTATATTATTACAAAGAAATTGCAAGAAACACTTATGTATCAATTGTGCAATTCAATCATCGATGGTTTTAATATTGATTGCATTTAATTTAATAAGACCACTAATTTTTAATATAATTTTCCCTAAACTGAGTGAGTTTTGGAAGTTTTCAACAAAAATAGCAGCTAAAAAATTCCAGAAAATCATATCATCAATCACATGATATACACATACAAAGGCCCACATATTTCTGCTAAATAAAACCAGAATTCAAGCCCTTCTTAGCTTTTTATGAAGTGATTAAATAAAATGGCAATTCATTTTTAGCAACAAATTAAAACAACAATAACAGAATTATTTTAACAAGCAGAAGTGTTAATTATTTTGAAATCAAAAGAAAATGTTTTATTATATCACATCATTTATGGATATAAGATAGGACAACATTTTTCATGATAAAATGTCTCATGTTCATTCATGTAAAATAGGAATGAGTGTGATAAGTCATTTATAATCGGTAAAGATATTGAAGGTAATTTAATACTAGAATATAACATATTCTAATTTAAGAAAATTAATAAGTCTAAAATATGCAATATATTTTAATTTAATACACTATTCTAATTTAGTAAAATTAGATAACTGAAATAGATAGTAGTTAACAGCATAGTATTTTATATATTTAAAAATATTATAAAATTGCATCAAATTAAAAAAGGAAGTTAAAAAAACATGACTACAACTGACTTAAGTATTACATTTTTAAAAATATATTCAGATTAAATTTAAAAAAGAATGCACAATCTCTAAGTAATATAAGATAGTCAGTTTAATAAAAAGAAAAAATATATAATAGTATTTGTTTAAAAAATGTTAAAGAAAAATAAAGGTAAAAATTATGGTAAAATATTTAGCATTTAAAATCAAAATAATTACTATAGTTTATTCTTTAATATAATATGAATATAAGTATAAAAAATCAGAAACCAATCAATAAGTATTACAATTTTACAAAATTTGAATCAACTACTGATATGTAATAATATACGTTTGCTTTGTAAACATTTAAATTAAGCCAAATTCTTCATTTTTCTTATAAATGAAAATTGAATTTTATGAACAGATATACTGTAATTGATATTACAAGCAGATGATAATTTTTATAGGAATTTGAATAACTATACAATAATACTTACTCAGCAACAAAATAAGAATCTTTAGTAAGAATTAAGATTGCATCCATATCTTGTTTATCAGGATCACCCGTCCTAAAAATAGAGGAAAATATTCTCAAACAACGTCCTCCTTTATTTTATTTTAAGGTTAAGTTTCAATCACATATGAAAACAAATTTTTAGTTAAGTCAACAGGAGTCATACACAAATTATTATTTTTCAAATAAATTCTGAAATATAATAGTATAATTTCCAAAATATAAAAAAATAAATATATAAAAAATTATAAAAGTAACACTTTTAATTTAAGTCAAATTGATAATTTAATGTTAAGTCATTTTGATACTATCATGTCAATTGACATAAACAAATACACATGACATATTTTTACTTTTGTTTGTACAGTGAGATATGTCATTAAACTATCAATAGCTTGATAATCTAAGATATTCTGTACACTTGAATAAGTTTGTTTCATTTTAATTTATTCTTGGTAAGAACATATTTTAAGCAATATAAGAATATTAAAATGATTATCAAAGTAATCCATCAATTACATCACTAAAAAGCTGACTAATTTTGAAGAAATAATACTAGAAATTAATTCCTTCAGCATGCAAGTAATATATATATATAGCTTATCTAATTTAATTTTACATATTTAAAAGATTAATGGTTACATTCTTTTAATATAAAATTAATCCAAACATACAGTGATCAATAATCAAGTTCAATAAGATTACAATGCTGAGGAATATATATATATATATATATATATATATATATATATATATATATATATATATATATATATATATATATATATATAACTTACACAGGATCAGCATCAATTAATGCCCATCCACCTAAAACCACTTCAGTTTCAGGTATCAATATTTTTTTACAGTCTTCTATTAATTGTTTGACACGTTCATGGTGTTCTTGCTCATTTATTTCAATTTCAGTTTCAGCTTCTTCTCGTTCAGGAGTAACAGCATTTATATCTTCAGTAACAGGATTACCCATCATTAAATCAATTGTCGCTTGACGGAAGGCGTCCTTAAATCGATTGACATAGTACCTAAATTGTATAAGTTCCATTTCTTTATAAAATAATAATCAATATGATCTTAATATCATTAATTATTACACCTTCATCAATTAAAATAGCCTACTATAATTGAAATAAAAAAAATTTCTTACTTTGAAGATAAATGTATTGAAAATGTGATGATTTTGAAATCAACCATTTACAAATAAAAGAAGATAAAAATTTTGTAAAATATATATATATCAACTCAAAAAATATTATTTTGACAAAATTAAAAAAATTAACAGCTATAGTTTTTTTTTTTTATAAAACATTGGTTAATTTTTATTTTATTCATAAATTTTAGTTTAAAAAATAAAGCATGGTTTTTTTTTTATTTCCTTTAAAATAAAGGAAATGCAAAAAAAGTATTTAAATTACTTCCTATAATCTAAACTAATATAGAATCTTGGCACACTTTATAAATTGCCTATTTCTGAACTTAAAATAATATATAAAACATATTTTAATCTATTACCATATATATTTAAAATGAATCATCTTAAATAAAATATCGTTAAATAAAACAGATAAGAATGTGCAAATTAAATAAATATAATTTAAGGTGCAGAGTATTTAATTTTAATTACATTAAATTATTTTAAATGCGCAATCAATATAAATAAGCTAAAAAACTGAATAATTTTATCATCGATTTTATTTTCCTTTCATTTTAATCATCTATCTATACTTCTTAGAGGAAAAGGAATTGGAGTCTAAAATTTAAGAGATGCAAATAAGAAACAGAAAGAAATAACTTAAATTTAATTATAAAACTTAATATTAAATCCTAATTAATAGATATAAAAATATCATATTTTAATGTATATAATCTGCAATGGTATATTATCTGCAAGACCTATTTTTTCAGAAAAAGAAAAAAAGCATTGCATAATCCCCAGCGTTGTATAATCCATGGCAATTTTTTGGTTAAAAGTTTAAAATATATACTGCTGATAATGTGGTGTCACATAAAATAAAAAATAAACACACAGTATGATTAAAAATATAATAAATCATACTAGAAATACATTTATTATGAAAAACATTTGATTGGATCCAATTTAGATCCATCTCATTGCAAAATGTGATAAACTGAGATAAAAACACCAAAATGAGTATCAAACATGATAATTCCAAGAAGATTTTAGTAAAATTTATCATTTTTAGTTATTAGCAACTTTCAAAACATGGTATTTTAAAAATATTTTTTTGTTAATAATTAAATGAAAGAAATGGATTATTTTTGAAGTCTGCATTATGTTAACATTTATAACCTTTTCTTTATAATTCACTTTCTCTATAGCTTTCAGTTTAAAATTTGCTGCATAACTTATATGATTTCATTTCCACATGACGACAAATGAGCTTGAATAATTTCAGAATTAAACAGCTCAAACCAAATCAAAATGACATACAAAATAGTGATAACTTATTGAAACTGTAATATCTTTCTGAAGAATCAAATTCGTTCTTCAATGTAACTAAACAAAACTTATACCTGAAATAAATCAGCTGAGTCACAGTGCCATCCATTATAAATCTTATAAAATGTAAATAGCACAGTTTTGAAAACTTTATTGTGTATTTTTCTGATGGAGACTATTATTTTATCAGATTATCAGAGATGGAGTATAATTCGCACAACAAAATTCGAAATTGTCTTATCCGCTGATTATATACAAATAAATACAGTAATATTCACTGAAAAATAATTATGTATTAATATTCCCTAAAAAAATAAAAATCATGATTTCACTGGAAATCCTAAAGTTAAGGAATCATACAAAATCTTGAAATGATTAATTCTGAATAAAATAGATCATTTAAAATTCCTTAAAATATGTTACAACTCACCCAAATCTTTTTATTTGAAAATATTTTTAACAAATAAGCATATCAATTAAAAGATAAAATTAAATTAGTACCTATTTGCAGAATGATAGCCATCTTTCATCATACCAGCTATCCTGCGTTCACCAGTTCTCGTATAATCACCCTTAAAAAAATACTTTTAATTTACAGCTCAAAAATATTACATAAATCTAATGTAATACAATCATGCTGATTAAAAATATCATATTGTTTAACTAAAGATACTATGAAAAATGTAAATCAGATAAAAAAAGAAGAAATTAATAATTATTTTTAAAACATAAAAGTTCCTCTAGATCAGGTTTAAATCAATGCAAGGCAATTAATGAATGCAAATATTTCTCATGTTTGTATAGTATATATATATATATATATGTGTGATAAAGAAACACACTTTTAAAAAAGAAATACACTTTTAAATTTGTAGACAAGCTGAAAGAATTAGTACCTTTTCATAACAAACAGTTACATTTAAAAAAATTAGATTCAAATTGAAAATGATTGACAGATTACTACTTTTAAAGTTTAATACTACCCATTGATAATTGATTCACTGATCCATTATCAATGGGTGAAACATAAAATATCAGTGATAAAAATAATCTTGGATAATGTTAAATAAATTGTATTTGTATATAAACAAAAACATTTGTATAAAGTTTTATACAGTAAGACTTTTCAAATCGCCATTTTTTTTTAATTACAAATTATAAAAACTGATGCAGATCAACCGTAAATTAAGGGAAAACGATATCAAATTACTTAATTGCAGTAAAATGTAAAGAAAAAAGTAGATACCTTAAGAGCTACTGTTCCAGCATATTGTCGACTAATAATATCCCCATTGTTGGCCCACAGCATTTGAAAAATTCTTCTACATCCTGACGGTAACACACCTTCAGGTGGTAATAGCCCCAATTTATTGAACTACAATTAAATATAAAATACAATTATAATATACATAATGATTATTAATTTCAATAAAGTTTCATTTCAAAGAAAATCTGTATTCATAAAAACTTTGATCTCAATATCATAGGATTTAAACAGATTTTTATTATCTATAAAAATATAAAGAATATTTGCTCAAAAAATATTTTTAAATTAAGGGATTAATTGAGTCTTAATTTGCACATAATAATTATATAGAAATACAAAAAGGAAATTTTATTAAAATAAATTAAGTAAAAAATAATATTAAGTAGTTTAAACCTTCTAGTTTTAGTTTAATCAAATGAATTATGCATGTTACATAAAAGATAATGAAAGGAAGACAAAGCACTAATAAATATAATACACATTTTAAATCACATAAACACAAGATAAAAAATACTTTAAGGTAATATTACGATATAAAATGATACAAAATGAAAAAAAAAAAAAAAAAGAAACTAGTTGTGTAAGATTTAATTAAAATTCTGACATTTTGTTAAAACTAACATTTAAGACATTTAATTAAATTAAAATTCTGATAATGAATGAAACAAATATTAAAACCAGACATTTTCAAGTTGATTAAAATATCTGAGGGTTTTTCTTACTTTCTGTATATGTGAAAAACAGGGAAAACTGCTAGTTTTCCATAGAATAAGACATTATTTTTCCAGTTTCAGTTTGCCTCCAAAAAATAAACTTTAGGAATTAACTACATTTCCTGATAAGCTAGATAATTTATCTTAAAGTAATGAAAAAACTTTAGGGAATCATCAAAAGAAATATTTAGACTCTGAAATTTCACAGCAAAATCTTTATTAAGGAGATATTATAATAATCATGAATCTACGCTAATCACTTATATCATGGATGGCAAACTCTGCATGCTCTTGTTGTTGTTGTTACACCAGCATGCTTCCCTGTACCTAGGCCTGAGTTAACAGAAAGTCAAAATCACAATCACATTTTTATTTAAAAGCTTATATTACATATGTTGTAAAAATCCATAAAAACCTTAAGGACTTTATTTCAACAGTAAGAATTCAAATTTTATGAAATTTTGGACAGCAAATAATTTTTTGATCTAACCAATATGATTATCAGATATAATAGGTTGTGATGAACATATGTTTGTAAGCAAATGTCTTCTACTGTGAACATAATAAAATCACAATATTCTTCAAGATAATTTAATATGCATCTAAAAACCCCTCCATAAATTTTTTTAGCATCTCAAAGAACTAATATGGACACTTGGTATAAAAATTACAAATTCAAAAGTTACATTAATTAAGCACTGATTAATTAATATAATTATTTAAAATTAAATAATTCAAGTTAATAATTAATCCAATATTGAAGTTTTTCATTGTAAGACATATTTTCTGATAAAATAATAACACCTAAATGAGAAAATATTAAAATGGACTTCGGCAAGCTTGAAAATTACTTTATTAATTTTTTCCAATTTAACTAATCCACAAATTAAATTAACTGTTATTTTTAAAGTATACTAATTATATTAGTTTATTAACTTCCACAAACAAATTTTTCCGCCTAAATGTTAGAAATATAGAAATAAGCTTCATAAGGATATTTATATGCAATTTGCCCCCATCATTTGTTATAAAAGTGTTTTTATATTTATTAATCAGACTGTTTTTAAGCTCATGCGCTGTGCATTTGCAATCTTGTAGAAAAACCTCTAAAATAATAGAATAAAATAGAAATAAGCTTTAATTTTAAAAAAATTATAAACTTCCTTTCTTATAATTGTTCCTAATTAATTAAAGTATATTTGATTTAAGGATGGACAACAAAGTGGAACATGAAAATTCATATTTCTACTATAACCCTTGACAACAGACTTATTTTAGTCCTTAGATTTTCTTCTATGAAATGAAGGAATATTGGCAAAGAAGTGCAAAATATCATCAAAATCTCTTAAATTAATCAGTAAAGAAAATTATCACATGGTTTAAATCTTTGTTAATTTTTATTCATTTGTTGTTTTGAATTTTTTTAGTACTTCTTTTGGTTTTGAAATATCTTTTTGTAATTTTTCATTAGTTTATTTATTTCTTATTTTGATTTATCCATCATCTGTATCATTACATTAACACAGTAAACAAAAAATAAATAAATAAATAATTCCATATGTGAAGAAAGTAAATCAACAGATTTATCAGAAATATTTTCATTAAATAGAAAATTTTGGTTCTTAATAAAATTTCATTGTTACCAACATGACATTAGAGAAAATTTGTTTCTAATAAAATCACAATTCTTTTTACTATATGCCAGACTACAAGGTTCAATGATCTTTCTTAAATTTCAGTACAAATATTTGTAATTAAAATGTTGAATGCAAATTTTTTGTAAATTAGCAAAAAGCATCAACATTTTCAATTTGAAATTTCAGAATTATTTGTCTGACAAAAAGTACAGAGTGTGAATAACTAAATGACTCAACTCTCTCTACATACTCTTTCTAATACATAATACATTTTTGGGAAAAATTCTAAACATAAACGTTATTTTTCTTAAATTTCAAACTTTATCAAGATTAATTCACTTCATTAAAACTATCATTTAATTAAACTAATGGTTATGATTTCAACTTTATATCCCAATAGAAATTATGCATATTACAATGTTATTGAAAAAATATATTTTTTAATCTGCATCATTAAAATGATTGCTAATAATTTAATGTTATTCTCGTATGATACAAAAATGTTTCTTGGGGAGAATAAAATAAAAATCGCTGAAGATATAGACAACAGTAGGGGGATAAAATGAATGAAAAATTTTTATAATAGAAAGTATATAGATCATCATTGATTGAAAGTCAAGAATGTTTGCGTACTATTGTATGATAAAATTACAACTAATGTCCTTTTGGAAGAATGAAGTAGATCGGGCAATTGATTGTTGTTGCACCATATAACTTTACATATATTTAAGTTATCATAAAAGGAGATTTCAATCATATTACCTGAATATCCATTACAGTTTTTGCCAGAGCTGTTTGAACAATGTTTGTTCGATCCAAACAATCAACACAATTCACACGAAATACTCCACGCTGATCACAAATGAGTCCTTCACTATCAGTCCTAAAATAACATCTATTGTAAGTAAAAGCAATAATGTAAATGTGAACACATTTTAATATACGAATTTTTAAAGTGAGATTAGTTTCATTAAAAAATAAATAAATTCGATGAAAATACTTAGAGAAATTTAATAGATACATATATTTGTATACTTATGGCAGTTATAATTACAAGTATTTTAACACATTTTGATTAACGTTAACTATTTGGATACCCCAATCTCTTCTAAATGAACTAACTTTCTGAATGAGATTATGCATAGTATCTTGACTCATTAGTGAGTAGAACAAGGCACTAATCTGGATTTGTCCAAGAATGGTGTATGTAGTTCTAAGATAGACTGTCCAGTAAAACTATATGAGGAAAAAATGCAACAGTAGTCTGAGCATAAAGGCCATCTTAACAAGCAGTTAAAGTACAATTTGAAACAATAACATTATTCTGGATGCAGCAGCCAACCAAGCCTAGTTTGATAGCAGACCAGTAATCATATCTTTACTCCAATATGTATTTAAAGCCCCACAGAGATCCTCTAAAGGTGTTATGATTCTTAAACTACCTTACACTGCCCACCAAGTAAACACATCTGATATCAGCAGTGTTGCTATAATGAGAAATCACTTAAAACAATATTAGTTCACAACAAGAGATTCCCGCTAGAGACTGTTTAGCTTCCAGCCTGGCAATAACTTTTCTGTACAATTCAATGTTTAAATGAATTTGTGTTGTCATTATCACAGCAATCAGAGCAGAAGGAGTCATTTTCTTTAAACAATGAAACTCTACATACATAAATTAGGTCATTTAAAAAAATTAGGCTTTTAAAACACTAAATTTGAATTAGAGAATTTAAAAGATATAAAAATTTTAAAATTACATTTTCATACTTTCTTTTCTTTTTTTTTTAAAACAACCTTAAACACAATTATACAGACATCATAGGCGTATATTTACATAATTTCTTAAACTTGTTAATCTTTAAATGAGTACATAAGTTTTTATATATATATATATATATATATATATATATATATATATATATATATATATATATATATATTAAAAACTTATTTTATTCCCATTAATATTGAAAATTAAGTTAAGGAGAACTTCTATTAAAATGTTTCATAATATTTAAAATTAAAAAAAATAGTTCTTAATACATACATATGTGTAAAATTAATATAAAAGATAAATATTTAATATAAAATTTAATCATAAAAATGACTTGATTGTACTTGAAATATCGATTCTAACTAGAATGTGTATGAAATATTAATAAAATAGGCAAGTGTCAAAAATTATACTAAATGTTTAAGAAACAATGGATGGTTTCAAGAAAGAAAATGATGAAATCTTTTATCTTATACAGAATTTATCACTATATTTCTTTATATATTGCTTTTGTATATAATTAATTAAAAATTTTGAGAGTAAAATAAAATCAGTCACTTTATTTTTATATAATATTTTTATAAATGCTCGTAAAAATAGTCACATTTAAAACCAATGTTAAATACACATTTTATATGTTAAGGAACAGTGATATGAAAGATTTTTGAACTAAAAAATATATAATTGTAGCAACAGTAAACATACCAACAATAACGCATATCACGAATGATATCTTGAATACTTTCAATCAGAACAGACACATTTTCAAATTTCATACCTCGACTATGAAAAGAAAATGAGTACATAATTTACTAAAATATACTAAATAAAAAAAATTAAACTGCACTAAAAATTCCCTTTCAATTGTATTTAGTACGATAGAAATTAGTAAGCATATAAATGAAGCAATAAGTTTCCTACATTAACAGAATTTAGGAAAATATTTTATAATTTATTAAACAATTAAAATCTAAAACAATTTATTATAAATTATCAGAACTATAATTTATATTTTATTTATTAAATTAACTTTATCTTATTTTGAACAAATAAAAAATGTGAAGGTTTTTATTACAACATTTAAATAACAACTATTTTAATAAAATCAGCAAATTTTAATAAATTATAATTTTAGCACTTGAAATATAAATTATCTGTAAATTCAGTAGTTAAAAAATGATTAATAGAAAAACAAAAATAGATAGTATAAGAGATGAAACAATGTTGATAAATACATTTATATTTCAAACAGCTCTATTTGCAAGCGTATAGTTGAGTAATAAAGATTCTTGAAAATCATTTTCTGCTTAGTTCATGAAATATTTGCTAAACAGAATATTTATATATTGATTTACATTAAAAATTACACAAAATTTGAATAAAATGATCATAAAAGAAAAAATGAGAGTATAAAAATTAAATTAGTTTCATATTCTAATTTAATTTTTTATGCTCTCATAAAAATTTAAAAAATTACACCTTTGTATTAATGATAAAACAAATAGAAACACTTCATGCTCTTTCACAAATGCTGATTTTTTAAAAACAATATTTCTTTTCTGAATATCAAACCAATATCATTTTAAGAAAGAAAAAGATTCTGAAGAAATTCCATCAAATAAAATTCAGTGAAAATATTCTTGATAATAAAAAGTATTTTGACACAAATATGTATTTCTAATTTATAAATATATTAATATTTTCTTAATTTTATATTATATGCTTTCTTCATCTACTTTTTAAAAGAAAACTGTGTGCTTCCAACTGAAATCTTTGTTTTCTTCAATAAAAGTGTATGTCTTATAATTATTGTTCAATTCTTTTTCTGTTATAAGAAACTGTTATAAACTAATTATATTGAAATTATAAAACCGGAAAATTAAAAAATATGATCATTACTTGCAGATGATTTCTTACATGTTTTTTATCAATCTATATTTTCTTATACCCCTTTAATTTATATTGCTTGATTAAAAATTAACAATGAACACAGAAAATATCCCTAAATTAAATATACTAAGAACTTTACAGGAAAAGTTTATTTAAACATTAAAAACAATAAAGCCCAGTTAAATTTCAGCACATCTTTAAAAAAAAAAAAAACTGCATGGTTAATTTTATTGGAAATTAAATATTTAGAAATTTTCACAAGCAAACCAAATTCTCCACATACATCTAATGCCAAAGTCGTGATTTGTAATACAACATTATGCAAAGTTAATCCAAGGATCAATTAAGCATTATCTATTACAAAATATTAAAAATTATCAAGAAAAATACTTTTTGAAAAAACTCTTATCAGTAGAAAGTACACACCTTTCAATGAATGCCAAAATTAAATTTACAGTAATGGTGTTATTGCAAATATCTAATGAAATGTTTTAAAGGAATCGAACAGAATAGATAAGATAGGTAAATTTAACAGCAACAAACAGGTAAAAAAAGTAAAATTAAATTAATCATATCTTTCTTAGGAAATGTATTTTTTGCTTTTTAAAATATTCTATGATATTAAATTCTACAAAATTTCCAAAATTTATATTCACACTACTAATTTATAATTATTGTAAACAGTATATTGAGTACAATATATTATGCACAATATATTATCCCCTTACATGTATTAAATAATTAATTAAACAATACTTTTGGATAAATAATTTTAACATTAAATTAAGTAAATTACAATTTTCAGTTGAATTCTCTATTTTTGAAATAGTTTCCATTATTTTTAGAACACAAAATAAAATTGTTTTAAAAATGAATTAAAATACAGGATTTGGATTTTAAATTCTGCCCATTCTCATATATGAATAAAATATTCAACAATATTCTGTAACAGTTATTATAGAAAATAATAGAAGTTTATAAAATCTGTACATACACATAAATACGGATTAAATAAAAGTTTAGCATAACTACAAATAATAGAAAGCAATTATTAATATCAATTCTTAAATTTCCAAATTTGTTTCTATTTAATATATATTTCATTTGTAATATATAAATGATATTTAAAAATAAATACCGTTTTAAATTTTTATATACAATAAATTAGTAAACAGCTGATTATACATTACATATAAGCAAAAATAATATTTTATCAATGTTTTTCAGAGTAATATTTTTTATGATCAAGCTAAATTTTGAACTCTCAAGCATTATTTTTGAGGTAAGACTCTTATTTAATATAATAAACATATTATTTTGTAATGGCAATAATATATATTTCATAACATATATTAAATGAAGTATGAGGCAATGCTTTATAAAGGGTATTAATGCTCACCAATATTCATGAAAATCAAAGCTAACATAAATCAGGTCAGGACAGCTAAATTCTAAGATGTGTTTTAAATAGGCATCATTAATTATCTTTTCTTTTCCACTCTGCTCCATTAAATTGATTATTATTTGAGAATTATAAATATTTAATTCCTCAGCAAAATGTTTTTCAAATGCTACTTGTGTTTCTTCTTCTCCTGTAACAGATACAATATAATATAAATTGTATAAATAGTTTAGAGCAAAACTGGAAATATTTATAGCATAGCTCAGTCTTAGCATGTTTTTAACAAGAAAAATGTCAACACATTTTTACAACCTTATCCAAATTACATCTGATAACTTTGTCTAATGATAATAATTATTATTATTATTATATACCAATAACTGAAAATAAAATTTAATTTGGAAAGACTGAGTATTTTAAAATTTTAATAATAAACTTTTTTTATTAAAATACTTTCTTTTATATAAAGATATGTGCTTTTATATAAAAATAATTTCTATACATAAATGTTTTTATATAAGTCTTTTATATAAAAATAAATTAATCATTAAATTATTTTTAGTAATTTATAGTAGTCTAAAAAAATCTATAAAATAATAATTATTTTTATATAAAAGTAATATAAAATTATAATGCTTTATTATGAAAATTTAAGTATTATAAAAATAATATATATTATTTTTTATAGCATAAAAGATTTAAAAATTAAGTTAATTTATTATACATAAAATTTTAAAATTTTTTTTATATTTTACAAAAAAATAATTCTTTTTTAAGTTTTTAAAATTTTACAAAAAAAAAGTAATACAAAATATTTTTATAATATTTAAAAATTTTATACTCTTCCATTATATAAAAATATTTTTTATACTTATCTAAAGTTGAATACAAATAATTATTAAGGAGATGAAAATTTAAAAAATTTTAGTAACACATTTAAAAAACCTTTATCAAGCTGAGGTGGAGGTCTGTATTTATAACCAGGTTGACTCCAAAAGATAGGAACAGAACCTCGAACTTGCACAAATGACACAATATGAGAAGCATATTCAAATATCTGTTCTGTTTCCACATAATTAGCACATTTTCCAGACTCATCAACTCCTCTTCTCTTGTAACGAGTACCAGCTCTATGACGACTTCTACGTGATATTAAGGTCATTGTATAATTTTTACCAGTTACGTCTGGTAAAAGAACAGGAGGAGGAAAAAACTTAGAGCCTTCAGCTGAAAGAGATTCAGCATCATCTACAATATCAATCCAGCATTGTTCAATCTGTACAAAGCCTTGAATTACAGGAGTAATCCATGAATTACACAGAGGCTCCTAAGAAAAAAAGGTAAAGATTAATTTTCTTATTGAAATTAAATAATATGTTTCACACACAAATTACCATAATAAATAAAATATCTTTAAATCTTAATAAAAAATGTATTGCTTTATTATTTATTTATAAAATTTCAAATTTTCAAAAAATACTAAGTTAAAAAATTTTTAAAAAAAAGACCATTTAGGTAAAGTTAAAGCATATTATAATTTGTAATATTTCATTTGTCGAGAAAATATATAAGTTTAAATATGTGTTTTATATTGTCTAAATCTAAGTAAAAAGTTAACAAAATTTCCAATATATAAATGTATAACAATATAAAACTAATTTTAAAATATTTAAAAAATGGCTTATTATACTATTTAGCTGAAAAAGGCCAAAATAAATTTTAAATAATTGTCTCTACCATAGGACGTTTAAAAATATTATGTGTGTATGAGTGAGAGCGAATACTTTTTATGGTCAGATTATTCAAAATTGATGAATGCAATTATATAAACATATAGAAAAAATTTTAAATTAATTGAATTTTCATATGCAAAAAGATACATTTTAATATAATTAAGAATGTTTTTTCTAATCCTGTTATTGTTTTAATTCATATAAATGGAAGATTTTCCCTTGAAAGTTCAAAAGTTACCCAAACGTTTTTTTTTAATGATAAAGCAGTAATGATGAAGCAGGTATTTAGTTCTTAAATGTGATTATAAGTATTTTAAATACTTGAAGTTCAAAACTGTTTACTTTTTAAGATTCTTTTCAATTTTATTTACTTTAGTTCATGTGGTATAATATGTTTTCTCATTACTGAAAAGCATTTATTCAATTCACTAAAAATTTATAAATATTTTTATGTGAAATATTTAAATTTTAATTCAAGTTGTAACAATCAAAAAATAAATAAATAAAAGAAAGTAAGACATACATTGTACATTTACAAACTTAAAATATGCACACCATAACATCCATTATAAATTCAAAAAATCTTTATGTTACAAATCAAAATATTTATTATTATCATTTTAAAATGTTTTATGTAATTTGATTTAGAGAAAAGTAAATGAATGTGATAATTCATATAATCCATCAAATTATGAATCAGGTACTATAAATAAGAAGAATTAAATAAGAAATATTCCAAGAATTACATAATTTTTCAGAGATAAACCATTCATAATTTTTGACAATCACTAAATAATACTTAAAAAAATGATGGCTAGTCACCATAAAAACCTTACAAGTGAGTTTGAAACAGCAATATTAAAGAAAGAATATATAAATCACTGATAGAAAGGACTTTAACTGCATAAAATAGCTTTCTTATAGAATCCAGATTCAGCACAGAAACATCTGATAAAAAATCAATTGTCCTTATCTCTTATACGTAACTAAGAAATCAGTAATTTTATAGATTCGCCCTTTTTATGAGAAGCAATAAATTTTGGATACATACATATATAACAGTGTAGGTGAGCTTTAGACTATATCTTAAGATTAATTGTTTTGGAATATTCACTCATCACCTAGTGAATCATAATTTTGAACCACAGTCATGGGCTCATGGGTTCACAGTCATGGGTTTTGGGTCTTCTCTATGAACAACATAACATTGTAGAATTGAATTCTTAAATACACTAATCATTAAAATTTTTAAACTAGAAAAAAATACAAATAATAAAATGACATTGACTAGACAAGCATATTACACTAAAAATAGCTATCATATTTTCCTGTATATAATTCGCAGATTATGTATTAAAAAATTTCCAAATTTCATTGTGCATATTATATGCTACCACGGATAATCTGATAAAAAAACATTCTCCATCAGAAAAGCTTACAATAAAGTTTTGAAAATAAATGCTGTATATGTTTCATAAAACAAACAACAGATGGTGCTATAACTCTGCTGACTTATTTAATCTATAATTAGCTTTGTCTAATTATGTTCAAGAACCAATTCAGTTCATTGTAAGCATGAAACAGTTGTAAAAACAATTGCTATCATCATTTTGGATTTTGTCTTGACCTGAGTTACTTTGTTCTGAAGATATTCAAATTCTTATATCATCATGTGGAAGCAAAATCTGTTAAGTTACACAGATTTTAAACTAAAAGTTATAGAAAAGGCAAATACAAAATGGTGACAAACGTATTAAAGTACGATAAAAAGACAAAACATGCACAATACTAAAGAAAAGTGTATCCAATGCACAGTTCAAAAATAATCTATTTCTTTCATTTAATTATTAACGAAACAAATTTTATTTTTAAAAGATATGTCTAATCTCACTTTAAAAGTTAAAAAAATAAACCAAGAAGTTTTACTAGCTTCTGGGAATTTTTGCTCATGATCAATCTCGTGCTTTCATCTCAGTTTATTGCACTTAGTGATGAGATGGGTTTAAATTAATCTTTTTCATAATAAATGATTTTTCAGAACAATTTATTGTGCTTTTAGTCACTCTGTGTATTTTTTTATTTTACGTGACACTCACATTATCAGTAGTATATATTTTCAACTGTTACCCATGGATTATGTGACATTTTTTCCCTTTAACTCAAACAAAAGGTCTTGCCCATAATCCGCTGTTGTGGATTATATACAGAAAAATATGATAATTAAATTTTCAAGAAGTTTGGAAGCATAAATCCAGAGAAATCAGTATTCAGAAGAACATCTCTGACAGCAATAACAGCACTTATATATCTGTATTGAGTTGAACAGAGATTATTACACAGGTACAGTTCCCTACAGCTTTAAAACGATGCTACAGTTTATCAATCATAAATTTGTGAGATAGTGACAAACAAGTTGCTTGGCAACCCTATTGAGCAGACATTTTCAAATGTCTTCTGTTCTGGAAAATGTGTAGGGAGTGCAGCTGTAAGTTTCTATATAAAGGAAAACCCATACAATACTCACAACTTATGGTCATCCACTATTCAGCAGAAAAGTAATATTTTGCAATGCTTGAAGAAAGTGCATGGTCTCAAGAATTAACAAAAAAATATAAATGGCTATTGTTTAAAGCACCATCAACATGAACAAGAGGTGACCGAGGCATGTATCAAAAGCACTCCATACCACTACTCCAAGTGATTAGTTAGATTCAATTTGTCAATGCAAACTGGAATTGTCCATTTTTTGTGATACCACCAAATATAGATGTGAGCACTGTATTTTGCTATTAACAGAACTGAGATTCATCTGAAAACATGACATCACATATTCCTGCTTCTAGGTTCATTATCGATAACACCACTGAAATTGCTCATGTCACTGTAATGAAGCATCAATGATAACTTAAGTTATGGTCATTGAGTTGACCATCCATGGCTGCAGGAAACATCAATGAACTTTTCATGCAGACACTTTTTACTCTGTAAGATACTCATTTTTTTAATCAGGGATTATGATGTGACTGAAAGATTCATTAAAGCCATGCAGATAATATGTCTGTTTTCATGACTGCTAATAATTAGGGATTTTTGATGTCTAGGATGTTTTATAAATGACCATCTTGAAATTATTGATTCAATATTCTACAGATTACAGAAATGAATTTTGATCAATGCAAATTTATATATATATATATATATATATATATATATATATATATATATATATATATATATATATATATATATATAAGAATACTACAATATTATGTAAATAAACTGCAATCCTGGTAGGCTACAATCTGACTCTTTCCAAAGTCAAAATATGCTGGTAAACATTTCTCTTTTTTACACAAGGCATCACAATATCTTTTCAATAAGCAACAATGTTAAAAAGCAATTTGTGTGAGAAAACTGTAGCACAATTTCTCTTCAATTAAACACATGACAGGTGTCATAACCATCAACTAGATTACATGAACATGTGTTGAAAACTTAGCAATCACAGCACGAGAAGTTGCATATGCAAAAAGTTACATATCACAGCATCTTCTTCCTATCATGTAAATTTTACATGAGTAGTATGTGTATATCCTTCTCTTAGTGTAGTTATTTGAATGACAAGAGCAAAGTATTATGCAAAACTTTTGAGAGATTAAAATCCAGCTTGTTCTGGATAATACCAATCTAAATAGAGTTGCACATGTTGATGATTTAAAGAAAATCAATATCCACTGTTTTTATTTAAATTAAATGTATAATGTGGCAAACAAGATTGCTTAATTTCTATACAAAATGCACATGTGGAATGTTCTAAAAATTAAAATTCTACACCTATAATATCCTTTTAAAAATTTTTAAACATTATACTATGTCAGGAAGAAATTTGATATACTATGATTAACAAATATTGTCATTTTTACTTAAATAAGCTGACATTACTCAAGAAAACTATAGTCCTCCAGTGAGTTCCCAATGTGGAGTTTTAGGTAATGAAAAAGTCGACTTTCTGGCAAAAAAGGGTGCCTTAATCATGCAAAATATTTTTTGTCCTATGCATTTCCATACTGTTAAAAATCTTATTAAAAGATCTATAAAAATACAAGCTCAAAATCTTTTAATAAGACTCTATCATCATACTTTTTCATAAGTCCTGGAAGAATGCTATCTCAAATTTGTGTAATGGACTAAGGCGTAGATCGGTCACTGAATTCTACCTTGCCATTGGACATGACTGCCTTTGAAATCATCTCTATAGATTTAAAACTGCTGCTTATCCAATATGCAGTGCAGCTCTGGAGAGATAATGGACTCTAAGCAACTTCTCTACTGTCCTGCTCTGCATAAAACTTTTCTCACAGAGTGTTTCTGAGAAGCAAGAGACAAGTTAGATAAATAGACTGTTGCAGCTAATTTTTTTATTTATTTTTTTATTTTTATTTATCATTTTTTTATTTTTATTTATTTTTGTATTTTGTAGTTTTTATATTTACTCTTATCTTTTTTGCTTTAACTGCTCATAATATGCCAATAAAAATAAAAATGATTAACTAATTATTTAAAAGTATGAGAATTTATGTAAAGATATTCATTGTTGCCACACCTCCAGTTAGTTAAACTGTGATGTATCTAATTTTGATCATTGCTGCTCTCATATACATACCACCTTACATTTAATGTAGGAGCATTAAAATTGCTTTTATTAATTAATAAATTAACTAATTTAATATTGTCTGTCTCAAAATAAACAATATTGAAATATATTTACATTCATTATTACATATTCATTTTGTTGTAATGAAAATGCCTGCGTTCAATATTTTCAAAAATCTCTTATTATAGCCTCCATTTGAATATTTTGTCTGCATTTATAAAGAATTTTCCATTTATCTCATAAAACTCCTTGTTTATACTTAAAATAATAAAAACCTATGAACTCATAGTTATTCATAAAAATTTGATTAACTCAAAGTTTTTTCACAGTAATTTTCTTGTTTAAAATATTTTCCAATATGAAAATTTAGGAAGCAAGATTTCTACTTTTTATAATTTGTTTACTCTTAATGTTTGGTTAAAATCAACTGATCTAATGCTATAGGAAGAGAATGAAATTTTTTATCATAAAAATATTATTTAATGAAAATATTTCATAAATACTTACATGGGTGTTTATTAATTCTGAGAGCATAAATTTATTCCAAAAAAAGCGATCATCAATTCTTTTCCATAAAGGCAAACCTTCAAATTTAGGATCTTTTGATTGGTAATACTGTCTTTGAGCTGAATTTGTTAAATCTCCAGTGAAGGAATAATAAAATGAATCAGTTTCAGTGAACATTTTTGTAAATTCCTGCAATGATATATTCAATGAGAGATAAATATTTCCTAATTTATTATTAACATTATAAATGAAATAAAAAAAAATGAAATTTTATAATTACCAACATTCAACATTGAGTCTACCTAATGAGATGGAAGAAATGTGATCCAGCAAGAGTATATAATCTGCAGTGGAGAATGTAAAGCATCATTCCTTGATAATACAAATGTATAATTGAAAGATAACTAAAAAAATAGGAATGATGCTTCACATTCACATATTCATAGAAATGCTTTACATTGCTTGCAATAAGTTATAAATTGTTCCCACTGGATCATAAGCCCTCCATGTTTATTTATGTAGACTACGTATCAACCCATAATCCTTTGGCTCTTTAGTGTATTTTTTACAAATATTTTGAAATTATTAGGATTTAATGAATATTACAATTTTATATAAAGAGAATAACAAAAAATCTTATAAAAAACTGTTTTGATTATAAAAAGTAAAATATAAAAATACTAATTTTTACTAATCATAAAAGTAATTAATTCTTACCTCAATGACTCTCTTTTCTAATTTGTCACGATCACGTTGCTCTTTTGGTTGCTTTAAATAATAAAATTAATTAAATTATAAATGACCTTTAAACTTAATTCACATTATAAATTCATTTTTTCTATATATTTAGGGAGTCAATAATGCAAACACAAGAAAAAATTATAACAAAAAACATTTATAATAATTAATATCCATAGATCACATCAATAAATTCTCGCTTAGAAAAATCATATATACAGAGCACAAATAACCTACTTTTTTTAAAGACATTTAAATTAATTTTTTCTCATTTTTTTAAGAAGCTTAACTCTTTTTTCCATTATTCAATGACAATATTTAATAACAGCAATTTATTCAATTTTAATTAATTTTATTTTCGTGTGTGATGGAATCATTTAATATCATCAGTATATTTTCATTTATATGGATAATGCTCTAATTTTCATATGAATCACTATTTTTAACAAGTGAATAGATCTTTAGAATTTAATTTCGATAGTTATATGATAGGAAATTAAAACAAAATGAAATTCAGTGTTAATTTATTATTAAAATTTTTATGTATGTTTTAAAATTTATAGAAAACTATTTTTAAATAAAGTATACTAATGTGTCAGACATTTTTAAAATGAAGACTTTTAAAGAATCCAATATTTAAATAATTTAATTACATTTTAAGATAATGTAAACCTTTTTATTATTAAAATGATTTTAGTGAAAAAATTTAAACATATTTCCCATTTTTATTTCTACTACAAAACATTATCAAAAAGTTCCAAGTACTTATGATAAATCAACACATGCAATTTGAAACAATGGAAAAAGCTATGAGTTATGTAACATCAATTTGAAAAAATAAAAATAATTATCAAGCATTTTTAAAATCAGAAACATAATAAATGCAATATATATTTTAGTACAAATACAAATTGTAAATAAATTACTAAAATCAAGTTTTTAATGAAGTAACTAAATGATATAAGCAAGCACAAAAAATGTAACATCTGGAATATCTACCAAAAATATCATATCAATGTTCTGGAAATTAAATAACACAAACTGCAATACACTTTAGTATTTGCAACAAAATGATAAAAAACATTAATATCAGAAGAAAATCCACCATTAGAAAACTCACATCATGCTAAAAAATTAGAATTTTCTAAATCACTTGTACTTTATTTATGTATTTAAAAAATTCCTGCAAAGAAATAATATAAATTTTTTATAAAGCCAAATTATATTTTAAATATTTCATACGCACATTTTGTTTTCTTATCTTAAGTATTTAATTCAAATTAAAAATGTTGAGAATAATATATAGTAAGTGAATTGACAATCTAGTAATTTCAATTATTTCCTAATTTAAAATTTTATTTAAGTATGAAACTGATATATTGTTTTAAATTCTTTAACAAATCAGAAAAATTATTTGCATCATTTTTATTTAAAGTATATAACATCACTTCAAGTGACGACAGAAAACAATATTTGAACAGCCTGAAAGAATAAGATTTTTTAAATCTAATGATTTTATTTTAAAATAAAAATTAACAGATGTCCTCAGATTATTTAAAATGTTCCACAAGGTAATTTAAAAAACCCTTATAAAAGACCTAAAAGAAAAAATTTTTACATAAGGATAGCTCTCATAAGTAGAAAATTATGTGAAAAGATAAAAATCTTGAATAATAGGTGAAAAGTATTACTGGGATAAATTTCAGATAACTTTTTATGATTGATAAAAAAAAACTTACCCAAAAATAAATGAATTCACAAAATAGAAAACAATAAATATAAACAGTAAACAAGGAGCTAATAATTAAAGCTTCGTCACAGCTTTGCTTGACAGTGGCTAAAAAAAATCAACTATTCATTTCATGAAAAAATAAAATTCCCTTGCAAATATCAAAAAAATATTTGGAGTAATTAGGTGATAATTAGATAGTTGCTAAATCAGCAGTTTTTATTGAAGTTAGTAATTATTAAATACAGGTAACCCTCCTATAACACGGTAGTTAGGTTCCTAGAAAATGCCGTGTTGTGTGAAATCGTGTTGTATGAGACCCAGAACTAGTACAAAAAGGGGGGTTACGTTCCAAAAACTTATTAAAAATAAATATTTTTTTTAATTCGACATAAACAACTTAATTTTTATTAAATAATAAATGTATATCCAACACAAAGTAAGAAAAAAATATTTTAATCTAACGCAACCCTAATTTAATGAATTTATTCGTCGTCACTGCTCAGTACAATCAACCGAGAACGTTTTTTGGGTGGAACGATATCGCCTTCACTTTCAGAACTTTTTTCTCTATTTAAAGTTTTTGTATGTTTTCCCCTCTTAAAAAATCTGTAATCGAACTTTGCTGACTAGTTCTTACTAGGTCATTGTAAATTTCGCGGCATGGAGTTAAACAGTTTTGTAGCTCCCTTTTGAATTTTCGACTTCTTTCCGTGGAAGGGTCTGTTTACAAGAAAAATGACTCGACATTTTCCGCTAAGCATAGGCCTTCTTGTAATTCTTTTAATGTTAAATTCTTAGCTGCACAATCTTCATCAGAGATTCATCCTCAAAATCTATTTGATTTGCATCCAGGGATGCCATTTTCATCAAATCCGCTTCATCAACTTCTTCTTCCACTAATAATTCTTGAATGTCTTCAGTAGCCATATTCACAAAACCTTTACCTCGGATTGATTTAGCGACTTTTAATATGGCACCAATTTCGTTTTCTGATGTTTCACGCTTGTTTTCTGTTTCAACTGAAGAGGGCCATATCTTCTTCCAACACGCATTTAAGGTTGATGTTTTTATTTATTTCAGCGACAAAGATATGATTCTCTAACATTGGAACAAAACCGTGTTATAGGATGACGTGTTGTAGGAATTTTCCCGCAATTTACAAATCGTGTTATAGTGAAACCGTGTTATAATATACCGTGTTATAGGGTTACCTGTACTTAATAAATTCAGAAGTTGACTATTATTTTTTTATGACTTAAAGTGAAAAAATGTTTTTGGGAGATCCATACTAAGAATTATCCAAATTTTTATTTTATGAATAAAAATATTTCAATCATAATTTAAAAGTGTCAGAAAATTCGAAAAAATGTCATTTAAAACAGATAACTTTTAAAAGTCATGTCAAGCAGAGTTAAAAACTTAATTTTCTCCAGGAATATGAAATAGAAAAATTTGAAGTGATAAATGAATTGATAGAATGAAATGAAATGACCAATAAATTCTCATATCAAGAGTGCATATGAATGTTTTTAAGACTGTTAATTTTAGCTGCTAGATTTTACAAATGTTAGAATAAATTCAAAGCATTAAATTTAACTGAGTTGTTCCAAATTCATAATACACCCTAACTATTTGTAAATTTATTTCATATATTATTTTACTTTTTAAAAGTTAATTTGATTTTTAAAATGTGCTAATATTAGTAATTTTTTCAAAAATTAATCATAATTTTTCAAGAGCAGAGTAGTTACTTTAGCATTTACAAAATTTTGCTATTCTAATTTAAATCTCCACAATTTCAATTTTGAATCACAAAGTATATTTTAATTATGAGAGTACTCAGTATTAAATTAAATGACAGAAAACATTTATCAATTTTCTCTTTGTTAAAGTATGGAACATTCTTCCACGATACACATTTAAATTTTTGTATATCGAAATTAAAATCATTCGTAATGCCAGTAAGTAGAAAATAATTTCTTCAAATTCATCACTTTTTTGTCTACATCTTAAAAATATAAATAAATCTAAACATATATTATACCTCTTATATACTGCTAATGACTCTTTTTTAATTATAATTATGCATCATTTTTTCCTTCATTTAAGAATAATTTTTGGTTCAAACATTACATTATTAAAATTTTATGCATTTCAATTAGCATATTTTTCCTACATTAGAGTTTATAGTTATCTCACCTCATCATCCAACTTTTTCATAGCAATGTGGGGGATTTTCTCACATTGATTTAGACAGTTGAATCAACAAAGAACCAGAAGTAGTAGAATCAATAATAATCATAACAAAGACAACTGTGGTATTAAGATATAAATATTTAATTTGAATTTAAAATTCAAGAGGTTTGATACAGTACTTGGGACAAGAAAATGTCAGTTCAGTTTTTGACTCATGTTAAAAATTATGAGGTACCATTGTGGAACAAACTATAGGATTCTCACCAAAAGCTTCACTGTGATATTTGTGTTCATCTACATATATGCCTATGTAAGTTTTTTTTATAGATAAAATAAATTATGCCAGCATAAACTTGAATGAAAGATAAATTCTTTTATCTAGTATTTTATCTATTAAGAATACTATAAAATTAATTCCTTTTAAATTTTGACTTTATCTATTTATTTAATTTTTTCCAAGAGCGTAAGTCCAAGCTCACAGTATTCAAGGCAATTAAAATACCTAATATGTCTGAAATTTTCTTTAAACATCTTGAACCATGATAAGTAATGATATCTATTTTAATTTTAATTTAAAAAAATTTATTACTATTAATATTTTAATGAAAGAAAATTCTAAAATTTTCTAACTATTAAGATAAATGTGCATATATTTATATTCAAGACTCACATAAATTGAATGATATACATTTTTATATTGTATTTAATAATTATCCGATTCCTTTCATTTAAAAATATTTATTAAACTTTTTTAAAATCTAGAACATTTAAATTAGTTATAAAATTACTTATCATATAATATATTTAATTTTCAAGAATTGCTTTTTACGAGAATTAGGAAATGCTTACAATTAATGATATTTAGAGTTAAGAACTCACTCATAATATTTTAAAACCTATTATAAGATCATTAAAACACATATTAACATTAAAAAAATTTAGAAAAATTTTTATGAATTTTTAGCTAATTTATTTAGCTACACATTTCAAGTAATGTTCATAAATATCAAATTATAAATACACACTTTATTTTCTAACATTTTAATAAAATCAATTTGTTTTTCAAGACATCAAAAAAAAAATTTTTTTTTCTTGAAAATACAAATGTGGAAACATAAGATTTTATTTAAATGTTCACATTTTTTTATTTAAAATTTATTTTAAGAAAATACATGTTAAGAAATTACACCATATTGTTTATCATATAATTATTGTTTCATTCAATTTTACTCACAAAAAATATTTATATAAATTTCTTTTCTTTAATGTAGATGACATAAAACAATAATTCATTTTTTTTTCAAATTCCAATAACCCTTTCAGTATAAAACTGAAATGATCAAAGAATTATTAAATAATTAATTGATTGTATAAAAATGTTTTCCCCTTGAAATATTCATAAATCAGTACTTTTGCACTTCCTTTTTTTAAGGAATATTTTTTGTGATGTACAAATCTGATTAGGAAAGAAAATACTCTAGTGACTAGATTTAAAAATCAAGAGGATTTTGAAAAAAATTTTTGATAATGAAGAAAATTGAAATTTAGAATCTTAGAAAAATTAGCAGAATTGGTAAGTCTGTATTAGATTTAATAAAATTCAAGAGCAAGCCTTAGATATTTCTAAAGAATTCAGCATGGCAGAGCGATAATTACAGAAAAATGTAATATATTTCAGCTCTTCACATAAAAAATAATCCTTCCTACTCTTTTTGTTAAATTTTAATTTGCATAATTTCAATTGAATCATCTCAATTATGAATTTGGTCTAATCTAGATGAAAGTGAAAAATTCAGATTTTTCTTCGATTAAGGCATGAAGGGAATTTTTGAAAGAGAAGATGCATGTATTTAAATTCTATAATTTTATAAAAAATGAAAAAGTGAAGGATGAAATTTTCTGCTTCTGTACTATGCTTCATATCTCATATATATAAAAAATAATAAATTTTGTTAACAGTGTTTATGACTTAATATTTCAGTGCAGGAATTTACAACATTTAAGTATACTATGATTAAAACAGTGGATATTAGTCATATGATAGAAAAGAGTATAATAGTATGAATATATTAAAAGCTCCCAAATATTAGCCATATATAATGCATAATATCTTTATTGCATGTATATATAGTTCTAAAGTAAATCATTAATGCAGAAGCAATTATTTATATAAATAAACATAAATATGATAATTATGCATAAATATGATAACATAAATATGATGTAATAATTTGTACAAAAACACCAGAAACCCTTTGTTAGCTGCCAGTAGAATGATAAGCATGCACTAAATACATAGCATTCGAATCCCACACCAAATATACCTTTATTGCTAACTTTCCAGAATAACTCCATGGACCTAATTCCACTGTATTTAAGAGAGCTGGTATAATAATTCTATTTGCCAGGAAAGAAGCAGCTGTAATTAATGTATCACAGACCTAAGGGAAAATTTCCCTTACAGATGTGAAAGTACTTAGACACAAGATTAATGATTTGTTTTAAGTTTGGAATATTATAATTATTGAATATTATGAGTTTTTAACGCTTACAAACATTAAAAAACTGTCAATATTCAATAATTATTTCAATATATCAAATTTCATTGATATAATTGCAATAATAATGTATTTTCCATCAATACTAATACTTTAAAAGTTCAAACATGCAAAGTTTTTAAAAGCTTAAGAAAATTACAAACTTTAAATTTTTAAGTAAAACTGAATTATTAAAATTAATCATAATTCAAAATAAAATATAATTAATATTGCACATAAAATTGCACTATATATAAAATTACACATTATTATACAATTACCAAGAAAGAGAATATCTAAATAAAGGAAATAAATACATAAAACATTGAAATATGTTTCATATCAAAAGTGAAGAAAATATTTTAAGTATCAAATACATAATTCAAAAAACATGTTATGGATATTACATGAAACATTTTTTATTAATTAAAAGTATCAAATATAAAATATTTTTATTTTTGATAAACTATTAGTAATCTAATTAGTAAAAAAATCAGTAACTTCTGATCAATACGTATTTATATCACAACATACATTTTCTAATAAATCTGTATTACTATGAGACCCCAAAGTCAGTAAATTTTATTTTTACAAGTAAAACCTAGCTTTCGCCAAAAGGCTGGATGGAAGAGCATGACGTAAGCTTTAACATAATTCTATTTCAGACTATTATCAAGTTTTACAGTAAAACCTAGATTATCATTGCCTTCCAGTAAAAGCCAAATATGTTTTAACAAGGGATTATTTTCCATTTGCAGATACATTGCACATAGTGTCTCAAAAAAGTTCAAACACTTCAATTTTTTAATTGATAGCATAAATTCTAAAAAGTCTGGCAAAATTCTGAAATTTAAAATAAATAAGTTTCATTATTATTCAATGATTAGGTAAGTTATTTATTTTAAATTGAATTGCTATACCATAATATACAATTATATTCTTTGTTAACATAAAATTATTAGAAGCAGTTTAAAATTTCAATTAATATGGTAGTTGAAAAAAAATTTTCCTGCCATATGAACGAACTTTTTATATAAAGTAAAATTAATAAGATAAAACTTACAGAAAAGGAATTGAAATTTAAATTGATATAAAACAATGGGAGTTGTCTGAACTGGGCAAAAAACTGATTCAATAAAGTTTCAAATTTATTTGTTAAGCAGTTTTCAAAATTGGTTTCTAAATAAGTGATGTAGGTTTGTTAGTTAATAATTTTTTTCTATTCCAATTGCATCATTAAGGAATATGACTGTGATTCAGATAATTTAATTTCATTTTAAAAAGTATTTAAATGTCTTACTTATACTAAATATATTTAATAAATCATTATTAATTTAAACATCAAAATATACTTAATCAAAAAGTAAGAGCACATTAGTTTTAGCAATATCTTGCAAGTAAGGAAGAAATACCAATCAAAGTCCCATTACTTTAAAATATATTATTGCATTAAAGTTAATAAACTTTCTCTTAAAACATACATTTATTTTTTCCCCTGAGACATGAAAACACAAGTTTAAATGATTACATACATTTTCACTTTAAAAAAGAAAAGATATAAACATAGAAAAAAACTATTTAAAAATAACAAATATTTTACACACAATAACAAATTAGAAATACTAGTTTGTAAGCAACATAGGACATATATAAATTCTGAAAAGAAAAAATTAATCTGAAGGAAAAAATTCATAAAATTGCATTTTGCTCTGAAATATTATATATTTGATGGAATAAATTATGGCATTTAAAATGTAGTATATTCATAATCAAATAACATAAATTTTTTTAAAATTGCACTATTTTGACATAATCATAGTAAAAATATTTAAGGGCCCTGGTAGCCTAAAGGTTATAGGGAATCAAGCCTTTCATCTGGAAAGGTGGGGTTCAATTCCCAATAATGACAAAGACCCACCAAGTACATGTGATATGCATGCTTGTTAAATCTGTGGAATCGAATGTCCTGTGGTCAATCGTTGAGCAGTTACCATGGGTGTAATGGTCTGGAGAAAATTTCCTCCCACTTCAAATCAATGTCAAAATTGAAGGAGTGAATCCTCTGGTGGTGCCATCTATTAGAGAAGTTTAGAGCAAAGTCGTACTTTCACCTTCGTGTTGCTCTGTTTAAATGAAAGTCACACCCTATTGACTCAAATTCACATAGCCAATAGCATGGTGAGCTTGGCTTGTCCAAATATCATAAGTGATAAGGACAACAAAATATTTAATTTAAATACATTTCTAAACAAAAAATTGTTGAATATTTTTAAAATTAAAAATAATATTTTAATACATGATTTATTTCAAACAAGATAAAAAAGAGCTATATTTTAAGTTTAACTCAGTATTTCTAATCTTAAAATATAACTTTGTAGAAAATGAGTACAAAAAATTTCTAATCCAAAAATTTTAAAGAATTAACATTTTAAAAATTATTTTATTATGTAAAAAAGGGAATATTAAAATGCTTTACAGGTAACATAAATAAGTTTTGAAATACAACAAAGTTAATTCAAAGAATTTATGAACTAAAGAAAGGTTTAAAAAACAGGATGCTTCATAGAAATTTTCTTTATTTATTTAATGAACATGATATACATAAAAATGGAAAAATTTTATTGAGTTTTAAACTGAATTAATAATATAAAATACTTATCTTTTACCATAAAAAAACAAAGAAAAACATAACATTTCAAAATATTTAGCAAAATATTTTAAGAATTCAAACTGGCAGCTAACAAATAGAGAAATAAGCAACAAAATATAAATACATGAAAATTATAAATGGTGTAAAATCAAAGTGTCAGTGAAAGTAAATCCTTCAGGAATAATTATAAAATAAAAAAAAGAGGAAGAGGCTCACTTTTCTTGTTTTTACTTGAGCAGTTGCTGATTTTAAAGTATTCCATGTTTTTTGAAAGGCTTTCTGTTGTATGTCAGCATTATTTAATGGCTTTTCTGATTTTTTTGGATTGAATCGATGTTTTTTACAAACCTAAAATGCAAGCTTGTATTCATAAAAATGATACACACAATAAATCTTTTTCAAATCCATCTATTTAAAACTTATTTTTTAATGATGTCCGAATTTATAATAACTAATTTAAGTTTTAAATTAGACTACAGGACAAAAATTTAAATTATGTAAATAACATTAAAGCTTACAAAATAATAGTCTTTACAATACTTAAGAACTATATTTAAATTTAAAAAAAAAACGATCTACATTTATTGATTAATATTGATAACATTATGATAAAAATAAAAGCATGGATGTGTGCATATTTAAAATATTCTTTACTTTAAGATGAAACACAATATTATTTTCATTAATTGATTAGTTTTAGGAAATCTTAATAAAATAAATTAGAAATTTTTTAAGTAATAAATTTTAATAAAATATTAAGTTACTACATGATATAAAGTAATAAAATGAAGTACTTCAAATTCAACATCAGGCAAATGCTGTTGATTCAATGGTAAAAGAGCAATCTTTTGAATTTTGTAAACATCATGACCTCCAGGTAAAACCCCTACCACAGCTCGATCACGAATGAGAACTAAACGTTTATCAATATCTTTAAAAAATATATAAAATTGTTAAAAAGATGTAAATGCACATAGATTTATTTACAAATTTTAAACACATAATCTCTTTTATTATCACATCATAATTAAAGAAAAAATAAATATTAAGATTGTTTTGTTCTTATAGAGATAAACAAGCACTTCAAAATTTTTATACTCAAGGTTTCATACTTAAAAAACAACAATTAAAGCGAAATATTTAAGTTATATAAGAAAAGAAAAACAGAACTAAAATAAAATAAAACAATAGAAAATGTAAATAAGGAAATTAATTATACTACATAATTTAATACCAAATAAAATATTTTTACAAATTTATGGGAACACTGCTATTTTATATAGTTTATATTATTACATATAACACCAATTAATTGTATGTACATACAGATAACATTGTATGTATATTATCTGTATGTAAACACTGTATGTATGTTATCTGTATGTATAACAAAGCAACATTAAACATACATACACATTCATATACACATATATGCATACATACAAGATGTTTAAAAATTATGATACTAGCCAAAATAACTAATTTTAATAGTACTCCATAAAGTGCATAATTTTAAATGTTGCAGTTGAAATAAGTTATAATGCATCAAATAAATCATTAGAGGGAAAATGAACTAAACTTAACAATCGAAACAATTTATTTAAATCTATGTGTTACATAAAAAATATCAACCAGCAGTAATTCATTAAATTCTACCTGAATGAAAGAAGGGGATGACCCTTACTGCAATTTATCTTCATGTATAGCTTTTGGTTATTCCTTGTTTTGCTTTTAAAAGAACTATACATCTCAAATCCAGTTGATTTAATTGGCCAGATGAATTTGTTAATATTTCTTATTATTAAATATTTTATAACTTTTAAACAGTATATTTAGAAAGTATCAGTTGAACTATTTTAAATATAGTTTAAGTTGCTTGAATTTTCTACAGCTCTTACTTTTTATTCAAAATTATTCAAGTCACGAAAAAAAAATTTTTTTTTCTTTTCAAAATGATTATGTAAACTGTAACTTAATAGCACAAAAAAGTGCAATACAAAGAAAAATGTGCAATACTCAACAAAAGCTTTAAAATATCAAAATGTAAAATAATTTAAATCTTTACACATTTACAAACATAATCTATAGTATTTAAAATAAAAGAGATTTTTTATGGGAAATATAAGAGATCTACAAGAAAGAGAAAATTATCACCTCCCAATAATATACAAATTTTCAAGCTTGAAATAAATATAAATCACTACTCTTAAAATACCACAGCATAACAAGTAAAACTATCTCACATAATACTGCCTGATTCATTTCAAGATCAAAATCAAGTGGTGCTTTTTAAGAAAAAAAAAATTTAAAAAGAAAATCAAGATTGTTAAAACATTAAGAGAGAATGGATTAGTTAAGAAAGAGCCATGTTCAGTAGTGCTACTTGGGACTATTTTTTTCGATGAAAAAAAATTAATTTTGCTTGGATGGTAGGTAACCTTTAATCTGAGATGGTGGGAGAAGCTTTTGTATGATGGGATGGAAACTGAAGCAAATTCCTTAAAATAGACTGTTGTTGTTACAAATATTTTATACATTTAGTTCATTTTTAGAAGGATAAAACTCAAAGTTTCAGCAAAATAATGTGCCAGGCTATGTGTTTAAATAAATTTAATATTGAATAATATGATATTATAGAAAGAAAGAATGGGGATCTTAAGCTAGTTGATACATAGTGTAAATCTGAATTCAACTTGGGGGTTATTTGATGAATTAACTTGGGCAAGGAAACTTGGGGGTTATTTGGCTTGTCTAGTTACACAAATAACCCTGTTTATAATTTTGTATATGAACCAAATATAGCAATCATTGATAAATGGGGGAAAATTTCCAAGTTTTCAAAGACTTGAATAATTTATAGAATGTGATTTTTGAGTTTTTGAATCTATCTAAATAAGATGGATCCTCATCATTTTAGTTTAGTAAAAAAATCTGTTCTAACTAGGAGTTTTATAGTTTTGTAAAATATTTAAATAGAAATTTTTTTTAAAAAAAATTATAAAATATCTAAATATTTTAAAAATAAAATGTGTATATTTTATTTTTTATTAATTCATATGATATCAACTTAATTTTAAAAAATATACTATTTTAAATATTAAAAAATACATGTAATAATTTCTTCATAGTCACAATAATATGTAGTTATTATATTTTTAATTATACCAATAAACTCCAAAGAGAAAACTTTCATTAAATGAAATAAACCAGAAACAAATTTTTTGAAATTCAATTAATTACCCCAAGCTTTCAAAAATATTTGATAATAGTACTTAACTACAAAAGATTTTAGCTCTATTATATTGTTATAATTTATTTTTCTGCTTTATTTTCTTTTTCTTTTGGGGAACAAAGCTACATTAAGTTTCATTAAAATTATTAATCATAAAAAATAATGCTTGACACCATAAACTTCACTAACCAATGGAGATAATTAGTTAAAATTGGTAAAATGAAATTAATTCATAATTTTATACATCTAAAAATAGCAAAATTTTTATGTGCTAAATGTTAGACATTTACTTTAAAGAGGCAAAATAACTGCTAATAAAATATTTTAGAATTATGATTATTAATCAATAAAGATTTTAACCATCTCACAAGCAGTAAATTACATTATATCTTAACATCAATATAAACTGTATGAAGTTAAGCACTATTAGACTTTGACATTGTTAAAAAAAAAATTTTTATGTGTTGCAGCAATATATAAAACATGTTAACATTTTTTCATGTTATATCATGAAACAAAGTAATTTTTTTTTAATTTAAGATTTTTAAGCTAAATGTTTTGTTTTATTTATCACAATTTTAATCAGCAAACTCAGAATTTTAGAGCATAGTATAATGTAATGTATAATAATATTTTAGAGCATAGTGATGTAACACTTTCTAATTTATAACTTCAGTAAAATTCCTAATCTTTTAATATCATTCTTATCAATAATTGCAATAATTTTGGGGTGAAAGGCCACATCAACATAATTCCAATACTTGGAAAGCTTTATACAGAAATTTGCACTTAAGTCAAATTGTAAATAGCACATTACCATGAATAGCATTACAATCGCACAAACTTGACCAATTTTTAATGTTATAAGGCATAGCAATAACAAAAGAATGCTTAAAATATAAACATAGAGGAAAAATAAATTACAGTTAAAAAAGATGATACTATGTTTAAACATCCTTTCATATTTACTTACAAAATACATGTTTACATAATATTTGTATGTTAACAAACTTTATTTGTAAGTTTTAATAATGCAATGTTATAACAAATATTGCAAGAACAAGATATTAAATTGGACTTAAAAAAGAAATTAAATTTTATTACAGCTAACAAAAATAATTATAAATAAAAATAATAAAATGATGTTACCATATAAAGCCTTCAAAATCTTATAGCCAACAAATATAATAAAAACAAAGTTATGTGTTGCCTTTAAAACTGTGATTTTAATTAAAATTAACCTGATTTAAATTAAAACTTGCTCAGTCCAAATCTGCATATATCTTCTTGCAAAACAATTGCTTTAAAATGTGGATATAATTTCAATATCTTTGAATAATAATTTTATTAACAATATTTTTACATATCTTTATATATACGTCCTATCTAGATTGTGAAACAGCAAAATAATTTAATTCTTTTAAAAGTGCCCAAACACAGACTGTTAAAATCTTAATTCTTAAAATACATAAAAGTTTCCTTTAGAAAATATTGTAATAAAAAATAATCATGTTTTAAAACAATTTAACCTTTTCTTTCCAGTGGTACAACTATTGTACCATGAAACTGAGTGTCTCAGAAGACGGCTGTGGTACAGCAGTTGTACCATGGATTTTTCCCCCTTTCAAGTGCTTGACTTTTTCCCGCTCAAATTTCTTCCGGCAGTTGAGGGAGATTTAATTGCTGTTCTTTTGTGTGTGAAAATCGTAAAAATTAGGGACTTGTCTGAGCGGAGAATTTTGGTTTAAAATGGTTATATTGGCTCCTCTTTTTAAAAGGGAAGCATATTCATTCTCACATTAGAAAATTTCTCGTTATAATCAGCTACTTTTTCGTCACTAAAAATAAAATAAAAATAAAAATGAAAATACTTCCAATCATAAATTGAGATGTAGCAGATATTTAAGAAAGTTCCCTTATAGTTGTGTCAGTCTTTCTTCTACGTAATTTTAATTTCTGTATAAAATAAACGTAATCACAGTTTTGGTTTTTAAAAATACTTTAATAAGCATAGTTTTAAAAAAGCTTAAAAAACACTACAGATAAGAATTTATTCCCAATATAAAGATAATGTTTTCTTGCTAATGTTTTGATAAGAATTGTATAAAAATATTTTCTGAAACTAATACGAGTATATTTTGGAATGTACTATTCGAGTGAACATTTTTCAAGTTCTCAATCATTGAGAAATGAACAGAATATTACTATTTAATGTATGACAAATGAAATTTTATTACACAATCAACCTGAATACTACATATAAAGTAGAATGTAGCCAGACAAGATTTGCTGGCTACATTCATTGTGCAAAACGTTTCATATTTAGTTATAGAAATACACAGAAAGGAAAAGTCCATTTTTAAGCTTTTTCCTTAAAAGTGAAAGATAAAAAGGCATATATTTTAATCCATTCAATATAGAAATTTGTCATAAATAAAAATATTTAAATAAAAAGAAACAGAAATCATTGTTGTATTTAACACACAGATTACTTTTAATCTTTTTCAAATGCAACTTCGGCAATTTGCATGCACTTACTTATAAAAAATATTTGTTCAAAATATCTTTATTTACATTTTTAATACCAGGCATGCTGCTTTTAGGAATGTTTTCGAACTATTCAGTTAGTTTATTGCTTATCATTTTTACTATAACTAATTGCAAATTCATTACTTTAAAGAAGTCTGTAATTATCTTAAATAATTATATCAGAAAATTTTCTGTAATAAATTAATATACTCCATATCATAGTTTTTGAAACAGACTAAATTTGTTTCACAAATGCATGCATATATTAAAATTCTTATATAATTTCTTAATTTGGTATGTAAAACAAAGAATGGTAAAAAAAATTGATTGCTTGTCCATAAGTATAGTATTTATGGTAAACACATTTACATTTTTATGAAAATAACGGCAGACCTGGCGTGGTGTATCACCCTCCAAAGATACAGATTTGTCACGATGAAAACTTCAGCACATAAGTGGGGTGAAAATGACCCTCTCCTTTGGGTCAAGGGGGTAGGAAATATCATCTTCTTGCACAGCAATAAGAACAGTTTTTTTAAATGGTGAAAACAGGCTCAAAAGGTTAATTCAAAAATACTGAATTTAAATGCCATAATTTTCCTCAGAAATGCAGTTTCTTATCAGACTAATTATAAAAAAAGAAAATATTTAAACTCTTCCTGATGACAAAAATAATGTATGTAAAAAGTGTTAAAACACATTAACTCTATTTTTATAGAACTTACTCATAGTATAAATGTTATAATGTAAACATACATCTGTTAATAAGGATATTGTTCAATAGATATCACAATATTTCTTGATAATTATTTTCTCGCTGATACCAAGATACAAACTTCAGGAAAGATTAATCATTTACAGCTAAATCATATGAGTCAGTATAGAAGTTTAACTAGTAGATTATTGGACCATAATGGATTTGTTCGAGGATTCTATGACATATTCCTATGTGTGCTATTTGTTTGGAATTTTAGTAATTTTTGAAGTTAATGTTCTGTTTTATTTTCCCCAAATTTATGCTTGAACTGTTATATGCAAAATTTTAAGTTGATTATTTTTAACAATGTAAAAGTTAATTAGATGATATTTGGATATTATAATTTTTTTAAGTTGTTTATTTTATAATTTATATTTTTGAAAGTCAACTTTTCTAATTTGGAATGACAGAGAAGTGATGATTAGGTAAGTTCTTTAACTTTATATGTTACTCAATTTGCTATTTTATATACTAAAATATGTAGTTTATTAAATATAGTGTAGAAATATTTAAGATATATATTTCTTGTTGAATTATATTGCTTAGTTAAATGAAGCTAGAATAATGTGAGTGGAAGTTCCTGGTCATTTAGAAAAAAAGTTTTCATAAAAATGTTATTACATAATTGGTATTTCCTATGTTAGAATGCATTGCCTTAAATTTTTTTAAGCTGGGCCATGCTACTTAGATAGTTAAAGATTGATATTGAGCATTATCAGGATTTTAGAAATTGGTTATTGCTTGACGTGATGCATTCAAGAAGGCAAAATAACTGTACAACACTTGGTGCAAAAACTGAAAATTGTGCCAAACCTGTACCAGATTGTAGAATTTTACCCTATACTCAAAGTGACTGCAAAGATATGGAAACCATGTATATAGTTATATTTGAGTATTTTTCACTTGCGGATAACTTGGAAGCAAGGATTGTTGAAAATCGAACTGTACCAGCTATGTTTTATAGAACAATATTTGATACTATAGGTTTTAGTGTTTTAAGTAATAGTACATTTAACTCTTTTGTACTAAAAGAATAGAAATAATCTGTTTCAAAGCACACTTTCCTATAATGATAAGTAAATTGCTTATGTTAGCTGATACCTCTTTGAAAAAATATAAATTTTACTTTTTAATGTTTTTAAAATCACATAAGTTAAACAAATAACAAAATTGATACATAATTTTTTCAAATTTATTATACTTACCTTGTTGAATAGTAAATTTCCCAATCAAACCAAATACAATTCCAATGCATACTGAATCTGACAATTGCTCAACATCTTTAGCTATAATTTAAATTTAAAAAAAAAGCATTAAAAACATAAAAAGAAAACAAAACATAAAGTTGAAATTTTGTTAAAATGTAAAATCAAAATTTTATTTTATAAGAGTGAAAAAGAAAAATGCATAATTTTTAAACTGATCAAAACAGTAATTTACTAACAGTTTATTTATCGATCAATGGTTATTTTGTGCATGCATGGACTAATTACACCAGGAAATAGAGTTTAAAATAGATTCTAAATCAATACAAATTTCATCTACAAACTAGGTAGGATTTGAACCTACAAAATGAAGGATTTGAACTAAAGACGATGACAGAGCGGTGATAATATTGTTTGCAACTGACACTAGTCATTGATAAAATCTTTTGAATTGCATTTCATAATTTAATTGCACATAAGAATGAGAAATATAATTTATTAAAATTAATACATTGAACAGTATATTATAAATATACATTGTTTTTTTACATTAACAATTTAAATAATGTAAAAAACAATAATAGAACTGTTAAAGATAAAATTATTCATGGTGATATTACAAGAACAAAAATACAATTTTATATTCATTAAATAAATTTTATTTAAATAACATAAAAATTACAAAAAAATAAAAGGACTTGAAAAAGTAAAGAAGCAAAAATCTTCATATTAACAATGTTTTCATAACAATTTATAAGAAATCCAATACCTCAAAAAGATGACATGATTAATAAAATAATGCTGTCTATTACTTTTACTGATTAATAGTATATATTATTTTTCAGTTTAAAGTTTTCCACAAGCAACATATTGTTTCTGATTTAATTTTAAATCAAATGATGCAATGTGCTAAAATTTGCAGCTCATAATTACAGTACTGCAATATTTTTTTTTAACCTGATTTCATAAGATTTTAACCTCTTTATAATGTTCTATGTGAAATGTTTGAAAATAACATGTTTTATTATATATTGAATCTTCTAATTTAATCAATTGATTCATTAACTTCCTAATGGCAATATTTTATTCAGTCAATGGTACAAAAATTTTTGCATTTAGCATTATAGATCAGAAATTCATTACATATATATATATATATATATATATATATATATGCAAATGAAAAAACACTTTACATTCAAAATAAATTCAATGCAAAAGTCAGTAGAAAATTAATAAAATAACAATTATAATAACAAATAAATAAAATAAAATTCCCATATACTTTCTTTTTAGAATTTCATCCCATAAATATAGTTAATTTTTTATTTTAAAAATAAAAACTTAGAAATCAATATTAAAATGGGATAAAAAATTTTATTTATCATAATTTTGGACTGAAATAAAAAATCTATCATATTTTTAAAAATTATTGACAGTTTTTATTACATTATTTAGAAATTATTATATTTCCTACATGACTTATACGATAATTAGCAAAACATTAGTCATTTCATTTCAAAGAAATATTTCTATTATTTATAAGAAACTTCTAAAAAAACAGTAATAACCAACAATTTTAAAAAATTTCAATATTTTTAATAATTACTTAACTGTTTTTAAAAAGGGACAGCAAGACATATATAGGTGAACACAAAGTAACTTATATCTATGATCTTTAAATAAGATATCTTTCAAGAGCAGTAGTCTCTGTACAATTGATAGAGAGCCATTAGTATATCTGGAGGATACTTTTTGTAGACCATGTTAATGTAACTATTGGTTAATCTTGCAACAAATATACTTCCTTAAATTTATGAGCTGGAACTGATTGGTTTATATGTAAAATCACTCTTTTCAAGCTCTGAAAACATTTGGCTATCTGTTTCAAAAGAAAAATGCCCGTGTTTGGTTCAGGCTTGTCCCGAAGTGAAGACAATGTTTAGCTCTATGAATCAGAGATATTCTTTTTTCAAACAGGATGTTAATATAACACAAAAAGAACAAACACAATACAACATTTGAATTGCTCTATTTGAATAATAGTCACAGCTTACTCATCCAACATTAAAAAGAATTTGTAAACAAGAAACAAGTTCCATTATTCTCATTAAAGTCACTGAGTCTGATAAAAATCTTTAATTGCATTTGTTGTTCATTACTAACTGAAATACAATTTCTTTCCTATATATAATTCATTTTCTTTTAGTTACATACAATATAGTTCAAATTGATTTCATATTTACAAGAAATGTAAAATTTTTGGCAATAAACAAATACAAGGTTCTTCTTAGAGAACATTAACAATAATTTTGGTTAGTTGTATATAGTAAGATTTAAAAGCTGTATAGTAGTTCAAAAGCTCCATAAGTTTTGTGAACTCTGTTCTAAAGGATATTTCCAAAGTAATCTACACAAATAAAACTTTACTATCCTAAAACTAGTATTGTTTTGATATGGTTTCTAAAAGATAAATTACTTAAGATAAAGTCTAAAATATTTTTACTTTAAATAAGTATTTAAATAACTTTTATTATATAGTAAACTGAAAAAGATATGAGAGAAGTGCTTCTTTCACATATTCTTCACACAATTCTTATTTAAATATCCCTGTTAAAATATTTTTCTATAGTTGACTAGAAAACCTTTCAGCATAAAATTAACAATTATGATTTAAAATAAAATTCGAATTGAATCTTCTAATATTTGATAATATGAATAAGATTTAACATTTTGCATTTTCTAACAATTTATAAGATGTAATTAAGTTTACAAACTAGGTATAACAAAGAAAGAAAAAAATTCTGCTTGAAATCTTTCTTAATCAATTTTAAAAATTAAACTGTTTAATAAAAACTACGGTTTTTCAATATAAAATGCACATTTACATACAATGAAGTTAAAGCTTTATATAGAAACAAAAATAGAATTCAGTTCTCTAAATAAAGTCAGACATGTAATGCATCATAAGAAGGTATGCTTATTAAAAAATAAAATTTAAAAACAAACATTGATTTTAAAACTAAAAATGCTTGTCATTTTAAAATAGTAGAATAATGCATATAATTTTCTTAAATTGTAATCAAAACAAGGGAAAAAAATCAATATTAAAATAAAAAGTTAATTTCAATTGTGAAAATATTAAAATAAAAATCAGAAATAAATTATAAAAAAAGTAAAAGTACAATTTAAGCATCCAAAAATAAAAAACAGAAATTCAACTTGTTTTGAATAGGAATTTTGCTAAATATGTTCCTTGAATATAATTTTCAATATTTCACAAAATAATTTTTAATCTATTTTTATTCACTCAAAATTTTTATTTTTTCCTAATATTATACTACTTTTTTACATACTAAGGTATTTATAAAACTGTTTATACTCAATATTCTTTAAATTTTTCTTGTAAATCAAAAAATAAAATAAGATCTATAAAACTCCACAAACTTAATAAAAATTAATTATTCAAAATATGAATTTTTTTAAATGGAAATCCATTATTAATTTGCAATAACATATCTATAAAAAATATAGTTCATTTAAAGATACTAATAATTTTCATAGGATAAGTATTTTAAATATTATCGACAAAAATATTTAAAATTATTTAAATGGAAAATCAGTAACCTATTTAGTAATAAATCTGATTTTAAAACAAAATATTTTTATTGAGTTACATATATAAAATTTACAAAATAAAAATTCTGAAACATGAAATTTCCCCATATATCTTTTTGTTAAATAAATGACAAAAATTTTTTTAAATTTTATTAAGTATAAATAAATAAATATTTCATAAAAATAAAAAAATGATAATCTTTTCAAATTATAAAATATTTCTTAAAAACATTTTCTATAGTGAGCCTAATTATGAAGAAATTTGATTATTTCTTAATAATTAACATGATTAGTTTGCTTTCAAACTAAAAATTACATACTTTATTTCGGAAATAAGAAAAAAATATTTCTCTCAGCTTTGATAAATTTTCAATTTATCTAGATAAATACCAAAAATTTAATCTTTTCCTTTTAAATTATTTTAAAAAATAAAATAGATTCAATAGTCTCTCGATTTCATTTTACACAATTTATAAAATTAAAATATAATATTTATTGTAAAATATTCAATTTATATATTGTGGGGTGAAATGATATTATCGATGAGTGGGAGGAGTTTAAAAATTGACTGAACAAAATCGAAAAAGTACAAAATCTTGAGATCAGTTATAATAAAGCACATATCGAAGATAGAGAATCTTTATTTAAATATGCTCAAATATATAGAGCGTAAAAGAGAAGGAAAACATAGATTTCATTTAAGATTTACATACCAAGCTTTGGTGTCAAAGATCCATCTTTTCTACTACACCAAAGACTGTGGTCCTCATTTAAGAGAACATAATAATCACTATTCATTAAAAGTTCCATTATAAATAAATAAATTTATGTACAGTAAAATACAAACATACACAATTATGCACACATACACATGGATTACATGTAAACAGACTGTACATAAAAACCCGTACTCCGTTGAAAGTGGAAAAAGCAAAACCAAAACGCAGATTACAACGGTCGTAGTTATTCATGTATGTTAAAGAAATTTTTCTTTTTAGGAAATCATAAAAAAATAATATCTAAATAAGTTGTTTTGAAATGATAAAGGGAATTTCTTGAAATGTTTTCACTGATTTCCTTGTAAAAAAAAATATAAAAATGTATAACAATTAACACTATATAAGTTCAATAACTGCCATCACTCCCTCTGGTATTTTGAACTGAAGTGAAATGTTTATCAAAAGTTGAAAGTAAAAATATTTACTTTTTACACTTCGGATGCTGAGTACGTGCGAATGCTTGTGATTTTAGGAATTTCTCGTAGTTATGTTGTATATATATTAAATTGAAGAATTAATATTTTTTATAGTTTCATTAATATATCAATATGGATCCAGTGAGCAGACAAATTATCAAACAAAATGAAAAAATGATAAAAAGTTTGGATATAAAAAAACTTGAACCGTTTTTATTACGCTACAAAATGTTTTCGAAATCAATGCTAAAAGATATTTGTGACGCTAATAATGAATTTGATTTATTTAGTGAATTACCTACTCGTGGCCCTAAGGCATTCAACACTTTTCTTAAAGTTTTGGAAAATGCTGGATTTGTCAATGAAGCCAATAGCCTGAAAAATTCGCCAAAATATGCAGTATCTGAACGTAAATATGTATATTATCCCATGAATGGAAATATTTTAGGTTATTGTCTCATTATAAATAACGTTAACTTTATAAAAAAAGAGGAAAGGTATGGTTCTGATGTAGATGCAAACAAATTACGCATTTTCTTTGAAAGTATAGGATATATTGTTCACATGGAACGAAATCTTTATGCGGATGACATGAAATCATGCCTTACAGAATTTTCTAAAAAAGATTTCCTGAATTCTACTAGTTGTTGTTTCATTATTATATTAAGTCATGGAGGTAATATTGATGGCTTAGATGTCATTTATGGTACAGATAACAATTATGTTAAAAAGGTTGAAATTTATGAAATATTCAATAATGTTAATTGTGAAAATTTGAAGAGGAAACCTAAGGTGTTTTTCTTTCAAGCCTGCAGAGGAAAGAATGATGATTGTGGAGTTCTCTCTGCAGACAGTACAGATTCAGTTAAATTTCAAAAAATTTCTTCTTGGACTGATATGTTAGTAGTCCATTCCTCACTACCAGATCATAAAGCATATAGAGACCACTTTCATGGATCTTGGTTTGTTCAAGATTTGGTCTCTGTGTTGACAACTAGGTACCTTGACGACAATTTAGAAACAATGTTAAAATCAGTTACTAGAAAAATACAGGAAAGATTTTCTTTGAAAGGTGAGAAAAAGCAAGTTCTTCATGTTGAGAACCTTGGATGGAGAGCTGATCTGCATATTTGTAAAAATGATGACTTTAAAGGATGTGATATAAATTTAAGAAGTTATAATTTATCAGAAATGTAATTTATAAATTAATTAATTATTAATATTATTAAAAAATGTTCATTAATTTTGAACTTTTGTTTTAAAGAAAACCTGGGAAATGTATGAGCTTATAAATTTAACGAACATAGTAGTTCTCACATAGCATTTTATTAAAACTTATGTTAAATGTTTTAGTTTATAAAAATTTTAAAAACTGCAGTTATTATCATTCATATTCCCTATTTTAAATAGATTTTTCATTTCATAATTATAGTATAAATTTATTTGAAAAACTCATTTATGTTAAAATATTTTTGTATTTTAATAACCTATTTTCTAATTATATGGGATATATAGGAAATTTGACTTGAATTATTTAAAATATCATTAAAGAAGTTTTAAGAAATAATTATCTTATTAAGTTTTATTATTAGAATGTTTGCTACACACAAAATGCAAGATCATCTTGAGTTTTATATATGATATTTTTGATAGTCCTAAATTAATCGTATAAATATGTAACAAACCAGTAAATAATCTTTTTCACTGATTCAAAATCATACATTGTATGATGTGGGAAAATCACTGAATTTGATGTTTTGTCATCCCATATGAATTTTCTATGTAATGATTTATGTGCCATATTTGTTATAATCTATATATGTAGTAAATATCAATTTTTATAAAATATTATGTATGTATGTGTCAATAACTATGTTTTTTTTTGTTTCTAATATATATTTTATACTGTAAAATTTTGCTAATAAAAATGATTCAATAAATAACAAAAATTAATTTGTATTCAAGTTTAATATAAATCTGTACTCATTATTTATACAGAAGCCCTTTTTTAGCTATTTTTTTACTCTCTGTGCGCATATATTAATGACTTTATAAAAACTCATGCAAATTTTTTGTCCAAGGCTGAGAGTCTTAAAAAGGATTACGCCCTGACATTCAAACCTTTCCGCCCTGTCAAATTTGAGCCTCCCCCTGATCGTAAAATCTCAACCTTTTGCCTCACAATTGGCACATTAGAAAAGAAGTGCAATGCTAACCCAGAGATTCTCAGAATTCATTCCCTAGAGACTATCACTGCAAAATATCCAAGTGATGAATGGCTCTACATTTACACAGATGGCTCAGCAACAGGAGACTCAACTGGAGCTGGTGTGTATTGCAGGGGATTTTTTGAGGAATCTTTACCTGTGGGATCTGGGGCCACAAACTTTGATGCTGAAATTGAGGCCATAAAGTGTGCCACTGTGAATCTTGGACTGAGCACTCTACTAAAGAAAGTTGTCTTTTTTATTGACTCCCAGTCTGTTATTGTGGCCATCACTTCATATTCAATAAGCGATTCATTTCATGTGGAAGAAGTAAAATCACTCTTCAATCATGCCATTTCCGTCGGGTGGGAAATTGTTCTGCAGTGGATACCTAGCTATTGTTCTATGGGAAGGAAAAAGCAGATGACCTTGCAAAGAATGGATGTAAACTGCAACAGCCTGATTTTATTCCATCATACCAACAAATCTGCAACTTAATCAAAAAGAAACTTCTCAAAGACCTTCATAATTCATATAGCGAAATTACTAAAGGCAAGGCTTGGGGTTCTCTGTTGAACTCTCCACTCCCCATGTGCCTTCCACGCTCCATTTTCATAGCCAATTTCAGAGTTTTGGCTGGACATGTCTTTCTCCAAGGACACTTAAGCCGTATTGGCGTGGTCAACACGCCCTATTGTACCCTGTGTCCTTCAGGAGCTTTTATGGACTTTATTCATTTGACAAGCTGTCCTGCACTTTCTCTTTTAAACTGTTTACCCGACAACTTCCACAATAAGACTAATTTTTATAGGGCTGCCAGAGGACTCATGGCCGATAAGGCCGCTGTCCTGACGTAGGATAAAAATATGACTTCCCATTAGCATTACAATAGATTTCTACTTTTTCTTCCTCATTGCTTTATTCTGCTTGTATGAATTTGAGATTAATACAGTATATGCTATATTCTTTTTAAATTAAAAATATAATTTATGAAAATTATTTCATATTATAATTTATGTGTGCAATTCTAGCAGTAATTTTGTATAAAGAATGTAATTTTAAAATCTTGACTTTTGTCCTTCTGAAAAGAATAACTAATATTACAGTATAACTATATAATCTGGATCCATCAAGGTAAAGTATTCCATAAATATTAATACCACAAAACAATAAAAAAGAAAAGGAATAATCCAATTAGAACAATAATAAAAATCTATTATATTAAAATATAAGAAAACATATTTTTAGTAATCACATATATTATCTATATACAATTTCAACCATTATTAACTATTGAAATTGTGTTTTAATTTTGCAGATTAATAAATGAATATAAAGTGCAAATACCATTTATGGTTTTAAACTTTAAAGAAAAAAAAAGAAATTATTTAACTATATATATATCTGAACATTTTGAAAATTCAGTTATATTTTCATAATTTATACCAAATAAAGAAGTCAAAATTAGTACTATCTGTTTGTCCATCCTTAATAATAGTGTAAGTGTTCTCATTATTTTTTGGAAGAAGCAATACTAATCAAAAAATGAAATTCCATAACAAATTTAAGTTTTTTTTCAGAATTGTTTTTTATTCCTAATCACATCCTGCTCAGATGTACTTTTGACATATAAACAAATGATTTGTAAAAAATATTTTTTAGAGAAACTTGTTTATGTACAAATTTTCAAATAAGAATTTTCCTGAAGAAAATCTGATTTATATAGGTATATTTAATTGTTTGCACTTAGTCCTTATTAAAATATATCATGAAGATTTCATTACAATATATATATACTTTATATTAAGTATATTTATAAGGTTATAAAAGTACTCGAGCAAGTATTTACAAATAATATTTGAAATAAAATTGCAAATTTATAAAACAGTTGCAGTATTTTTTTATTTCAAATTTTTATAGCAGAAAGAGTGTAAACAGAAATATTTGAGGCTTTGTTGGCACTTGTAAATCTAGGAAATATGGTAACTAAAAAGTAATCAAACAAAAATCTGTATTAGAGTGATAATATCTTGAAAAATTATTGCAATGTGATTGTAATTATGTGAGGAAATACTTTTACTTAATATGCAAGGAAATGGCATTTTGTTGGGAGGTAGATCCAATGCGAGGCGAGACTGATTCCATTTTCTGTACATTCGTCAATGCAGACCGGAAGCATTCAGGCAATACAACTGGACATCAGCCATCATAAATGAATAACTACATAGGGACACTTAATAAGGTCAATGCTCCATAAAATTGTAAAATTTGTGATTTAAATAATTTCTCTCAGTGTGATAGAATGAAATATAAACCAAATTATTCTCTCATGCTATTTTAATTTGGGTTTTTCACTCATAAACTCTTAAAATTATAGTTTGACTGCAATTGATAAATGTAAAATAATTGAATTTCATAATCTCTAGCCTTATTATTACTCCTCTTTTGCACATCGAATTCTACATTCGTTTTCAGTAGTATTTTTAAATATCACTTTTCTCTGCATATACCTTTAATGGGTTTGTAAGTAAGTGATTAGTTAAATTCTGAAAAGATTGTACTT